>CM056053.1:79910942-80411638 GCA_029574335.1 Rana kukunoris
ATAACCACATGGGAGTAGTGCAGTAGTTTAGAAAGGATTAGAGCGAGTTTACTGCCAAGAACGCAGTCACGTAAAAGACTATGACGAGCCGAGAAAATAAGTTCTATGCTTCTGAGCATGCGTCAATTTGTTTTCGAGCATACGCATTTTTTTAGCCGTCTGAAAAGCATTCAGGAAAACGGTTTTCCCGCCAGGAGTTTTTCCTGAAGGGAAAAAGGAGATCCTGTGCTCTTTTTTTTCCATCGGAAAAACTGGGATGGAGCATACACACGTCCAGAATTCCCGGCCAAAAGCTCTCATAGCAGTTTTCCTGTCTTGTGTACAAGGCATCATGCTGGAAAAACATATGATCAGGGCTTGGAGCCAATTGCTGTACTGATTCTGTGTATATGGACGGGAGGAGTCCCCCCTGTCAGAATACAATAGAACATTGGGAGAGATTTCTGCATCAACGTCACTTGATGCGGGGACCTGGCGTTTTTTTTTTTTTCATTCAACCCACTGGTCAGAGGCTATCACAGTTATCAGGTAACCCGGAATTGAGAGTTCCGGATCCCAATCCTTAGTACAGGGCCCGGGACTCACGGTGAAACCCTAATTTCTGTGCTGGCAGCACGCCATGCTGTACACTCCTAGCACAAAGAGAGGAACACAAATATGTGCCCCCCTGGCAAAAAGCCCAGTGCCGTAAGGGCCGCATTTTTCTGCAACGTCGGTGTGAAGGGGTTAAGCTCTTTCAGCATCTGATATAATAAATTAGTAAGTCTGCAGCTTCTTTATCTTAATCTTTGCCTAGGTTCTAGGTTCAGCTGGTGCCATTATTGATGCCATGAGTTTCGTGTTTCAGGATGGCTTCTTTCTCTTGCAGCATTTTATGGAGCCACCACTGCATGCATGGACTAAAGTTGTGCCTCCCTACAATCTGTGCATCAATAGAAACCCACAACACCAAATCTTAAAGGAGTTGTAAAGAAAAAAAAGATATTTCACCTTAATGCAATCTATGCATTAAGGTGCATAAACATGTGATAAAGCCGCCCCCCCTCCCTGAGCCCCCGTTTTACTTACCTGACCCCTCGAAAGTCCCGTACTCGGTCCCGAGATCCTCTTTCGCTGCTCAGCCTGGCCGCTGATTGGCTAGAGCGGATGGATTGAGAGCAGCGCAGCCATTGGCGCTGCTGTCAATCACATCCAGTGATGCGGCCGCTGTATCATGGGAGCGCGCCCGCAAGGACTCACCACCATGCGAGCTCTCTCGCATGACTGTGGTGAGTTCTTGCAGGGAGGACCAGAGACAGCTGCCGAGGGACCCCAGAAGACGTGGATCGGGGCCACTCTGTGCAAAACGAACTTCACAGTGGAGGTAAGTATAACATGTTTGTTATTTTAAAGATTTTTTTTTTTCCTATAGTAACCCCTTAAGATGACAAGGCACTCCCCTGCTCCTCCCTTCCCTCCTTCCCTCCCTAAGTTAACAGACTGCCTGTAAACTGCATTGTTAATTCTTATCTATGAAGACCGAAAGCTCAGGTAAGGAGCCAGCAGCATTGAATGTTGTAAACTGCAAGTGCTGGGGTAAGAGTTTTGACAAATTGTTTAATGACATATGTTTATTTTATTGTGCTTAATGTGTTGGACTAACAAAAATGCTGAAGGTTTTATACTATTTTAACCACCTTAAGATAGGACCCATTCATCCCCTTTCTGCTCAGGCAATTTTTCGCTTTTCAGTACCCAAATTCAGTTTTTATATTTTTTAGAGACAGATAGAACTTTATTTTGGTTGTAATTAATCACAACTGGTATTTTTTTTTTTTTTTGCTATATAAGCAAATAAATAATAATATAATAATAACAAAAAATCTTAGTTTCTGTTAAAAAAACTTTGCAAATAAAAAATATTTCTTTACAAATTTAGGTCAAAATTTATTCTGCTACCTTTTTTGGTAGAAATAACCCAAATCAGTTACCTAGCTTGTGTGATGAATGAGCCATGGCCTTGCCTCCAAAATGTGTTCCCATTGGCCAGCACGGTGGTAGGCGGCACCAAGGTCTGACAGCTCCGGAACATTCCGATACTGAGAGATCCTGCCTGAAGTCTCCCAGAGTCTCTCCCTTGCAGCTTCAGCTGACATGCAGCCTATACTGTCTACCTGACAAGCCTTTCTCACCGGGCACTACGTGTGTGTATTCATTACCTTGTATTTTTGCAACTTGTTAAATAAACTAAACTGCACTAGAAGTGGCTTGGCATTTCTCTTATCCCCTGCCCCTCCTTTTGTTTTCACAGTCATCGCCTCGCCACCATTAGCAGCCATACATCATAGACTTTCAAGTGCATCTGACCTCTGAATTTCCCATTGGGATTATTCTAGACTCACAATCTGGACTGATTTATTACAAACAATCAGCATTATTTATATGCTATTTACATTACCCTTAGCCAGCAGGTTCTAATGCTGCGCTCTACACTTTATGTTTGTTATCTCCTCTTTTGTCACCATAGTATATAATAAGAGGCAAGGCAAGTTTTTTTAAATGATATTTTTTGTCACAATATTTTGAAAGAAATTAAAGAAAATTTTAAATTGAAGAAATTAATTTTTTTATTCACAACTTTGTCATTTTTAACAATTTTTTTGTCATGCTCAGCACTGACATACTTATAATTACACCCTAAAACTCATTCTGCTATGCCTCCTGAGTTTGGGGATATCATGTGTGAGATTTTTTCGCAGCCTAGATGCATAGAGGGGCCCAAAATTCAAAGAGCATCTTTGGGCTTTCAAGGAGCATACATTACTCTTCTAATTTACTGACTACCTATCACATTTATGGGGGGGCCTGGAGCACCAGGGCAGTAGAAACACCCACAAATTACCCCATTTTAGAAAGAAAACACTCCAAGGTATTTTCTAAAAAGCATAGTGCATGTCAGGGACATCCTGTAGAAAGGCAGATTTGCTGACGTTCGCACATGCACACATGAGTTCTTCTTAGCGCCCGCCGGGCTGCGCAGCGGCACGTGGGTGTGCACGTGAACATGCAGCAGGTGCGCGTGTGCACGTTAACTGTGCTTGCCGCCAATGACCCTTTAAAATGCCATAAGTGTTTATGCTCTTCTCTTTCACTGTGTCGGCAGGGAGATCAATGTGCCGGGGTCATATATGCATGTGCGTTTCAGCTTAAGGGTGCACCCCCTAATGCACTAGGCTGCGCACACCTATGTCTATGAAGACGGCGTTACCTATGGAACTTTGTAACATAAAATAATATCATTGAAGAAGAGCTATTATCGCTTATGACTAAACATGGATAGTAAAAAACAGAAAGGAAAAAAGGGAATAAAAGGAAAATAGATCATCACAATAGCTTATTAGCTGATTCAAGGAGGGTCCTCCTGGAAATGCCATACTTCCTAAATGTTGTTGTGAGCCTCCAGTCTATCTTGTAGTCTAGCAGTCATTTTCAACATCAGCTCCACATCTCTTGGGGGGGGGGGGGAGCCCTGTTTCCAGTTAAGAGCGCTGTGCAGCCGTGAAGTATATGGTGAAGCAGCTTCTTATAGAACTAGCAGGGAGAGGCTCAACAAGAAAAATGTTGGTGTCATATGGAAAGATACCCCGAAAAGGCAATTCTACAACTGGGCAGCTGCAAAATATATGAAGGAGGGTGCCTTTGTCCCTTTGGTAGGGCCAGCATCGATCCACGCTAAGCGGATAGATGGCATGGAGTACATCCAGGGTCATGTACCAAAAAGTAGAGGATTTTATATGCATTTTCCTTATAAAGAGTACAGAGGGAACTCTTAGCAGCATGAGACAATATTGCAGTTTAACTGTCTAGCCTGTCGGTTCCCACAAGCTATATTCATTTCCATCAGTTAGTTGAATTGTGTTTACCAGTGACCAGCATGTGTCCAATGGTTAGTAAAGTTAACGGTTAACCATTGGACATATGTCTAACACAAAACTTTCACTTAATAAAAAGTCCAAATCTGATGGGGACCATTAGCTTTTCTAACAAACAGTGGCCCAGATTCACAGAGCAATTACGCCTGTCTAACTGGTGTTAGACAGGAGTAATTTCAAATTTCGCGCGCCGTATCACTAGTTTGAATCCTCAAACCATGATACGGCGGCTTCGGGCTTCGATCCGAGAGGCTTACGTCTTCGTAAGCCTTCGGATCTACGCTGCGATATTTTTGCGGCCGCTGGGAGGAGTTTGCGTCGTTTTCATGCGTCGGGGTATGCAAATTAGTTTTTACGGCGATCCACGAAGGTACGAGTGTCCCTCGCAATCGCCTACGTCATTTTTTGGCTGCGTAATGTTAGAGGAGCTTTTTGCTGGTCTAACAGTGCGTAACCCAGGTAAAGTATGGCCGTCGTTCCCGCGTCGATTTGAAAATATATATTTTTTTTTAACGTAACTCGTTCGGGAATAGGAATGTACGTAAACGACGCTACTACGACGTGACGACGTGTTTTCGCGCAATGCACGGCGGGAAATTTGCGAACGGAGCATGCGCAGTTCGATCGCCGTGGGAACGCGCCTATTTTAAATGCTTCACGCCCCCTACTCACGCAGATGGATTGCGACGGGAGAAATACACTACGCCGTCGTCATTTACTGGACAAAATCTACCTGAATTCCACGTAGAGCCAGGTAAAAAACGGCGGCGTAGTGTATTTCTGATACTCTACGAGAATCCAATTCTCTGTGAATCTGCCCCAGTGTATCCAAGGTCAATTCAAAAAATGTGCTATTCTCATGGTTCATTGACTACAGAATATTTTGTTTGCCATTTAAACTTAAACGTATTGTTTTTTATTTTTTTTATTTTGATATTAATAATAAATGCAACAGTTAATGAAGGTTAAACAAAATGTGGCAGTGTCCCTGACGTTACATTTAAAATATTAATATGTCAGAAAAGTATATTTGCATATTCACTTAGCAAATTCAATAAACAAAAGCAAATGACTATGAAGTATACAGAGGTGAAACAGCTTGGCACATCATTAATATTCCATTGCTGTACAGTGAGTTTTATTTTATGTGGTCTCAATTCAACCTGATATACAAAGGAGCATTTTCATGAATAAATTAACCTTTTTTCAATTAGCTAGTGTTTTCCCCCTGTATTCCCAGAGCCTGTTCTCCTACATACTAACGGAATGACCCTTCGATCTGGAGCATATTTTTTCTCCAGAACTGTCTTCCCCTGGGTACAGTCTGTGGTTCTGTGCATATGTATCAGTCTTCATCTTCTGCCGCTAGTAGCAGTTATCTGTGTGGTGTCTGGACGAGCATTCAATGGAGAACGGAAGCACAGGAAACTTTTTCAGGTCTTCAGAAGTCCAAAGGGGACCAAACAATTTAGCTGAAACAAAAGATGTGCAGTGATGCATATTCATAGAAAGCTGATAATGCAAGTGATTTAGAAGTCCTAAAAGCGCCTTGTTTGTATGGAAACAGCCTGCAGCTGTAGACAGCAAATGGCAGAATACAAAGATCTAACGTGCAAACTGAACCTGTGTCATCAGCGGGAACTTAATTATTTTTTCAAAAAAGGCAAATTTTTAACACTAACCATTTCAGCACTGGAAGAATTGGCTGTCCAATGACCGGGCCATTTTTTGTGATTCGGCACTGCGTCACTTTTCATCGCGACCGGCGGTCATGAGCATCGACATCCTGTGATGCAGAGGGCACACGTGCGCACCTGCTTTCCTGCTTAAAGGGACCAACGTACAGCTACGATGGTTCACGAGATTATGTCGACCTGCCACCGTATAACGACGACGGCTGGTCGGCAAGTGGTCAAAGTGATTGTAAAAGTCTTGTTTAAAAAATAAATAATACATAACAAAAATGTTATACTTCCCTCCTCTACGCAGTTGGTTTTGGACAGAGCAACCCGGATCCTCCTCTTCTCAGGTCTCTTTGCTGCTCCTGGCCCCTCCCATCTATCGAATACCGCTACAGTCAACAGCTTCCTATGGGGGCACTGGAGCCGAACCACAACTCTGTGTATCCATTCAGACACTGAGACACAACACGGCCCGCCCCCTACCCTAAATGACTAACTGACTTTGATGGCTGCAGGAGCCAATGGTGCCGCTGCTGTGTCTCAGCCAATCAGGAGGAGTGTCCTGGGTGGCTTAGACATTTGTGGACATCGCTGGGGAGAGAGATGGGGCTCGGGTAAGTAATTAGGGGGGTGCTGGGAATGCTGCTTTCTGTGTGCATCAAGATAAAAAACCTTCTGCCTTTACAACTTCTTTAAAGTCTATGTCTGTAATGGTTTTAATTTATCTAGGTGCTAACATGCACTATATTATCAAAAGTATTAGAATAGCTGCCTTTACATGCACATAAACACCTTTGGGATGAGAATTAGAGCGGAGACTGCGAGCCAGACCTTCTTGTCCATATCAGTGCCTGACCTTACAAATGCGCTTTTGGAAGAATGGTCAAACATTATAATAAACACACTCCTTAACCTTGTGGACAGCCTTCTTAGAAGAGTTAAAGCTGTTATAGCTGCAAAGGGTGCACCAAGTCAATACTGAACCCTACAGACTAAGAATGGGATGCCATTTAAGTTCATGTGTGTGTAAAGGCAGGTGTCCCAATACATTTGGTAATATAATGTAGCTAGTAGTAGTTGGCCGTATCAAATTGGACTTGTTCTTTGATGTTGGGGAGGCATCGTACCAGTTTCCTGCACATCAGACTAACTCTAGCCCATTTGTGTTTTGTTGTAGGTAGAGTGAGGAAAAGTTAACGTGCTATTAAACCCAAAACCAAAAATCTAATATATTGCAGTTTACCAATCCTAAAGTGTGATGGATGCATTGGTTTTCATTTTTAAAGGAGAAGCACAGCCAAAGCTCATTTGCTTTACTTCTCCTGTGGATCTTAGGAGTGCAGTCCATTCTACACTTCTACACTTCTGTGACCCGTTTTCAGCAGACAGCTGATGTCACAGAGGCGGTTCAATACTTTGACATTATGGTCAGGCTCCTCCCACAACTCTTGATCGGCACCTGAAATTGTCCAAAATGTCTATGTATGCTGACACCTTAGGAGTTTTCTGCACTGGAACTAAGGGGCCAAGTTCAACCCCTGAAAAACAACCCCACACCATAATCCCCCCTCCACCAAATGATTTGGAGGGATGGCCCAATACTTTTGGCAATATAGTGTAGATGAGCAAGTTTGGGGTGGAGGAACTTGACTGGTCTGCACAGAGTCCTTACTTTAACCTGATAGAACACCTTTGAGATGAATTAGAGCAGTGACTGTGAGCCAGGCCTTCTCGTCCAACATTAGTGTCTGACCTCACAAATGTGCTTCTGGAAGAAAAGTCAAACATTCCCATAGACACACTCCTAAACCTTGTAGATGGCTTTACCTGAAGAGTTGAAGCTGTTATAGCTGCAAAGGGTGGGCCAACTCAATATTGAAACCTACGGACAAAGACTGGGATGCCATTACAGTTCATGTGCGTGTAAAGGCAGGTCTCCCAATATTTTTGGCACAATATTCAACTTTCTAATCACCTATTTGGCACTCATGAATTCTATGCCTTTGCCATAACCATTCTCTTTGTACAGGAGCTACTGGAGGATAAAGATGCTTATGCATATCAACAATACAGTATGCTCATATGTATATATATATGTGCACATATCTATATCTGTATATATCTATCTATATATACTGTGTATATATATATATATATATATATATATATATATATATATATATAGATACATAGATAGATAGATAGATACAGATATAGATATGTGCACATATATATACATATGAGCATACTGTATTGTTGATATGCATGAACATCTTTATCCTCCAGTAGCTCCTGTACAAAGAGAATGGTTATGGCAAAGGCATAGAATTCATGAGTGCCAAATAGGTGATTAGAAAGTTGAATATTGTTTCCTACCCTCTAAAATCTATATAAAATCACGCCTTTACACAGAAACGAAATGTACAGCATTCCTGAGTTGACCAAGAATGCCACAGTGAAGTTGACAGTCATCATGTTGATCCAGATCAATGTATCTGTTGTCAGATATTGGAATGTTACCAAACAAAACCTGCAGTACATGAAAAACTCATGAATGGCTCAAAATGATTAAACGCCTTAACACCTACAGTAGAGGTCGACCGCTATGGGTTTTTCTCTGGCCGATGCCAATGCCGATAATCAGAAATCACGGCGGCCGATAGCCGATTTATGATGCCGATTTTTTTTGGGCGGATATGTTAAGCCAATCCCCCCCCCCCCCATCATCTCATAAAATCTAACAGTTAGACCCCTTTCACACTGGGGCGTTTTCAGGCACTTTTGGGCTAAAAATAGCACCTGTAATGTGCCTGCAAAACTGCTCCCCTGCAGTCTCAGTCTGAAAGCCTGAGTGCTTTCACATTGAGGCGGTGTGCTGGCAGGACATTAAAGAAAAGTCCTGCAAGCAGCATCTTTGGAGCGGCTCCTCCACCACTCCTGCTCATTGAGATGAACACCTGCAAAGCGCTTCTGCAGTGGCGCTACATGGGAGCATTTAACCCCTTAATCAGCCGCTAGCTGGGATATAAGCACCCCGCTAGCAGGGAAATAGCGCTGATAGAATGATGGTCCAGTGTTTAGGCAGCGGAGTTCTGCAGAAAAAATAAATAAAAGTCAGCAGCTACAAATACTGCAGCTGTTGACTATTAATATATGGACACTTACCTGTCGTGGGTGGCCACAATGCTGGCACCCGAAGCCGATCTCTCCCTTGGGTGCTTCGGCCACCATCTTCCGTAAGGGAATCAGGAAGTGAAGCCTTGCGGCTTCACTTCCTGGTTGCCTACTGTGCATGCGCAAGACGCGCTGCACAATCCCACTGGTCCCTGCTGTCTTCTGGGACCTGTGCGTCTCCCAGAAGAAAGCTGGGGGCGGATTAAGCACCAGATGTGGTGTAGGTCACCACAGTCACCGCAGTGATCTATGCCCGGAAGAGGGAGCAAATACCTGGGATTACGCAGGTATCTGCCCCCCCTTCCCCCTGAAAGGTACCAAATGTGACACCAGAGAGGGGGGGGGGGATTCGGAAAAGCGGAAGTTCCATTATTGCCCTGCTAAGTAATACAGAACATTTCTTACATTTAAACACAACAAGCCTCCAATCAGTGCACTTGTAGGTGTAATTTAGATATAAAAAAAATATATATTATTTATAATATATATATATATATATATATATATATATATATATATATATATATATATATATATATATATATCCAATACACAAAAACAGGTAATGAAAACTTTTGGACGAAAAAAAATAGGCTAACTTTACTGTTTAGTTTTTTTATTTGTTAAAGCATATTTTTTCCCAAAAAAATGCGTTTGAAAGACCGCTGCGCAAATACCGTGTAACATTAAATATTGCACCAATCGCTATTTTATTTCTTAGGGTCTCTGCTAAAAAAAAATATATAATGTTTGGGGGTTCCAAGTGATTTTCCAGCAGAAAATACAGGATTTTTACTTGTAAGCACCAAGTGTCAAAAAAGATTTAGCCTTTAAATGGTTAAACTGAGAACTCTCCTACACGAGTTCAGTTAATTGATAAGTAGCAACATTGTATATCTTTTCTCAAAACTTGGCAGGCTGCCCAGAGTCTCCTCCACAGGAAACTTCAGGCAACTTGCATTGACTTCTATTATAGAAGCTTTTTGCAAGTTGTGCTGCTGAAGTTAAAAAAAAAAAAATCGGCTTTCTTACAGCACAAATCGTCCGATGCCGATTAATTAAAAAACACAAAATATCGGCCGATATATTGGCCAGCCGATATATCGGCTGACCTCTAACCTACAGTATCAGAGTGGTGACTGCTGTGCACTGAAACTGTGGTGCTGAAATCTCTAGCAGAGGAGACATACATCAGCAGTTAATGAAAAAAGCCCATCACATTCTGTGGAATTGTGTTAGGTGTTAGGAGATAGGACTTCAGATAATACTGAGGTGCCTTGCTGCTTTCTCTGCAGCTTACGCATTTTCGGCAAATAATGCATGTAGGCATGTATTTGCAAATGTGTGCAAATTAAACCCCTGTTTTCAACGTGAACTGTTAGGCCCCTTCCACATGTGATGGAGCCGCTTGCAGCAGTCCGACAGATCAGTGGGAGATCTCTCCGTGGATCTCCTCTGAGCCGGCGGATGACAGGTCCCTTTCTGCTCACTGAGCGGGGAGGGGCTTGTCGAGCGCCGTTGTCTCCTACGGACAGCATGTCTGTTTTCTTCCGATCTCATCCGATCCAATCCGCCATTGGCGGATGGCGATGTATTGCCATTTGTCTGATTTTAGAGGATCAGATTGGATGTCAGCGGACATGTCACCGATGACATCTGATGCTCCATAGAGAAGCATTAAGCGGCCATTCAGGTCCACAAAAAGAACTGACAGGCGGACCTAAACGGTCTGGCAGTGTGAAAGGGGCCTTAGACAGGACAATTTAATCTGTTGCAGGCTGGCTGGTAAATCAAGCTGGGAACTTTTCTTTGTTTTTGTTTGACATGCATCGCCTTTCCATGTGCTCCTTGCTGCTAAGGCCAGTTATGGGTTGGGGCAGTTGCTGTTCATTTGTACTGTTGGGTATTTGGTGAGGGGATGCACTGGACGCCTTTGCTGCTATTGTGCTATTTGCTGGGTGTCCAGTGTGCCCCTGTTCCTTTAAGGAGGAGTGGACTCCCTCCAGGCAAACCTGCCCTCAATCTATCCAATACTATATATGTGCTTCTACTATGGAGGTACTCAAAATGTATAGAGTTAGGACTTCTTCAGATAATACTGGGGTGCCTTGCCACGGCCTCTGCAGCTGAGAAATCCGAGCAGATACTTATCTATAATGCCATACCATCAGGGAGGCCCCACATTTATTTTACAGCTGAACAACCACACCAAACATACAGACAATGTCAGTAAAAGAATATCTTCAGCGTAAGGCCCGGTTCACACTTGTGCGATGCCAGATATGTGTTCACATTACATGTGATGTCTGTGCGGTGCAATTTCAGCCCTACAGATAGTATGGCTGATATTGCACCACATTCGGTCCAAACACACACAGGACCCTTTTTTCTGTTCGGACCAGAATCGGATCGCATGTGTGTTCACACATATGCGATCCGATTCATGTCCAAACTGTCAGTTCGCAGTGCGATATGTGAGCTGAAATGGGGGTGTCGTTAACATATAATGACACTCCCCAGCAGTTTGTGTATATGGCAGTGTGAACTGCCGTGCCAGTCGGAGCGATGTGAGAACCTGCAGTGGATTTGCAGGGTTCTCGCATCGCACAAGTGTGAACTGGTCCTCAAGAAGAACAGGGAGCCCTGGAAGTGTTTTGGCTCCAACAGAGCCCTGATCTCATCATCGAGTCTATCTGCGATTACATGAAGAAACATGAGGATTTAAGGCAGCCCACATCCACAGAAGATATGTGGTTAGTTTTCCAAGAAGTTTGGAACAACCTACCTGCCGAGTTCCTTCAAAAACTGCGTGCAAGTGTACATAAAAGAATTGATGTTATTTTGAAGGCATCGGGTGGTCACACCAAATATTGATTTGATTTGGATTTCTCTTCTGTTCAATAACTTTTCCTTTTGTTAACGGTTAAAATCAAATATTAACACTTCTATTTCTAAAAGCATTACTAATTTAAAGCATTTTTTCACACCTGCCTAAAACATTTGCACAATAGAGTATATACACATTTGAAAGTAAGGGGGTTCATACTGCGCTAGAGATAAAAACATAAATATACAGCTGCAAAAAAAACATCAAATATCTCTATGGTGCAAAAAACAATTATGTAAACATAAGTTGCGCTTGGTAATGTGAATAGTCACAAAAATTAAATGACGTAAATAGTGGTAAATACTAATATAGAATTGATTAAGTCCATGTAACAAAAAAGTTTGTGAAAAACAATAATGGAAGAAAAGTACAGTCCAATGAAGAGATAGAATCCAGGGTTCATCCACCTTCACCAGAGAAAAGAAGATGAGGGGGAGGGAGTGTGAATGGAATCCCCAATTGAAGATAAATCCCACTCTGTATATGAGTGCCCTTACCGGAAATGGTGGACCCCCTAAATACCAAGGTCTTAAACACAGGCAGATTAAGCCCTCTGCGGGGACTGATGGATCTCCTGTGTCACTGGAATCTTCGTAGTGTAGTCAAAAATCCTCCGTAATGCTCAATAAAGGAGGAAGGACTCCGATCTAGGGGTAACACACTCTGACCAAAAGCCACAAGTGCAGAGGAACAAGGAACTCCAATAGTGTGATATTGTATATAAAAAGGCTTTATTGCTTTAAAAAGGGATAAGCGGTAACAACTGCATAGTATTTAAAATAGCCGGCAAGCGTAAAAACAGCAACAAACACCCGGGTAACGTGGGGCGTAATGGTGTCACCATGTTTCACCACCCTACATATTTTGTCATATGTGACGTCTTCCTGGGGCCACTGGAGTCCTTGCTCCTTTATTGAGCATTAAGGAGGATTTTTAAATAAACTACGAAGATTTTGGTGACGCGGGAGATCCATCTGTCCCTGCAGAGGGCTTAATCTGCCTGCGTTTAAGACCTTGCTATTTAGGGGGTCCACCATTTCCGGTAAGGGCACTCATATACAGAGTGGGATTTATATTCAATTCAGGATTCCCTCCACACTCCCTCCCCTCCTCTTCTCTTCTCTGGTGAAGGTGGACGAACCCTGGATTCTATCTCTTAATTGGACTGTTTTTTTCTCTTTCTCTATTGTTTTTCTCCAACTTTTTAGTTACATGTACTTAATCTATTTTGTTGAAGTATTTACTAGACATGTGCACACTGAAATATTTTGTTTTGTAATTTTGTTTTCGTCCGAAAAATAATTTATTTTTATTTTTTTAGTTACTTTAGTTATTTATTTTGCTTTTCTAAAAAAAAAATCATTTGTCCGAAAATCCAAATTAAGGTCGAATCTGTCATTGAAGGCTTATGGTGTCTGTCAAATGTTCTAAGAATCTTTAAAAAAAAAAAAAATTCACTCTTCATGTCTCTCTATGACAAATTTGTCATTGAAGGCTTATGGTGTCTGTCGAATGTTCTAAAAAAAAAAAAGAAACAAAAGATTCGACAGAGTCTTAAAAAAAAAAAATATATATATATATATATATATATATATATATATATATATTTTATTTTACTCTTCATGTCTCTCTATGTCGAATCTTCATGTCTCTTTATGTCGAATCTGTCATTGAAGGCTTACGGTGTCTGATGAATGTTCTACAGAATCTTAAAAAAAAATTGACTCTTCATGTCTCTCTATGTCGAATCTTTTCTCTCTATGTCGATTCTTCTTCATGTTTCTATAATGTCGAATCTTTTCTCTTTATGTAGAATAATATTGGACCAATAGAGTTAAGGTTAGGCACATTCGACCGCAACGAAAACGAAAATAAAGCATTTGTTTATGTCGGATCTTTAAAACGATAACGAAAAAACCTGAAATTCGGACGAAAATGCATTCGGACGAAAACGAATGCACATGTGTAGTATTTACCACTATTTACGTCATTTAATTTTGCGAGCGCAACTTATGTTTATATATATACAGTGATGTGTAAATTAGTTTCCAATTTTCTGTGTAGACAGATTTGTTCATTCTGCAATTCATGAATTGTGATTGCCTATACTCCTGAACTGATGGAGTTTTGTCACATCAGGCAAATCGGCATGGACATATTCAGACACATCAAAAAACAGCAAATCAGCGAATCGCCTGATTTGTTCATTCATAATTATTTCTTTGTAATGTAGAAAATCACCTTATTGTGTGAACCAAATAATTTGAACAGATCGTCCTAATTTTTCTCAATGGGAGCATCACAGGCCACAATACTTTGCTGAAAATGTTAAAATTTGGCCTTTCATCTCACCGTATGTTGGTAAGTGCCCTAAGTGCGTACAGCCTAAAGACAGTTTGCAATAAAACATGCAATACTACAGATGGAAAGAAGATAATGGGGATGAATAATAAAAACAGCTGAGAAAAAACAATTCATCCAGAAACGGAGGGAAAATAGAAAAATCAGCTGGGCAATTGATAATTGAAAAATAATAATGCCATTTAAAAAAACAAAAATTAAAAGAAGTTCTTTATTAGGATTTGCATGTACTTTAAGTCACTCATGTGTCTAATTTATCAATTTAACCATTTCAGCCCCGGAAGGTTTTACCCCCTTAATGACCAGGCCATTTTTGCGATATGGCACTGTGTTATTTTAACTGACACGCGGTTGTGCGACGCTGTAACCAAATAAAATTGATATCCCTTTTTTCCCCACAAATAGAGCTTTCTTTTGGTGGTAGTTGACCACCTCTGCAGTTTTTTATTTTTTGGGATATTAACAAAAAAATAGCAACGATTTCGAATTTTTTTTTGCTATAAAACATATCCGATAAAATTTAAAAAATAAATAAAATGTGCACATCAGTTTAGGCCATTATGTATTCTGCTGCATTTTTTTGGTAAAATTATTTTTGGTTTTTGCAAAAGTTATATCTTCTACTAATTATTGCATCAAATTAGGGACTTCATATTTTTTTAATATTTTTTTACTAGTAATGGCGGCGATCAGCGGTTTTTAGTGGGACTGCGACAAATATGACACTAAGTGACACTTTATGGGGACCAGTGACTCCAATACAGTGATCCGTGCTAAAAAAAAATGCACTTTCATTGTATAAATGACACTGTCAGGGAAGGGGTTAACATCAGGGGCATTGAAAGGGTTAGGTGTGTGAGTAGTGAGTTCTAACAGTGTGGGGCGTGGCTTAACTGAAGTAAGAGTGAGATCTTGTGTTGCTGATTAGCAGGAACACACGCTCTCTCTCTTCCTCTCTCTCTTCCTCTCTGACAGAACGGCGGTCTGCCTTGTTTACTCTAGCAAACGATTGACGGGTTCTGGCGGCAATCACAGCCACCGGACCCACTGATTGGCTCCCGCTGTGTCCAATCACATCGGGAGCTCGACTCCTGCAGCACATGCGTGTGCCTCAGAGCAGACAACAGAAATCACGTACAGGTAAGGGCCGCGCTGCCGCAGTATATGTACGTGCGTCGGTCCTTAAGTGGTTAATTGGGGTAGAAACTAAGTATACTGTTTTCTCATTTAAGGTAAGGTAATGTATATGAGGTATACCTGTATGTGTAAGCCCTGGGGGCGGGGTAAAATGCATCAGGGGGTGGTCTATGGGGAGGAGCTGTGGCTAAGGCCGTTCTCTACCTTTCAAGTACACAGAGCTGTCTGGTGTGCGGCATTCACTCACGATTAGCTGAGATCCTACAGATCCTGCTTTATGTATCAGAAATACTGGCAATAGTTTCTGGGATAAATGAAGCCTCCAATCACTGTTTGGAAGCTTCATTCATAAATACCATGTAATGATGTTGGATTGGGGTTGATTTACCAACAGAGCAGAGGCTGTTCATTTAGCAAAGTTTCCGTTGCAAATTAAATGTAGGGGCAAGGGGAAGCTGTTTTCACTTTAAATAACCAATCATGTGTGAAGATTGGATTTTTTTTACTAGCACATGAGTGGGTATTCAATATAGGGAGCACAGCTTCATCTTATTCACTTATATACACTCTGAAATGTTTATTTTTAGGGCTCGTGCTCACAGGGTGCATTCCTTCTTATGGCATCAATGTTGTTGCATATTGGTGCCTGCGAGCCCTGGGGGGGGGGGGGGGGGGCTGAGTATAACCTCCCTAGGACCTGAATGTAGTCAGCTGTACACAGGTAAGTGGCATATGCGTACAGCCACACACACCAATTTACCTCTGGTGGCTTTATGAAGCAGCAGGGGCTCCTGGGCACCAAAATCTGAGTGTTGTACAGCAGGGAGGAATGTGCTTATGTGCATGAGCCCTTACTTTTCTATGTAAATAGCCGATTTAGGATCATGAAGGATCAAGGTGACAGCCCCATGCCCTTCTACTTTAAAAACAAGTCAAAAGACAAGGTTCATTTTAAAATCCACTTTGCCATACAAAGCATGTCAGTCCAGAGTTTTGGCTTGATCACAAAATGCTATTGCCCTGTACACACAAGCGGTTTTCCCGTTGGAAAAAGTCAGATGAGAGCTTTTGACTGGTAATCCCAACCGTGTGTATGCTCCATCTGACTTTTTCCAACAGGAAAACTGCTGGGGAAAAAAAGAGAGCAGGATCTCTTTTTCTGTGAGGAAAAAATCCTAGCGGGAAAACCTTTCATCTGTCTGCAATTTCAATGCGCAAAAAAAGCGCAAAATGTGCAAAAAAAGCGCATGCTCAGAATCAAGTACGAGACGGAAGCGCTTTTACCAGTCACTAATCGAGCTGTAATGGACTGAAAAGCATGAATCGTCTCTCACCAAACTTTTACTAACACAAGATTAGCAAAAGCAGCCCAAAGGGTGGCGCCGTTGGAATGGAACTTCCCCTTTATAGTGCCGTCGTACATGTTGTACGTCACCGCATTTTTGACTGTCGGAATTTGGGGTGACCGTGTGTACGCAAGACATGCTTAAGCATGTTTTTTTTTCCCCAACAGGAAAACCGCTTTGGTGTACGTGGCATAAGATTAGTGTTGCTTGCACTATATAGTCAAACATTTGTGGACACCTGATAATCACACCTTATACCTTCCACAAATTTGTATAGTGTGTCTGTGGGAATTAATGCCCATTCTGCCAAAAGCATTTATTGGGTCAGATATGGATTCTGCAGAAGGATACCTGAATTACAATCAAAGTTCTAATTTATCCCAAAGATGTTCAGTAGGGTTGAGGTTGGGGTTCTGTGCAAGCCACTTTAGGTTCTCTACACCAAACTCTGGCTTGGTGCATAGGGGCACAGTTCTGCTGAAAAACAATTCCTCCCCAAACTGTTGCCAAAAGGTCGGAAGCACAAAAATGCCTGAATGTTGTAACTTTGGTATAAAGTAGAAGTGCCCTTTACTGAAAACACTTAAACTCAATGTTTGAAGGAGTATCCACTTTTTTGTCCATTAAGGCATACTCAGAACAATAATGAGACGGGAATATTACCTTAAAGAACTGACTACAAATGATCAGCCCCCGGTGCTCATGTTAGCCCATTAGTAATCTCACAACAGCCCTTTTTTGCAAATGTCAGTTACCAGCTCACAAGTAAAGCTTATGAATATAATTCATGAAGAGCGTACACTTAAATCACCGTGATCATCTTGTCAAAATAAATCTTCAACTAGTAATTTACTGAACTGACATGCTGTAGGTGGGAATTTCCAGCGTAACTGTGAGGCTGAGTGCTAATGGCACGATCACAGTGTTCTGTAAGCATTCCATGATGATTCTCTGCACACATTTTACTGTTTACAACACACTGGCGCCCTCTATATGCCATTTCTCGCCATCAGCACATAACTGTCAGAATAAAAATTTGTAGCATTTTCTAGCAACTCAGGGAAGTCATTAGTCAGCTTAAAGGTGAATAGCCCTATATGACCCATACAACTCTGAAACTGAAATGTCACTGTTAATTTTCCTTTCCAATAATTTTTATGCCAAAGTTTCATACATACTACAAAAGCATGAACAATGTTAAAGAAACTTCAAGAGCAGAGGCTTCCTCCCCGGTGATCAAAAGCCAAATCAAAATACTGCAACCAAAATGCAGTTAAATAAAGAAAAATAATTGGCCTAGTGATGAGGCCCTATCTATTATAGAAAGCGTATATCCAAGGCTACGAGCCTATAAGTATAAGCAACCAATCACAAAAGAGAAATAAAAAATGTAAATGATTGTAAAGTTACATTGCAAGGAACTGAAATCTGAATCCCCAGGTTTAATTCCTGGAAATAATGTACCTCACCTCTCCGTGTATTTGATAGCGGGACCTGTAGTTCCTTGCAATGTTACTTTACAATCATTACAAAAAAATATTTGCATGGAGAGGTGGGGGTAAATTATTTACAGGAATTAAACCATTTCAAAACTTCACTCCTGGGGGAGTATTCAGATTAGGGAAGTTTTATTGTCCCCCGTCAGCATTCTTACATTAAATAATTAAAGCATAAAAAAATAATAATTAAAAGAAATATGGTAGACGAAGGAGAGAGAGAAAAAAAGGGAAAAGTTAAGGCTGTTCCCATTGGCTTGGGCCCCAATCCACAAGGAGATCAAGCATCAGCTTGGAGGTACACAATCCATGGGTTTCACACCACATTTTTTTCAGGGGGAACACAGTACCGGCACCTCCTCCACTGACTGTATGTAATGGCAAGTGGTGCTGGGGTGTGGTGCAGGGTTTATTGATGCTCACTGCTGAGGGATCTATTCTACCTGGAGGGGATCTATTTTTGCATGGGGGTCTATTGTTGCTGAGGTCTATTGTTGCTGGGGGTGGGTCTTATATTGCTGAGGGGGTAGCTGTTGCTGAGAGAGATCTCCTTTTGAGGGAGGGGTGTATTTTTGCCCGCTTGCCAGAGAGTCTATTGATGCTGGCTGTGGGGAGTTCTGCTGTTGTGTCTGCTGGGAGTCTATTGTTGCTGGGGAGGATTCTGTGATAGGGTAGACTATAGTTGCTGGTGGGGGCTCTATTTTTACTGGCTGCAAAGGAAATATATTACTGCTTTTCCTGTTATAATGACTAAACTCCTTATGGATTACTTAGCACCACAAATTGATACTTGGTTCTGTATTGTCTAAAAGGGCAGTACTGGGAGGTGGGTAGGGGATGGAACCAAGGAATGGTGCTCGGAGGTGGGTAGGGGGTGGAGAAAAGGGGTGGCTCAGAAAGGAGGAGTCCCTGCACCTATTCTCTGCTTGTTTGTCTTGACAGATACTGGTCAGTTTTTCATTAAACATAATCCTGGAAATTTTGTATTTTCACCAAAGTGACATTGATCACGGGTGATTCCCATGCTCTGGATTTCGTTATTTTAGCTGCTAGAACAATAAAAATGATGCGAGTTTGAAGATGTCAGGGGAATGTCACTGTTAATTTATGTACCACATCTTAAAATGTTTTTCTTTTTCCGTTTTTCTTAGGGCCCATTCATATCTATGCGTGTGCATAGAAGTGCGTTTTTTTTATCATGCACCAATGTGTGTCTTCTGTATGCTTTTACATGCATTAATAGATTCTAATTGAAGTGTGTTGATGAATGTTACCGATGCGCTTTTGAAGTTAGGATTTGGGAGGGATAAAGTTAACAACCATTGACCAGGACTTGTAAGTACCTGGAGAAAGAAAGGGGGAAATCCCTAATGCCGCATATCCGCGCATCAGACTGGGCTCCCACCAGGCCACGCCGCTAGCGCATTTTGCTTCACCGTTCGGCACTTAACCACTTCCATACTGTGCAAATTCCAGCACCCCTCTCCCATTTTTTTTGCTAGAGAATTACTCAGAACCCCCAAACATAAAATATATTTTTTTTAGCAAAGACCCTAGGGAATAAAGTGGCAGTCATTGCAACTTTTTATGTCACATGGTATTTGCACAACAATTTTTCAAAGGCTATTCGTTTGGAAAAAAACACCTTTATGAATTAAAAAAAAAACAATAAAGTTAGCCCAATGTTTTTGTATAATGAGACAGATGATGATATGCCGAGTAAATAGATACCTCACATGTCACGCCTTCAAATTATGGAGTGGAATGGTGCCAAACTTCGGAACATAAAAATCTCCATAGGTGAAACATTTTTACAGGTTACAGGTTTAGAGTTACACAGGAGGTGTTGGGCTAGAGTTATTGCACTCACTCTAACATTCGCAGTGATACCTCACATGTGTGGTTTGAACGTTGTTTACATATGTGAACGTGACCCATGTATGCGTCTGCTTCTCTGTGCAAGCACGCAGGGACGGGGGCACTTTAAATTAATTTTAATTTATTTAAAAAATATTATTATCTATAAGACCCCACGTCTCTCCTCCAGGCTGAAGAGCCTGAGATAAAAAAATTATTTATTTTTTAATTACTGATCTCAGGCTTTCCAGCCGAGTCCCCGGCATTGTTTTTCCTGGAAGTGGTTTTAATCATGGGGATCCCAATGAATAATCTCCAAGGGGTGGAGCAAACTGTGATAGGTGTGTGGCGAAAGCCCAGGCTGAGGTTATCATTTCACCACTGATCACCTGCGTGGGTGTGCAGCATTGGGGATTTCCTCATTTCTTTCTCCAGCTACTACAGGAGCCAAGATGGGCTCCACTCCCCCGCCAGCACTGCCGCAGCAGCGGATGCTTTCATTCTTCATATAGCCCTTTTCACACGTGGGTGGGGGTGGTGTCGGCGGTAAAGCACCGCTACTTTCAGGTCGATTTGCAGGCTCTATTTTTAGCGTTATATCGCCTGCAAACCTACCCAGTGTGAAAGGGGTCTATACACTCCCCGAACCAGCTGAGCCTGAGTGGCACACTACTCCATCCAAGGGTCACAGCTTGTAAATATCTGTTGTCAATGCACCAAAATACATTAAACTTGCATTTCTTTGTGTTGCATCGACTTCTCTGGATCCTTGAATGATTAAAATTCAGCTCGACATTCAGCTCAATCATTCAAGGATCCAAGGGCCCCAACCTCTGATATTATCACTCGACCCAGCGCTATATCTGTATCAATTAAATCTAGCCTTGTGGCTATCGAGTGTCTATCTCAGAGTTATATGTATGGGGTCTTCTGGGTGCTCTTGTTTTTGCCTTTATTTATTTCATTTTTTGCCCTATTGTTCTTCATAGTGCAATTGTGATGTATTCTGTATTTTTCTATTAAAAGTATCAAATTTTATTGGGTTGTGCCTACAAAGTCCATTTTGTTCTGTTTAGAACATGTTTTCATGTTTTTTTCACAAACCTCTATATTGAATGATGTAGCACATATCTATTAGTGGGTAAATGATTACCACCCTAGGGCGACAGTAATCAAATTAACATAAGAGTGGACTTATGTGTCTAAATCCGACATTTCCTTTTGTGTTGGCTGGTGCTAATTCACATGGAGAATAGCAAGACTTAACAGACATAAGAGCTTACAGATGTGCATTTACCTAGAGCCTGGTTGAGTTGGGTTTTTACTGCTATCTGTGCTGTGAGTGGGTTGATTTTGTGTGATCCTGTGCCTTTAAGGAAGGGTGGGCTCCTTCCAGGCACCCCTGCTCTTAACCTATCCATTAATATATGCGCTCCTACTATTGTGTCTCTGGAAATTCTAAGTTACGATATGCAGAGACCACCATGTGCTTGTGTCATCAACTGCTGAAACATACATAATAAGGTCATGATACCCCAAGGTCTACTACTAGAATTATATACAATGGGATTCTGCTTTGAGAGCAGACCTTGAGGTATCGTAACCTTATTATATATGTTTCAGCAGTCGATGACACAAGCGGTTGTCTCTGCATATTTCAATGTTGGTCCTGATGATCTGAGAGTTTTATCCTATATGGATTGGATCATTCTCTGTCTATACAAAAATAATACAGTGTGACTAGGTAGGATTTTTGATGTACAGTGATTGTTGTATCTTTACAGTAATGACTATGATATATTAGACAGTAATTTATTATCTATATTCCAGAAAGGTTTCTAATCCCTGAAGAAGATAATTTTCTAAACAGTTTCGAAACACGTTGAAGTCCCCAGGACGGGGGAACAAGTGGGCCAACAATCAAGTCTCATGGTTGCATGTTGACTTCCTGCTTGGCCAAGAGACAGGAAGTAAAGGAAAATTGCTGCAATGGAACACAGATGACCAAATTTTTTTTTTGACAGGGGTTATAACCCACCTTTGCTCTATTCAAAATGAAATAGTTCTACTTTAAGTCCAAGATCCACTTTAAGATACAGTATATTATTACAGGTACTCCTCACTTAATGATCAGGTTGTTAAACAAATTGGTTGTTAAATGAGGAGCCACAAGTAATCAATATTTTAAGCATTCTTAACTACTGTACTGTATTGTGAAAACAAGGTCTAAACACAAAATTCCAGCTCAATATTGTTGTTTTAATTTGCATAAGTACAGAACACAAACAGAAATTCTGTACTGTACTATACAATACAATGATGTATATTGCTTCGTTCGGGTGGGGAGAGCTGGTCGTAAGTCCAAGTGGTCGTTAAATACCTAAGTCGTTAAATAACTTACTGATCATGGTAACGTACCATGAGCTGAAGATATACATTCCCTGAGACTCATAAATTATTTCAAAGATTTATTTGTGGTAAAAAGGTTGAGAAAAACTGGCATACATATATAACAAAGCATTATTTTAACTTCAGTTAATGCTTGTTTTTAAAGAGGGTGAACAGTTTTTGTGTGTTTTTATTAGGGTTGTCCCGATACCACTTTTTTAGGACCGAGTACATGTACCGATACTTTTTTTCAAGTAGTCGCCGATACCGAATACCGATACTTTTTTAAAATGTGTCCCCAAATGCAGCCATGTCCCCCACATATGCAGCCATGTCCCCCCAGCCATGTCCCCCACATATGCAGCCATGTCCCTCCAGCCATGTCCCCCACATATGCAGCCATGTCCCTCCAGCCATGTCCCCCACATATGCAGCCATGTCCCTCTAGCCATGTCCCTCACATACGCAGCCATGTCCCTCTAGCCATGTCCCTCACATATGCAGCCATGTCCCTCTAGCCATGTCCCTAACATATGCAGCCATGTCCCTCTAGCCATGTCCCTCACATATGCAGCCATGTCCATCCAGCCATTTCCCCCACATATGCAGCCATGTCCATCCAGCCATTTCCCCCACATATGCAGCCATGTCCATCCAGCCATTTCCCCCACATATGCAGCCATGTCCATCCAGCCATTTCCCCCATACCTTACCTGTGCCGCCGAAAGCCGCCACATGGAGAACATCACAGCATTCATTTGAATAGCTGTTTTGCCCGCGCGTATAGACACTCGCCCTTGCTCGGGATTGGACAGATCACGATCACCCATCCAATCCCGAGCAAGGGGGGAGTGTCTATACGCGCGGGAACACTACAGCTATTCAAATGAAAGCTGTGATGTTTCCGCATGCCGTTTAACCCATGCGGCGGCTTTCGATACGGCGGCAGGGGGGGAAGTATTCTATTTAGGCATCGGGGGTATTTGCGCGAGAACAAGTACTCCGGCAAATACTCGGTATCGGTCCCGATACCGATACTGGTATCGGTATCGGGACAGCCCTAGTTTTTATCATTTTAATATTGTCAAGAATCTTTGATGAAAATTAAATATAGGATACTGTTATTCTGTATTTGATGCTTTAGCTAGAAATTGGAGCTTTAGGTTCCATTCCCCATTATCCAGTTTACCTGAAAAAAGCGTTTTGTTTACAGAGATCAGTAGCTCAAAGTGAAACTTACATATAGAGAAAATGAATCATCACAGTGACTCCTTTCTTAAAATGTAACTCCACTTTTGTTGAGAAAAAAACATTTCTCTCTGCGTGGTCTATGTACATTGTAGGGTTGCCACCTGTCTGGGATTCACCCGACAGTCCGGGTATTGAATCTTGTGTGTGGGTTTCAGGCAGACTGAAACCCGGACACATTCTTCAGACCGGGTGTGGCTCTCCAAGTAACCAATATAGTCACACATAAATCTGTTGCCATTTGGGAGCTGTGGGAGGATAACTGGGGCAGATTCAGCATCACTGGGGGGCACGGCGATGATGTCAGCAAGAGCAATTTTGCTATACCCACTGTTAACCGCTGCACGCTATGCGCACTGCATTTCTACTCTCCTTTGGGTTTGGATTGAAGAAAAGGTGGTGACCCTAGAACATTGCAGGGATTTTAATAAACTTTATTGCAGAGTCCCACCTTTTGTTATTCTGAAGAAATGCCTGTGTGTTTGTCTGTGTCCATGTGAGAAAGTAAATCTAATGAGAGTGGTTTCATAATTATCAAACAGCTGCTGCATCCCTTTGGACGTGATTTCCTATTGGAAGTATCTCACCAAAATTACATTTTTGTTGCAAGGGAAGCTTAATACCTGACTTGTATCTCAGGGCAGACTTCTGGGAAAATCAGTGAGCCAAGCAAGAAATTATGTTTCTGGGGGGTGGTCAGTATACATTCTATGTAGGGAACACCTCCAAGTAGCCATATTGCATTGCATTTACAGAAAATGACAGAGCTGCAGATTGAAAATAAAAGGTACATTTTAATAACATTCAATGACAACATGACTTGTGTTGCAATTGTATATGCTATATTATTTTTTTCTGTATTTGCTATTTTTTTCCCCATGAAAGTGGAGTTAACCTTTAATGTATCTTGAGAGATTCCAAGAGGAGTGGGGGCTTAGGGTTGAGGGTGTGTTTCAAGCTGGAATTGGGCTTTAAATGCTTAACCTTTAAACAAAAACTCTTTCGAGTTACCTGTATACTTTTCTGTTCTGGAAGTTTTAGTGCGGTTATATTTTTAATGGCATTAAATTACAAAATGGCTTTTATAGTAATTTTTATCTTTGTGTTATTTTATCCAAACCTAACAGTAAACCACTTAAGGACTGCCTCCTGCACATATACGTCGGCAGAATGGCATGGCTGGGCACATGCAAGTACATCCTGTGCTAGTACCCTTCCCTCGCCCGTGACCAGGTCCGAAGCTCCGGGACCGCGGGACTCCCGGACCCGATCGCTGCTGGAGTCCAGCGATCGGTCCCCAGAGCTGAAGAACGGGGAGAGCCGTGTGTGAACACGGCTTCCCTGTTCTTCACTGTGGCGGCGCCATAGATCGCGTGATCCCTTTTATAGGGATACACAATCGATGACATGACACCTGCAGCCACACCCCCTATAGTTGTAAACACACATTAGGTCACACATAACCCCTTCAGCGCCCCCTTGTGGTTAACTCCCAAACTGCAAATGTCATTTTCACAATAAACAATGCATTTTAAATGCATTTTTTGCTGTGAAAATGACAATTGTCCCAAAAATGGGTCAAAATTGTCTGAAGTGTCTGCCATAATGTCGCAGTCATGAGAAAAATTGCTGATCGCCGCCATTAGTAGTTAAAAAAAAAAAATAATGCTATAAAACTATCCCCTATTTTGTAAACGCTATAAATTTTGCGCAAACCAACCGATAAAGAGCTTATTGGGATTTTTTTACCAGAAATAGGTAGAAGAATATGTATCGGCCTAAACTGAGGAAAAAAATGTTTTTATATATATTTTTGGGGGATATTTATTATAGCAAAAAGTAAAAAATATTGCATTTTTTTCCAAATTGTCGCTCTATTTTTGTTTATAGCGCAAAAAATAAAAACCGCAGAGGTGATAAAATACCATCAAAAGAAAGCTCTATTTGTGGGAAAAAAAGGACGCCAATTTTGTTTGGGAATCACGTCGCACGACCGCGCAATTGTCTGTTAGAGCGACGCAGTACCGAATCGCAAAACCTGGCACGGGTCCTTTAGCTGACTAAAGGTCCGGGTCTTAAGTGGTTAATATTTCTTCATCGGGCAAAAAAAAAAGCTTCTTTGCCTGCTTTCCACAATTTCATAAACTCCAGCTCCAAAATTTAAGAAAAACAATGTCAGAGGCCAGCAGGTGGTCCAAAGGTGATTTATTCTGTAATATTTTCCAATATATGTCCTCACGCTTTGAATACAGCTGTTCACATTTTGTATGCATAGGACAGGCACATACACAGCCTGGAGCAGGTCATAAAAAAAGTGATCTTATTCCAGTGACTCCATTATTAAAGACAATTACAATGCTCACATGTGAATAGGTAATTAAGTTCTAATTAGCCAACTGCCTGCTGAATTACATGTTACCAGATAAAAGTCTCAGGGACAATTAGGAAAAAGTCCCTCATCAGTGCTTTAGTCCACAAAGAGTTAATTAATAGCAATGAAGCAAAATATGGTTAAGTAACACAGCAAGGGTGTTACAACATATTATATATATATATATATATATATATATATATATATATATATATATATATATACATATACTGTATATATATATATATATATATATATATACAGGGCTTTTTTCAGGGGGAACTTGGGGGAACTCAGTTCCACCACCTTTGGCTCAGACCCTTTGGTGCCTGCTCACTGCAATCACTTGTAAACACAGAAGTCTGGTTTCTGTGTTTACAAGTGACAGCTCTGCACTCTGTGTGTAACCCCCTGAACTCTGCACTCTGTATGTAATGCAATCCTGGTATTTAATACCCCTTTAAGACCCTACTGTTTTTGAATTCTGAACGGGTCGTGGTTGAGTTCCGGCACCTATTTTTTGAGAAAAAAAGCTCTGTATATATATATATATATATATATATATATATATATATATATAGAATAAGCAGTTATGTTAACCACTTGATGACTGCCGCACACCTGTACCTTAAATTTGGCGCCTAGCGGGCACGCGTTCGAGTGCCTGCCGATGCCGCGTGTGCCGCAGGAGCGTGGCCCAAGATCATGTCACGGAGCAACAGAATGGGGAGACGTGTATGTAAACAAAACATTTCACTGTTCTGCCTAGCAACATGACATGGATCTACTGCTCCCTGTCATTGGGAGCAGTGATCTATGTCATGTTGTAGTGAGACCACCCCCCTACAGTTAGAATCACTCTCTAGGACACACTTAACCCCTTGATCGGAAAAAAAATAGTTGTTTGTGTATGTATTTTTTTGGGGATATTTATTATAGCAAAAAGTAAAACATTGTTTTTTTCAAAATTGTCACTCTTTTTTTTGTTTATAGCGTGAAAAATAAAAACCGCAGAGGTGATCTAATACCACCAAAGGAAAGCTCTATTTGTGGGGAAAAAGCATGTAAATTTTGTTTGGGTACAGCGTCACACAACGTGCAATTTTCAGTTAAAGCGACACAGTGCCGAATTTCAAGAAGTGCTCTGGTCTGTAAGGCGGTAAATTCTTCCGGGGTGAAGTGGTTAATATCACTTTAAGATTTCAGTCTGCATGCGATCATTATGTCATAGTTGATAGCATATAATTGAAAATCACTCTGATAGGTTCCTGATCATTAATGGGGACCTGAGCTGTCATTTACAGCCTAGACTGACAGCTGGAAGCCACAGCACAGTGTTGGCTGCTAGCTGTCAAATGGGGAAATGAGATTAACATACCCTTAGCATGGGACGTTGTGCAGGTGAACAATAATTTATAAATTCTGGATAAGAGGGGCTTCAAAAATGATTGAACTCATAATTTTCAGCAATAATAGATTAAAGGCAAACTCCAACAACATTTTTATTCCATTTTGGATAGAACTGTTATGCCGCGTACACACGATCATTTTTTGTGATGAAAAAAAACGACGTTTTCTGTGAAGTAAAAAACGACGTTTTTGAAACGTCACTTTTCAAAGACGATGTTGCATACACACCATCGTTTTTTTCACAAAAAGCGAGGTTACGTTCACCACTCTTTTCCATTGAAGCTCGCTTCATAACTAGCTTCTGGGCATGCGCGGGTTGAAAAACGTCGTTTTAAATGACGTTTTTGCTACACACGGTGACTTTTTGTGAAACAAAAAACGACGTTTTGAAAAACGACACAAAAAATTCAAGCATGTTGGAATTTTTTTTTGGTCGTTTTTTTTTAAGACAAAAAACGACGTTTTGCCCACACACAATCAATTTAAATGACGTTTTAAAAAACGACGTTTCTTTTTTCATCGCAAAAAACGACCGTGTGTACGCGGCAATAGGGTAGAACCTCTTTTAGGTTTTCATTGCAGTGTGCCTTCTGGGCACAATGTTGGTTGGGATAACCTTTAGGAAAATACTGTAAACATCTAGCGAAAATCAGATCAGTTAACTGACATGCATTTCCATCATATATGTGTAATAAGAAACCAATGTAAGGCAAGTTAGTGAGTCCAATCAAAGGGTCTACATTAGTGGCAGGCATGTTAGTGGAGAAATGCAGCCATGTGTGATGTCTGATATTATAGTGTGCTGCAGAGCACAAAGCTTGAGGGCAGATAACTAATTAGATCTCCGTAATAAAGCTGAACATGTTCTGCATCACCTTACAAGCTAGAAAGTTAATATTCCTCTGACGCAAGAAAATTCCATCCCATGGCCTGCCTGTCAGCAGTTTATGCACTTGACATTTTATTTATCAGTTTTGTAGGATGAAAGTAGCTTGAATTTTTTCCCTTTGGCGATAACATTTTTTTCCCTGTAAATGTTATCAGGAAATAGACATCAAGCAAATCTATTCTAAACTGAATAGATGAAACTGTGACATCAAAATGTAATCCATTCTAACAAGAGATGCTCAATACTGAGAAAGTAGCTTTAGCAAGTATCAGAGGAGTATGATACTTGCCTTGGAAGGAAGACCGGGTAAAGATGGAAGCGCCAACAGTAATGACAGCTCAACCGCTGGAGGGTTCCATGTGAAAGGTACAGTATGTCGATCATAATGTTGCAGGAGTTTACTACTACTGTACATGGTTGTTTATTGGCTGGTAAGGAATAATACTGATATGTACCGTATATACTCGAGTATAAGCCGACCCGAATATAAGCCAAGGCACCTAATTTTACCATTAGAAATGGGAAAACGTATTGACTCGAGTAAAAGCCTAGGGTGTCCATCTGCATGCCTCACTGTGCCTCACTTTGCCTTACTGTGTTCATGTGCATGCCTCACTGTGTCCATGCCTCATTGTGTCTATGCCTCACTGTGTCTATGCCTCACTGTGTCTATGCCTCACTGTGCCCATGCCTCACTTTGTCTATGACTGGACTTATGTTTAACATGGGAGTATATAGAAGGGGTGCCCGTTTTTGAAAAATCGGCGCTCCCTGGCCGTAGGTCCCCTAGACAGCAAGCTTTGCACACTTGTAGAGAAGAACTGTGGCTATATGTATGCCATGTTTCGGGTCCAGGGGACCTATGGCCGGCCAGTACCAGGTCCCCAAATTTACCAGAGAAATTACCATTTAACATTGGAGTCTATGGAAGGGGTGCCTGAATTAGAAAAATCGGTGCTCCGTGGCTGTAGGTCCCCCGGACAACAAACTTTGCACACTTGTAGAGCAAGTGTATGTGTGCCAAGCTTGGGGTCCAGGGGATGCCTGGCCGACTGACCAGTACCGGGTCCCCAAAGTCCGGGAGATTAGGCGCAAAAAAGTGACTTGAGTATAAGCCGAGGGGGGCACAAAAAAATATGCTGAAAAACTTGGCTTATACTCGAGTATATATGGTAATTTAGGTTCAATTTATATTGTGGTATTAGGAATAAGGTTCAGGTCCATCCTGTGTTCAAAGCAAATCCCTGAGCTTCACAAGGCTTGTAATTCACAAAATTTTGGCCAAAACTTTGCAGGTTTCCTGCCAAAAACAACCTAAAATATAGGGCATAGCCTTTTCCCCTGTTCAGCAAGAGTCAAAAGAGCTAATAATTTGAAGGAATGGATACTCCATATTGTCAATGTGTGTTGGAGTGGTTGGGCAGAGCTTAAAAGTATGTTTAGTGAGTGTATTGGCACATGTCTCCCATGGCAGTGCCCTTGCTTTTTGTTAATAGTTTTCTGTTAATTATTAGTCCTACAAATACAGAACTGAGTAACAAGATTCACTCCCCCTAGAGATCAATCAAAATGAGCAAACATTGCCTTTAAAGTGATACTAAAGGTTTGAATATTTAAGAAAAAAATAACAAACATGTCATACCTACCTCCACTGTGCAGCTCGTTTTGCACAGAGTGGCCCTCGAACAACGTCTTCTGGGGTCCCATGGAGGCTGACTCCGCTCCTCCCCACTTCTCATAAACCCCTCTTTGAAGCGCTCTCCCAAGGGGGTTACCTTGCGGGCATACTGCCGTGTCCTGTATTCGGCGTCCATAGCCGCTGACTACAGGACTCGGCCCCACCCCCCAGGCCTCACGTGATTGGAATTGATTGACAGCAGTGCAAGCCAATGGCTGTGCTGCTATCAATCTATCGAATGAGGAGCCGAGAAGACCGAGCAAAGGAAGAGCGAGTTCGCGATGCGAGACACTCTAAGGCTCAGGTAAGTAAAATGGGGGGGGCTGGTGATCGTAAGATGTTTTTTAACTGTCAGATTTTTTTCACGTTAATGTATAGCATGCATTAAGGTGAAAAAACATGAACCTTTAGATTCCCTTTAAGCCAGATTTCAGAAACTGCTTGTGAACTGAGCCCATTTGCTTAAAGGAACACTAAAGTCAGGACTTTTTTTTTTTTTTTTAAATAACAAACATGTTATACTTACCTCCACTGTGCAGTTTGTTTTGCACAGAGTGGCCCGGAAAGCTGTCTTCTGGGGTCCCTCGGCGGCTGTCTGGGGTCCTCCTCGCAAAATCTTTTCATCTTCATGCAAGGGCACTCGCACAGTGGAAAGCTTTTGCGAGCGCGCTCCCGTGATACAGCGGTGGCCATAGCCGCTGACTGTATCACTCGGCTCCGCCCCCCGGCGCACCGCGTCATCCGCTGTGATTGACAGCAGCGCCAGCCAATGGCTGCGCTGCTATCAATCTGCCCAGCCTAGCCAATCAATGGCCAGGCTGGGAACCAAAGAGGACGACGTGGACGCGCCCGGGAGTTTCGAACGGTAAGGTAAGTAAAACGGGGACTCGGGGGGGGGGGGGGGGGGGGGCGGTGCTGTGATTGACAGCAGCGCAAGCTAATGGCTGCTTTAAAAAAGCCTGCTCGCTCATGGCATGGGACTTTCGAGTGGTCAGGTAAGTAATCGGGGGGCTGGGGGGGGGGGGGTTTAATACTCAGATGTTTTTTTACCTTAATGCATAGGATGCATTAAGGTAAAAAAAACTTTTACCTTTACAACCCCTTTAACCTGGCTTTGTATAATTTTATGTTTGCAAAGTTAGGTTTGTAAAACATGACAGCCATAGCTGAATGAAGAACACAAGTAGTTTTATGCACCCCAACACCCATCCAAACTCCATCCTCTATTCCAGGAACTTGTCTAATTGAATATGATGACCAGGAACAGGTTCTTTCTCAAAGGTATAATTCATCAAACATATCACTAGGGTGCAATTAATAATACAGAGATTTATAGCATTTTATTGCCCAACCTGTCTGGAGCTTGTGAGACACTTTAGCCATATCAGCATCAACTTATGGCACTGATGCCAGTCTTTTGATTCACTTGTACCCTATGAATAATCCAATTCCAACAATAATAATTGAAGAAAAACTCACAATACTGCTTGTGCCATGCTGTTAAACCAATCACTTTAGCTATAACTGATCCTGGACACCAGTTATGACAAGGGAACCAAAATTGGCCTTCAACTATCTTCCCTCTGGCACCAAATAGACTAGTGGCCTGTACATACAGACATTTCTTCAGATCAGAACTGCTTTTCTCCCTAAACAAGAGTAATGGAAATGCAAAACAGCTTGACTAAGCTTAGAGGGAGATCAGAAGCAGGTCAAATCGGGCATCTCTGAAGAAACTCAAAAACATTTATAGAAGCATCTCAAACGTGTGAACATCAAAAGTATGGGTTTGTCGATCTACACAAGCTCCAAGCAGTTATGTTTATTGGTTACTCTCTTTTACTATTATGTTATAGCTATAATGTCTCTTTAATATTTATTTTTAATTTAGGCTCCTCAGCTACGTTTCGGATTACTCCATACTTACTCCAGTTCTTTTGCTAGCTGGTTGAATATGGGACTTTGATATCTTAATGAAGAATTCTACATTCAGATGACAAGCTCTTCCAATTGTATATTATCAAACTAAACCTCCAATAACAATCTACAAACCTAGACAGAAAAGTAAAACAATTTAGTAAAAATAAATGCTTAAAGGGGTTGTAAAGGATATATTTTTTTTTTTAAATAACAAACATGTTATACTTAAAGCGGTGGTTCAACCTAAATCTACTCTGTCCCATACGATCCAGCATACTGGCGTCAGCTCCAGTATGCTGTTTTTTTTTTTTTTTTTTAATTGCTCTACTTACTGTTTAATCATTAATTTTCATTTCTATCCCCCGTGGTGGATGGCGCCGCTATAGCGTGTCACGGCTTCCGAAAATATCCGATTTAGGCCTCGGGTATTTCCAGCGCTATACGGCGTCTGCGCACAAACATAGGAGCTGACTGCGCAGGCGCCGTATATCTCTGAGTCCTATTTCGTCTCTTTTCGGAGGGCGTGATGCGCCATAGCCATAGGACTCTGAGATATACGATGCCTGCGCAGTTAGCTCCTAGGTCTGTGCGCAGGCGCCTTATAGCACCGGAAATACCCGAGTCCTAAATCGGCTATATTCGGAAGCCGTGACGCGCTATAGCGGCGCCATCCACCGCGGGGGATAGAAATGAAAATTAATGATTAAACAGTAAGTGGAGCAATTAAAAAAAAAAAAAAAACAGCATACTGGCGCTGACGCCAGTATGCTGGATCGGATGGGACATAGTAGATTTAGGCTGAACCACCTCTTTAACTCCACTGTGCAGCTCATTTTGCACAGAGTGGCACCGAAGCAGGTCTTCTGAGGTCCCTCTGTGGCTGTCTCGGCTCCCCCCCGCAAGAACTAACCCCCTTCATGGGAGCTTTCACCCATGGTGGTTAGTTATTGTGGGCACACTCCTGTGATACAGCCGGCGGCTATACCTGCTCACTGTATCACTTGACTCCATCCCCTAGCACGCCGCATCATTGGATGTGATTGACAGAAGCGCAAGCCAATGGCTGCACTGCTATCAATCCATCCACTCTAGCCAATCAACGGCCAGACTGAGTGGAGAAAAGGACGTCAGGGGCGAGCGGGGGGGGGGGGGGCTGGGGGGGTCGTAAGTGTCAGATTTTTTTCAAGTTAATGTATAGCATGCATTAAGGTGAAAAAACATGAACCTTTACAACCCCTTTACCACTTTAAGACCAGGCATTTCTAACACTTTTTGTTTAGTACATTTAAATATCTGCATTTTTTGTAAGAAAATTACTTAGAATCACCATAGATTCAACTCTGCTAGAAAGACTGTCCACAAGGTTTATGAGTGTCTATGGGAAAGTTTGACTATTGTTCCAGAAGTGCAATTGTGAGGTCAGGTACTGATGTGGATGAGAAGGCCTGGCTTGCAGTCTCTGCTCTAATTCATCCCAAAGGTGTTCTATCAGGTTAAAGTCAAGTCTCTGTGCAGGTCAGTCCATTTCCACCACCCCAAACTCGCTGATCCATGTCTTTATGGACCTTATTTTGTGCACTGGTGAGCAGTCATGTTGGAACAGGAAGGGGCCATCCCTAAACTGTTCCCTTAAATTTGGGCACATGAAATTGTCCAAAATGTCTTGGTATGCTGATACCTTAAGAGTTCCCTTCACTGGAACTAAAGGGGCCAAGCCCAAACCCAGAAAGTAAACATTGCCGGAGACTCACCTGGAAAGGCAGAGATTGTTTATTTTTTCTTTTGATCTCAGTCTTTCCTGCCTGGAGGAGAGATGTGGGGTCTTATATATATAGACCCCACATCTCTCCATAAAGAGGACCTGCCATGCACTATTCCTATTACAAGGGATGTTTACATTCCTTGTAATTGGAAAAAAAAGTGCTAAAAAAAAACTTTAAGTGTAAAAACAAAAATGATATAAAATTATTTTTTTAAATCGCCCCGCATGCTCGCACACAGAAGCAAACTCATATGTATATCGCGGCCACATACCAAAATGACGTTCAAACCACACATGTGAGGTATCGCCGTGAATGCTTAAGGCGGGAGTAACAATTCTAGCCCAAGACTTCCTCTGTAACTCTAAACAGGTAACCTGTAAAAAATCTTAAGCGTCACCTATGAAGATTTTTAAGTACCAAAGTTTGGTGCCATTCCATGAGTGTGCGCAATTTTAAAGCGTTACATGTTAGGTATCTATTTACTCAGCATAATATCATCTTTCACATTATACAAAAAAATTGGGCTAACTTTCCTTTTTTTTTTTTTTTATTCATGAAACAGTTTTATTTTTTTAAAGTGTTTGAAAAATCAATGCGCAAATACTGTCTGACATAAAAAGTTGCAACGGTCGCCATTCTATTCCCTAGGGTCTCTGCAAAAAAATAATTATAGAGCCAGATTCTTAAAAAAACGCGTATCCCCTTTACGCTACGTCTACGCAGTTTTTACGGACAAGTGCTGTATTCTCAAAGCACTTGCTCCGTAATTTGCGTCGTCATAGCGTAAAGGGGACGGCGTAAGACTGCGTAATTCAAATAGGGAAGGAGGGGGCGTGCTGTATTTAAATTAAGCACACCCCCCTGCCGAACGAACTTCGCATTCGCCGGCCTTAAACGTAGGCCACTGCGCATGCTCCATCGTACGCCGCAAATACAGCGATTACGACGGCAACGTAATTAACGTAAAGGCCTATTTGCGACGAGTTACACAAATGACGTAAACGACGGAAAAACACGACGGCGTCCATACTTAACATGGCTTACGCCGGACCTATGCAAGGTTACTCCTCATATAGCAGGGGTAACCTTACGCGTACGCAAACTGTGTAAACTACGTCGACGCGGCGCAAAAATGTTCGGGAATCGCCGTATCGGTTCATTTGCATATTCGACGCTGAAATCGACGTAAACGCCACCTAGCGGCCGGCGTATTATTGCATTTAGGATCCGACTTACGCCAGTCGGATCCTAGCCTAATTCCAGCGTATCTTGTTTTGTGAATACAAAACAATGATATGCCGGCGGGATATTCGAATTACGCCGGTGTATCTGTAGATACATCGGCGTAATTCTTTTGAGAATCTGGGCCATAATGTTTAAGGGTTCTAAGTAATTTTTTACATGAAGGAGCAAAGTGCGAGAATTGGGAATTGGTTAAAGTTCATGTGCGTGTAAAGGCAGGCGCCCCAATACTGTTGGTAATATATTGTATTATAAGCACATCGTTTTTGAGAGCATAAATCTTGTTCTCACAGATTTTGGTATCAACATCCCATAATATATAGATAAAACATATACACCCCAATGATGTGGTACTTTTCAGATGATATAAAAATTGAACACAGATCAGTACTTTAGAATAGTGCTAAAACAAGTTGCTTTATTTATAAAGAGTTTTCTGTATATCTTCATAACGAAATTAAGCTATTTCATCCTGGGGAAGCAGACATTGCATTGTGGAATGCGTTAATATTTCGCCCTTCCAATTATGTTTCTATGAGGACATAAATGTTTTTTTGGGTTATATAAATGTATAATGTACAATATTACAAAAAGATTTGGTATATGAAAGGTGCAGGAAAAATGTACTATGTCATATATTGTTGTATATTGTTTTTTATGATGATATACAAGGGACTGTAAACTTTTAAAATGATTTAACCTCCCTGGCGTTATGATTCTGTCTGGAATTTTGTACCAAAAGCGTTGCAATTGTTTTGCAAGGAAATGTGGTGTTATGTATTATAGGCCTGCAATTCTTAGTAAGTACTTACTTAAATCTATCTAAACAAGAGTCTAATAGGCATCCCGGGTATGATTTTTTTTTTTTTTTTTTATTAAAAATTATAATATAATAAATAATTATAAAAAATTATAACAAATAATAATATAATTATAGTAAAAATTATTCAATAATGTAATCAAATCAAAATCACTGAAATTTGCTCAGTTGCAGAATTTTTGCTGTCATAATTTTTTTTTTTTATGACGAATTTCCCCACAGATCGCTATCGCTAAATTCTGCAAGTGATTATAATTTATTATCGCTGTTTTTTAGCTGCTCTAAAACAATTTTTGCCATAAAGGGACACTTTTGGTTGCTATGGGCAATCTACAGTTTGCAGGGAGAAAGAAAAGTTTTTATTATATAAAATGACATGCAGGGCACTGGGCAGACCACTAGGGACATGGGGGGTGTGTATTTTTTACATACAGTACTGTAATCTATAAGATTACATTGTACTGTATGTAAAGTGTTTGTTTACATTTTTGAATTTGGCGCCGTTCTCCGTCCCCGTGCGACGTAACGTCGCAGGGAACGGAGCTCGGCGGCACACGGGGACGCTGTGTGAATCGAGCGAGCACCCGCTCGCTCACACAGCGTGGATGCATCGCTGGATCCAGGGAGAAGGTAAGTAAACAGTCTCTGGATTCAGCGAGGCGAGCCCGTGTCTGACACGGGATCAACAATAGTAGCAGCAAATTTTTACCCCGTGTCAGACACGGGAAAAACGCCAAGGAGGTTAAGAACAAAATAAAGTATCTTTAGCTCAATATTAAAGTATTTTTATGGGTTCTGTTCAATTAGAATGTGTCTAAAACGTCTCAGGCCGCGTACACACGATCGGTCCAACCCGATGAAAATGGACTGAAGTCCAGTTTCATCGTTCCAAACCGACCGTGTGTACGGCCCATCGGACCGTTGTCCTTCGGACCAAAGTTTTAAAACTTGATTTAAAATCGGACTGATGGACGCCTGACCCTCGGTCCAAACCGATCGTTAGTACGTAAAAGCATCAGTTCAAAAACCTGTACATGCTCAGAATCAAGTCGACGCATGCTTGGAAGCATTCCACTTTGTTTTTTCAGCACGTCGTTGTGTTTTACGTCACCGCGTTCTGACACGATCGGTTTTTGAACTGATGGTGTGTACGCACATCAGACCATCAGTCTGTGAACTGATGAAACGGAACTTCAGTCTGTTTTCATCAGTTTGGACTGATCGTGTGTACAGGGCCTTACATTTATGGTGGTGTATATGGTTGGTGTGTGTGTAAATAGAGTATATATACAGTGCCTTGAAAAAATATTCATACCCCTTGGAATTTTCCCCATTTTGTCATGTTACAACCAAAAATTTAAATGTATTTTTGGGGGATTTTATGTGATAGACAAACACACAGTGGCACATAATTGTGAAGTGGAAGGAAAATGATGAATGGTTTTAACCATTTTTTACAAATAAATATGAAAAGTGTGGTGTGCATTTGTATTCAGCCCCCCCCTGGGTCAACACTTTTATAGAACCACCTTTCACTACAATTACAGCTTCGAGTCTTTTTGGGGATGTCTCTACCAGCTTTGCACATCTAGAGAGTGACATTTTTGCCAATTCTTCTTTGCAAAATAGCTCAAGTCGGATTGGATGAAGAGCGTCTGTGAACAGAAATTTTCTTGCTGCAGATTCTTAATTGGATTTAGGTCTGGACTGTGAATGGGTCATTCTAACACATGAATATGCTTTGATCTAAACCATTCTTTTGTAGCTCTGGCTGTATGTATAGGGTCATGTCCTGCTGGAAGGTGAACCTTCATCCCAGTATCAAGTCTTTTGCAGACACTTGGCTGCTTCTCCCATTAATGCTCTCCTTGCCTGGTCTGTCAGTTTAGGTGGGCTACCATGTTTTCTTGGTAGGTTTTCAGTTGTGCCATACTCTTTCCATTTTCTGATGATGGATTGAACAGTGCTCCGTGAGATGATTAAAGCTTGAGATATTTTTTTATAACCTTACTCTGCTTTAACCACTTCAGACCCGCGCTATTGACAAAATACGTCAACAGCGCGGACCTGAGGCGCCAACTAGACCTCTTTGGACGTGATTTGAAGTGCATTACCCGTGCGCGCCACTGTCCCGCCGCATCGCTGAGGATCCGATGCATGTACCTGGCGGCCGCGATGTCCATCGGGTACATGCGATCGGCGGGAACACGAGCAGATGACAGCAGGGACGTGGAGCTCTGTGTGTAAACACAGAGCTCCACGTGCTGTCAGAGGAGAGGAGACCGATCTGTCCCTTGTACATAGGAACACAGCATCGGTCACCTCCCCCAGTCACCCCCCTCCCCCCACACAGTTAGAACACACCCAGGATACACATTTAACCCCTTCCTCACCCCCTAGTGTTAACCCCTTCCCTGCCAGTCACATTTATACAGTAATTACTGCATGTTTATAGCACTGATCGCTGTATAAATGTGAATGGTCCCAAATTTGTGTCAAAAGTGTCCGATATGTCCGCCACAATATCGCAGTCCCAGTAAAAATCGCAGATCGCCGCCATAGTAAAAAAATAATAATAAAAAAAATCATAATTCTGCTCCCCATTTTGTAGGCACTATAACTTTTGCGCAAACCAGTCGCTTATTGCGATTTTTTTTTTTTTTTTTTACAAAAATACGTCGAAAAATACGTATCAGCCTTAACTGAGAAAAAAAAAATAGTTTTTTTAAAAAAAAAATTGGGATATTTATTATAGCAACAAGTAAAAAATATATATATATTTTTTAAATTGTCGCTCTTTTTTTGTTTATAGCGCAAAAAAAAAAAAAACGCAGAGGTGATCAAATACCACCAAAATAAAGCTCTATTTGTGGGGAAAAAAAGACGTCAATTTTGTTTGGGAGCCACGTCGCATGACTGCGCAAATGTCAGTTAAAGCGTTGCAGTTCCGGAAGCTGAAATTTCGCCTGGGCACGAAGGGGGTTTATGTGCCCAGTAAGCAAGTGGTTAAACTTCTCCACAACTTTATCCCTGACCTGTCTGGTGTGTTTCTCGGCTTTCATGATGCTGTTTGTTCACTAAGGTTCTCTAATGCCTTGTACACATGGTTGGACCTTTGACCTTGCAAAAGTCTGCTGTGAGTCCGTTGGAAGTCCGACGGAAAAATAGAGAACAGGTTCTCTATCTAAGGTCCGTCGAACTTCCAACAAAAAAGTCAAAGACTACACACGGCCGGACTTTTGGAAAGTCTGGCCGTGTGTACGAGGCATTACAAACCTCTGAGGGCTTCACAGAACAGCTGTATTTATACTGAGATTAAATTACACCTAGGTGGACTCTATTTACTAAGTGACTTTTGAAGGCAATTGGTTCCACTAGATTTTAGTTATGGGAATCAGAGTAAAGGGGGCTGAATACAAAGGCACATTATTTTTTTCAGATATTTATTTGTAAATATAATTTTCTTTCTACTTCGCAATTATGTACCACTTTGTGTTGGTCTATCCCATAAAATCCCAATAAAATACATTTACGTTTTTGGTTGAAACATTTTTTTATCCAAGTATTATTATTAGCCTTAAAATAAATATAAAAAAATAAACAAAATATGTATTGCAAAGAAAAACAGTATACCTGCATTCAGTTGCTGTTTAACATTGCTAAAATAGGTGCCACTGCCTATGTGTGATCAACCAAAGCTGAAGCATATGATGAATATAGATGTCGTGTTAAGATGTTTCTGTGAGAGCAGCAGAGGATGCCTACAGAAGAGTTATGTGCAGGAATTGAGTTGTGCGCTGTGATCGTTGGGGAGTGTGCTGAATACAGATGGAATACGTGGCCCCATGCTTGCTATTATCTAATCACTAGGCACCAAGTGTGCTATGGTAATGCATCACTCAAACTGGCTTTTTTTCACTCTGTACATGACAAGGGGGCACAGTTGAAAGCTGAAAACAAAGTGCAGAAAATACGGAAAAAAAAACACTGTATTTATAACAAAACACCCAAATACTACAAAAATTATTCAGTGATGTCATAGTACTTTCCAAGATTAACCATAAAGAATAACAAATTTCAAAAACAAAAATTAGAAAGAGTGCAGACTACTGTGCCACTCCTTAGATGTAGAAGTTTTATTTTTCATGCATTTTTTATTTTTTTACTTCCAGTCCTAGGGGGACTGCATTCACTCACTGCACTGTAACTGAAGAAGCGTTGTGACCTGAAAAGACATGTAGTGCCGCTTGAAGCTGGACATATGGATGTTTCCTGGTATTCAGAATGAGGGAACATGCTTCTGATTACACTAATCCAGGAGTGTCAGCTTGAAGAAAGCAGGAGGGCACTCAACCGACCCCATGCTCATTATGGTGCCAGCCAGCACTGCTCCACCAGTCACGGCAACCCAGGCTTAGTCATAGAGGTGTGACTCTACCATCTATGAGTAAGCCCCGGAGGGTGGGGAGAAATTAGTCAGTGGAGTGGCTGGTGGAGCAGCACTGGCTGGGGGTATACACCAAAGTGAGCATTGGGTCGGTCAAGTGGCATGCTGCCTTCCTTATGGAGCACAGTTGTCACCGTAAGTGTTGAAGCACTTTAGAGTGTGCTAGTATGTGGTGCATACTAGCACATTATGACATAAACCTGTATGGGGACTGTTTTTAAAAGCATTCTTTGCTTAGTTTAATACTGCTTTAGGTGCGTTGTATGCTGAATAATGTACAGTGCATATTGTGAAAACCTTGGCGATTCTGCAGCTGGTGAAAGTGTGACATTCACCAAAAATTGTATTAACTCTTGCAGGGATCACCATCTTTATTTAGGCATTATCATTTTAAGCTGTCTTCTGTAAACGACGAATTCCTCTGTTTCAGACATAATTGCGATGAAGTGAGCATTGAGGAAGAGTGTTATTTTCAGGATCACCAGGTGAAAATAAAGGGAAAATCTACATTTAAATGTTGGTAGCAGCAATATTTATCTTTTGGTTGAGATACTCTAATGCCTCGATGTGAGTTTTGAACGGAAATTCCAACTGTGTGTATGCTCCATCAGACTTTTGCTGTCGAAATTTCCACCAACAAAAGATTGAGAGCCGGTTCTCAAATTCCAATCGTCTGTAGCAATTCCGACATGCAAAATTCCGACGCATGCTTGGAAACAATTTGACGCATGCTCTGAAGTATTGAACTTATTTTTCTTGGCTCGTCATAGTGTTGTACGTCACCACATTCTTAAAGGACGAAAGTTTAGAGAACTTCTGTGTGACCGTGTGTATGCAAGCCAAGCTTGAGCGGAATTCCGTTGGAAAAAACATCCAAGGTTTTTCCATCGGAAAATCATTACACACTGGGGTTGATTTACTAAAGGCGAATAGGCCTTTGCAAGGGAATTTGCCCCAGTTTCCCATCAGAGCCTGTGTTCAGTGTTCCGCCTATCACGGAGGTCCTCTCATCCTCGGCCTCGGACGAGAGGACCTCCATGATAGGCGAAACACTAAACACATGTAATTGGCACAGTGATGTGAGGCATGTAATTGGCACAGTGAGGTGATGCATGTAATTGGCACAGTGAGGTGAGGCATGTAATTGGCACAGTGAGGTGAGGCATGTAATTGGCACAGTGAGGTGATGCATGTAATTGGCACAGTGAGGTGAGGCATGTAATTGCCACTGGTCGGAAGGGCGGTAGTCTTATATGGCCAGTATATCTCAAAACCAACCTTTTAGCTGGAAAATTAGTATAGTGTTGTACGTCACCATGTTCTTGAAGGACAAAAGTTCCGAGAACTTTTGTGTGACCGTGTGTATGCAAGCCAAGCTTGAGTGGAATTCCATTGGAAAAACCATCCAAGATTTTTCCATCCGAAAATCTGATCGTGTGTATGCAACATTACACACTGGGGTTGATTTACTAAAGGCAAATAGGCCTTTGCAAGAAAATTTTCTCCAGTTTCCCAGCAGAGCCTGTGTTTAGTGTTCCGCCTATCACGGAGGTCCTCTCATCCTCGGCCTCGAACGAGAGGACCTCCGTGATAGGCGGAACACTGAACACATGTAATTGGCACAGTGAGGTGAAGCATATAATTGGCACAGTGAGGTAAGGCATGTAATTGGCACAGTGAGGTGAGGCATGTAATTGGCACATTGAAGTGAGGCATGTAATTGCCACTAGTCGGAAGGGGGGTAGTCTTATCTGGCAAGTATATCCCAAACCCAACCTTTTAGCTGGAAAATTAGGGGGTCGGTTTATACGCCCAGTCGCCTTATACGCCGGCAAATATGGTAGACTTTTTATTGTTTTGTTTTGTTTTTTATTACAGGGTCCCGTTTTTTTTTTCTTTTTTTTTCCTGTGCTGAAAGGCACACAATATTAAGGTAGGACAAGGAACAGCAATGATATGAAAAATGGTTACCTATAGCAACCAATCAGACTTAATTTGTAATCAGACACCATACACCGGGTATTATACCTGTATGCAGAGTCAGTCTATTGTTCAAAAGCCACGCCTCCTCCTATTCCTGTTCCGTGATAGGTGGAACACACAGTTTCCAAGCAGAGCCTGTGTTCAGTGTTCCGCCTATCAAGGAGGTCCTCTCATCCTTGGCCTTGGACAAGAGGACCTCCGTGATAGGCGGAACACTGAACACAGGCTCTGCTGGGAAACTGAGTGTTCCACCTATCACGGAACAGGAAAAGGAGGAGGCGCGGCTTTTGAACAATGGACGCCCGTAGTCTGACTCTGCATGACAAGGGATAAGTTATGGAGATCGGCAAAGTAAGGCGTGTAATGGGCACAGTGAGGTGAGGCATGTAATTGGCATAGTAAGGTGAGGCATGTAATTGGCACAGTGAGGTGATGCATGTAATTGGCACAGTGAGGTGATGCATATAATTGGCACAGTGAGGTGAGGCATGTAATTGCCACTGGTCGGAAGGGCGGTAGTCTTATATGGCCAGTATATCTCAAAACCAACCTTTTAGCTGGAAAATTAGTATAGTGTTGTACGTCACCACGTTCTTGAAGGACAAAAGTTCCGAGAACTTTTGTGTGACCGTGTGTATGCAAGCCAAGCTTGAGCGGAATTCCATTGGAAAAACCATCCAAGATTTTTCCATCCGAAAATCTGATCGTGTGTATGCAGCATTACACACTGGGGTTGATTTACTAAAGACAAATAGGCCTTTGCAAGAAAATTTTCTCCAGTTTCCCAGCATGTGTTTAGTTTTCTGCCTATCACGGAGGTCCTCTCATCCTCGGCCTCGAACGAGAGGACCTCCGTGATAGGCGGAACACTGAACACATGTAATTGGCACAGTGAGGTGAAGCATATAATTGGCACAGTGAGGTGAGGCATGTAATTGGCACAGTGAGGTGAGGCATGTAATTGGCACATTGAAGTGAGGCATGTAATTGCCACTAGTCGGAAGGGGGGTAGTCTTATCTGGCGAGTATATCCCAAAACCAACCTTTTAGCTGGAAAATTAGGGGGTCATCTTATACGCCCAGTCGCCTTATATGCCGGCAAATACGGTAGACTTTTTTTTTTGTATTGTTTTTTGTTTTGTTTTTTCTTACAGGGTGCTGTTTTTTTTTCCCCCTGTGCTGTAAGGCACACAATATTAAGGCAGGACAAGGAACAGCAATGATGTGAAAAATGGTTACCCACAGCAACCAATCAGACTTAATTTGTAATCAGTTTTTGATCAGACACCATAATAAGAGGCGATTGTTTATTTGTAATGTGTTTCTGCACACTACGAATTGCTGTCAGCCTTTGTGTGGAAATACATGATGAATAGTTTTGAAGGTATAAATGGCACTGGAATACACCAATTACAAGGCTTACCATATTTGACCAAGTGTGCTTGTGTTGTTACTGCAGAATATCTTGTGTGTTTTTATGAGTGAGCGTACAGCTAAGACTCTGATTGCCATCGCCTCAGAACACTGATTAAATCTGACCTTTTGTTTCTGTTTTGCAATAACAAGAATATTACAGTCCCTGCGCTAGATCATAATCATGTAGCTTTTCTGCATCCTTGTGCAGAGTTTTGTGGAGGGGCCAAGATGACATATCTCATAGTGTGAAATATCTTCTTTCTGCCATTTTTTATACATCAAATCCTTCCACATTAACATGTTTTTGTCAAACGCTATTACAACTTTACACATTTCGAACATTAATTTTGAGCACAGGGTAATTAGGTCTGTTTACCGGAGAAGGTATGATAATAAGCAAAACCTCTCTCTCTCTCTCTCTCTCTCTCTCCATATATATATATCCACTTGCCCACCGGGTTTGTTTTTCAGATTCGGTGTTTACGAGACTAAAACTGTTTTTTTTGCTAGAAAATTACTTAAACCCCCCAAACATTATATATTTATTTTTTTCTAACACCCTAGAGAATAAAATGGCAGTCATTGCAATACTTTTTGTCACACCGTATTTGCGCAGCGGTCTTACAAGCGCACTTTTTTTGAAAAAAAAACACTTTTTTGAATAAAAAAATAAGACAACAATAAATTTGGCCCAATTTTTTTATATATTGTGATAGATAATGTTACGCCGAGTAAAATGATACCCAACATGTCACACTTAAAAATTGCGCCCGCTCGTGGCATGGCGTCAAACTTTTACCCTTAAAAATCTCGATAGGCAACGTTTAAAAAATTCTACAGGTTGCATTTTTTGAGATACAGAGGAGGTCTAGGGCTAGAATTATTGCTCTCGCTCCAACGATCGCGGCGATATCTCACTTGTGTGGTTTGAACACCGTTTTCATATGCGGGCGCTACTCGCGTATGCGTTCGCTTCTGCGCGCGAGCTCGTCGGGACGGGGCGTTTTACATTATTTTTTTTTTGTTTTCTTATTTATTTTTAATTAGTTTATAATTTTATACATCGAAATAAATTAAAAAAAAAAAAATTATCACTTTTATTCCTATTACAAGGAATGTAAACATCCCTTGTAATAGAAAAAAGCATGACAGGTCCTCTTAAATATGAGATCTGGGGTCAAAAAGACCTCAGATCTCATATTTAGGCTTAAATGCAAAAAAAGAAAAAATAAAAAAAAAATGTCATTTTTCAAATTTCAGAAAAAAAAAATGTTTCTTTAAGACGCTGGGCGGAACTGACGTTTTGACGTCACTTCCGCCCAGCAGAGCTGTGGGGGACGGGTGGGGGCGATTTTTCCCTCACTCGTATCCCAACACAGCCAGCAGGAGGACCCGATCGCCTCCGCCGTTACCGACGGCTCCGGTAAGCGGCGGAGAGCGCGGGAGAGCGGCGGGAGGGGGGGGGCCCTCTCCCGCCACCGATAACGGCGATCTTGCGGCGAATCCGCCGCTGGGACCGCCATTATCGTGTACAGCACTGCCCATGGAAAAGATGGATATCTCGGTTGTGGCAGCAGCTGCTGCCGTTACCGAGATATCCATCTTTAAAGTCATGACGTATTTTGACTATGACACCATGGGCAAGTGGATATACAGTATATCTAAAGAGAGAGAAAAATGCATTAAAAAGTATGGAACTCTGTGACCCAATCTTAACACTTAACCACTTCGGGTCCGCGCTATTGACAGAATACCTCAACAGCGCGGACCTGAGGCGCCGGGGTCACGTCTTTGGACGTGATTTACTTGTAATTCCCCGCGCACGCCACAGGGTGGCGCGCGGCGGGCAAAAACAGTCCCGACGCATCACCGAGGATTCGATGCGTGTACCCGGCGGCCACGATGTCCGTCAGGTACACGCGATCGTCGGTGACAGAGCAGGGATGTGGAGCTCTGTGTGTAAACACAGAGCTCCACGTCCTGTCAGGGAGAGGTGACAGATGCCGTTTCCCTTGTACATAGGGAGACAGCATCGATCACCTCCCCCAGTCACCCCCCTCCCGCCACACAGTTAGAACACACCCAGGCAATACATTTAACCCCTTCCTCACCCCCTAGTGTTAACCCCTTCAATGCCAGTCACATTATTACAGTAATTAGTGCATATTTATAGCACTGGTCGCTGTATAAATGTGAATGGCGCCAAAAATGTGTCAAAAGTGTCCGATGTGTCCGCCGCAATATCGCAATCCCAATAAAAATCGCAGATCGCCGCCATTACTAGTAAAAAAAAATCATAATTCTGTCCCCTATTTTGTAGGTGCTATAACTTTTGCGCAAACAGTCACTTATTGTGTTTTTTTTTTTTTTTTACAAAAATACGTAGAAGAATACGTATCGGCCTTAACTGAGAAAAAAAAAAAAAATTTTAAAAATTGGGATATTTATTATAGCAACAAGTAAAAATATATTTTTTTAGAACAAATGCGGTTTATCATTCAGTTCGCTTTTTTATTTGTCATATCATTCAATTTCTATTTTGAGGGGCCCCTGAACTTGAAGTGCCCCATGCCCTCCCAGGTCTAAATGTGTCACTGCCTCCTGGAACATGTGACAGGGACACCTGTGAGGCCAGGGTAACATCACCATTGTCTCACTCAACCAGGAGATGGAAAAATAGTAATTGTAAGTAACAGAAGTTTGATTAACTAATGAATGTAAGATTGTAAGGTGATCTCATATCAGCTTGCAGATATAAAAGGGGCAAAGGTTAATTTTAACCACTTGCTTACTGGGCACATAAACCCCCTTCGTGCCCAGGCGAAATTTCAGCTTTTGGCACTGCGTCGCTTTAACTGACAATTGCGCGGTCGTGCGACGTGGCTCCCAAACAAAATTGGCGTCCTTTTTTCCCCACAAATAGAGCTTTCTTTTGGTGGTATTTGATCGCCCGTGCGGTTTTTATTTTTTGCGTTATAAACAAAAAAAGACAATTTAAAAATATATATTATCTTAGGTTCAGAAGAAGACACTTGTGGCATTTACGGATCCACAGTCTGAAATGGCAAATCACTTTTGGGAAGTCTCATCAAAGGATTCGGGACACAGAAAAAATCCACTAGGTAGGAGTCGACTTTACTACTACCCTTGGTGCAAGACAGGTTGGGAATGACGATCCTCTACTCTTTGCCGATTTATGTAATTCTGCTATGTCATCCTGGCTGAGCTCCGATCCAGGGATGGGCTCTGCTGATGCCACTGCGTCATTTGATTTTATCTACATGCTTTTAATATCTTCTTAAATGTGAGTGACCATTTTTTAATAATAAAAATAAACGTTTCTTGTTGAAATGGTATCACACTATGTGGCCTATTTTCTCTCCTTCTACCGATTTATTATTTGGATGAATTGGCTTTGAGTTTGTTTCACTGCATCCTCGGTTGAACCCTACTGGCAATAATATTGTGGCGGTCTTCCGCCTCATATGTCTACATTGGAAGCTGTGTATGCTGATATACTTTTCTCCCCTGGATGAGCTACACCACAAGCTCTATTGACTCATTGGGTGTATGCCTAGTTGGGTTCAACATATCTGGTAAGCCTCTCCTTCTTATCGGTGGTGGAGTACCTAAAGACAATTGTTTTATTATTACTCACCTTGGAGAGTCACTTTATCCACTGGAAAAACTTTATGGACTATATAAAAACTATGCACTGGCACTTTTTGTCATATGTAAATGTGTCACTGTTCACTATATATTTAATTGAATGACAATATTTGATTTATATTGTATATTTGTTGTATGCACCACAGTAACCCTCTGCTATCAATACATGTTTGAGTAGTAGGTGTTCACATTTATCATATTTAGCGCTGCACTTTACCACTTTGTTTATTCACACACAGATTGATCCTTTGTTGTGCTGGCTGCGATTGTTTGTTATGTGTAGACAGCGAGTTTATTTACCCTTCTTTTTTTTTCCTATACCGATCCAGGACCATGCCTGTTCTAAATTCGAACAATCTCGTGATTTTGGGTAAAACTTGCTAACAGAGTATTACCCTATTCGAGATCACCCATTGGCTCTTGTCAGATTTGCCCCTTGACTCAGGTGCCTTTGTTGTCTTTTTTTTTTTTTATAAGGGTGAAGTTCCACTTTAATGCTAACCCTAAACACTATAATTAATAGAGCTGGCCATACACTAGTAAAATTCTAATGGAAAATGTTCATTCAATTTTCTAATCATTAATAGGATCAAATTGACATTTGCTTTTGACCACAGTAATGAGAAAAGTCCAAGGAGCAGGATAAAACATTTTTCTCAAACTAACACATTTCTAACAGTGAATGTGATTTTGTTTAGTCAAGTCCAAATAAAATGTTGAAGTACTATTCATTAAGTTATCCAATTTACTGTTAAGAATTTCCGTAAGAATAATCATATATATCTACTAGTTTTTGGCCAGTGTTACTCTATAGTGCCAGTGTTATTCATGCAAACCCTGAACAGTACACTAACCCCTAGTCTTTGACAATTAACTCCCCATCTTATATTTAACATGCAATCCTTATCACTTAAAACTGAACCCCAAACTAAACCCAATACTTAACTTCCTAAATTCTAACCTTGACCCTTAATCTTAACTCTTAACATTTAACACTAACCTTAACTTAACTTAATTCCTGTTGCAAACTCAAAACCCTGTATTTACTTTTTTGGGAGGCCAAAGTATCAGGACAACCTGTGTCAAACACTAAACACTAATTGCAGCCATGCTAAAATCTTGGCATTAAGAATGACTGATTCAATGTAAGTTCTTTCTCTGGACAGCCTTGTATTCTATAAGCATGCATTTGGCGCTAATAACATTCGATTTTATATCTAATAATAATATTGGCCCATCTTAGGCTAAAATTATATTAAACATGACAAACAAATTAATCATGTATATTTTATGGTGATATTACTAAACTTAAGCAATGCTTTTACCAACTTTCCTAGCTATAGAGAGTACCAAAACTGCAGTTCAGTATATGACTCCTGTACAACTTTATGTCGGAGTCCACTCTGGCTATTATAATTTTGGATATGGACATCTAAGCAAAAAAAGTGATAACTTTCTCTTTCATTATAGACAAAAACTTTTTTCTTCCTGTCTTTACAAGAAAATTCATACACAGTAATGTGGTACTTAGGTTGATGGGAACAATCTATAGATTGCAACAAGTTATGTTACGGTTTTAGCTACACGTGGCTCTCAGTGAGGTTCTTAGAATGGAATGAGTTACATTACAATAATTAAATGAACTGCAAATGAAGTGAAGTATACAAAGATACATCCATTCTCCCACTGACCCACAATATAATTTACACTGTTGTTTTGTTACAATAGGAAGTGGAGCAGCACTAGAATCCTGGTTCTAGTAAGTACACAGAGCTAAATTGAATTTTGGAAGTACAATTTTACAAAGCAAATGGAAACAGAATCATTACAAATTGAATAGAATATGTTAGTGCAATCTAATCCTGGCATCCACTGCATACTGTTTGACTTAAGTATTCCTGTGACACAGCCATGCTTTATACAGCACTTTGTATTAGGGATAATATATTTGATTTTCTGCACAGAGTCCTGTTATTACTGCAATATGACTCACGGTACTGCCACCTCTATGGCATTATCAGCAGATAGAATAAGTGGAAGGAAAACAGACCAAACTACTTAACACTGTATATTAAGGCTAATAAGTATGTATACTGACTGTAACATGTACAAATAAAAAAGCTTCAGTGGTGTGACCTGCAGTGATTTCTGGTTGATTAATTAATTGTAGCTCTTCTATAGCAGAAGGAAATATGAAAAAATAAATAAAAAATCGGCTATAAAACAAACAGGCGTTTATCTAAATGGGAATTTTACCATAAAAGAAAAACTCCTTTATTAGAGCAACAACTGGAGGAGTGCTTTTCCTACCCTTGCCGATCACCTGTTTAAAGAGCAACTTGAAGTCCATCTTTGTTTGGAGCTGTGATTCGTTCTCAGGAGTACAGCCTAACACTTCAAATTATTTCCAAGATTGGCTTCCACCTAGGTTATAGCCTAAAACCCAGCCTAGGAGACCCCATGAAAAGCAGAGGGTACCCACGGTCAAACTGTGTTACACCAGAAAAAGTAAGCTCCATGTTACAAGTGCAGCCTAAAGGCCATCTTCACTTGGAGCTGATATTCCTTCTCAAGAGGGTCAGTACAGCCTCACACACCAAATTATTTCTAATATTGGCTTCCATCTATGTTAGAGGCTAAAACCCAGCCTTGGAGACCCCATGAAAAGCAGAGGGTTCCCTCAGTCAAACTGTGTTACACCAGAAAAGGAAGCTCTAAGCAGAAGTATAGTCACCATCTAAAAAGCCTAATAGTAGTGGTCTGGGGTAGCTACACTGAAGACATCTTCCACTGAACAGGCATAGAGTAGAAAACACTAATTTAATAAAACATTACAAAGACAAGTGATAGCTGAAAAAAGCAACAAGACATAGACATAGAACAAGCAGAACTGTGAAACATGATTTATTGATGCGAGTTACTGTCCTTGATTAGTTTCAGTGTTGTCATAAGATAAATACTGCTGAGAAAAGCAGTGATCAGGTCATGTGAGAGGAAAACTACATTTCTGGAACAATTCTGTACACAAGTACCTCTTGTTGCCATAATTACAGGCTAGCTTAGGGGTAGGCAACCTCGGCACTCCAGCTATGTTGAAACTACAAATCCCATCATGCCTTTGCCTCTAGGAGTCATGCCTGTAATTGTCAGGGTCTTGCAATGTCTCATGGATCAGTGTATACATTGCAGTTAATGTTTGTGGTTCTTTAGCTATGAATAAGCACTGTTAAAAGTGTGAAATGCGTCAACTCCTGGGTTCCGCTGTGTGCTGTTTCTTGTATTTTTGGATTATCATTTTTTCTACAATAAATGCATTTATTTTGAGTGCGGCTGTCCAGAACTTTCCCTTACCTAATTGCTATATGCCTAGCCTGCACCTTCTGTTTCCATGTTGAGGAGAGCTTTAATTCCAGACATCCACCCGGAGCGGTGATTCCTTTTTCCAATGTCTCATGGGACTTGTAGTCTCAAAAACAGCTGGAGGGCCATGGTTGCGTATCTCTGGGGTAGTAGCCACCTCTAAATTATTTATACATTTTATAAATTAAAAAAAGTTTTTAAGTAAACAAAAGCAGCTACACCATGAAAAAATGCAATTATGTTGTCCAGCGATGTAGATTCTTGGCTATTACTTTAACCTGCCATAACTGATGATGATGACCCTTTACACTCCCATCAACAAATAACAGATTCCCCAAAATATGTAAATACAGCAGGCAGAGGTCCTGGGTGACATCATTGACCAAATATGATCATAACCATATTTGGTCAATGTCATCACTGATGTTCCATGTTTTTATAACAACAGCCAGCCAGGGATCTGTCATGTAGCAGTGGTAGAACTACTGTCATAAAATAACAGATCCCAATCCAATTGCTGTTTGGAGATCTGTCATTTAGGAGTGGTAGCACTGTAGCCACACTACTACTAGTGCTACTGCTGCTAAATGACAGATCCTCCATCACCATTTATAAACAAACCAATCACTTTTAAAAGGTAAATTGTACTGCTTTGTTACTCCATGAGCAGCTTTAAGTCATTCCCCAAAGCATTAATGATGCTCTCTGTATTAAATGGTATTTTGTAATTGCAATCTTTTTATTAGTTTTGTATATAACAAGACAGTTACATCCTTACAACTTTTGCATGTCAAAAATAAAGATTGAGAAATATCCCACAAAGCATAATTTCTTATACAATACTACATTTGCAGGAATTACCGTACATAACACCATCTACATCGTACACTGAATGTTCTATCATTTTCATGCTATCCCAGAAATGTAGATAGCCTATGTTATTTTGGCCTCTAAACTAATAATAAAAAAAGAACATAAATCATCTGGTCCCCTTTAAGTCCAGACAAGGATCAGTCTAAAAAAAGTAAAAGGAAAGAAAGAAAAAGAAGAGATAAACATAGTTGTAAATAGAAGTATTAACCAAGAAAAAAGGAAATAAATACAAAAATTAATATTGTATCCACGGATCCCACATTTTGTCAAACCATTATTAAATTTAACGTATGTTTGATAAAAATATTTTTTTTTTCATGATTTTTGCTATTGTTATTCTTACGTCAATCAGTTTTAATGCTTAGAAATTCCCTATAACCTTTTTTAAGTAAAGCAGTTTCAGGCAATTTGGGAAGGTTAACCTTGGTTATAGAGTAGATCACATTATAAATTCTAATACAGAATCTGCATATTTTGAGATATAACATTGAGGTGAGACTTGAGGTTACATTTCAGCTGTTCTGATAGAAACCTGATGTACCTCCTCAGAAGCCTCCTATACAAATCAAACCTTTATTTTCCAAAAATGTTGTGGACTAAAGCTGAGTTCAAAACCAGATATAACTATAATGAGTGTAGTAGGGGACTGAATTCACATTACTGAGTCTTTGAATAATAGGGAGCAGGAAAGAGCCTGTATACAGTGCCTTGAAAAAGAATTCATACCCCTTAAAATGTTCAACATTTTGTCATGTTACAACCAAAATATAAATGTATTTTATTGGGATTTTATGTGATAGACCAACAAAAAATGTCACATAATTGTTAAGTGGGAGGAAAATGATAATGGTTTTCGAAATGTTTTACAAATAAATATGTGAAAATTATGGGGGGCATTTGTATTCAGCCCCCCTGAGTAAATACTTTGTAGAACCACCTTCGGCTGCAACTACAGCTGCAAGTCTTTTTGGGGATGTCTCTACCAGCTTTGCACATCTAGTATCATTTTGCACATTCTTCTTTGCAAAATAGCTCAAGCTCTGTCAGATTGGATGTTAAAAGCTATTTCCAACCTAAACCATTCCATTGTAGCTCTGGCTATATGTTTAGGGTTGTCGTCCTGCTGGAAGGTGACCCTCTGCCCCAGTGTCAAGTCTTTTGATGACTCTAATAGGTTTTCTTCTAAGATTGCCCTGTATTTGGCTCCATCCATTTTCCCTACAACTCTGACAGGCTTCCCTGTCCCTGCTGAAAAAAGCATACCCACAACATGATGCTGCCACCATTATGTTTTACGGTGGGGATGGTGTGTTCAGGGTGATGTGCAGTGTTTGTTTTCCTGCCACACAAAGTGTTTTGCTTTTAGGCCAAAAAGTTGAATGGCTTTCTTCCTGCCATCTTCCATAAAGGCCAGATTTGTGGAGAGCACGACTAAGGGCTCTTTCACAAGGGGCGGATCAGTAATGATCCTTCCCGTGCACTTCCGTTTGCTCAGTGGGGATCGCTCCGTTGATCCATGTGAAAGAGCTCTAATAGTTGTCCTGTGAACAGATTACCCCACCTGAGCTGTGGATCTCTTCAGCTGCTCCAGAGTTACCATGGGCCTCTTGGCTGCTGCTTTGATTAATGCTGTCTTTGCCCAGCCTGTCAGTTTAGGTGGACGGCCATGTCTTGGTAGGCTTGCAGTTGTCCCATACTCTTTCCATTTTTAGACGATGGATCGAACAGTGCTCTGTGAGATGTTCAAATCTTGGGATTTTTTTATAACCTAACCCTGCTTTAATCCTCTCCACAATTTTATCCCTGGCCTGTCTGGTGTGTTTCTTGGCCTTAATGATACTGTTTGTTTGCTAATGTCCTTTAACAAACCTCTGAGGGCTTCACAGAACAGCTGTATTAATACTGAGATTAAATTACACACAGGTGGACTCTATTTACTAATTAGGTGACTTCTGAAGGCAATTGGTTTCACTAGAGTTTAGTTAGGTGTAACAGAGTAAAGGTGGCTGAATACAAATGCACGCCACACTTTTCAGATTTTATTGTTTTCCTTCCACTTCACAATTATGTACCACATTGTGCTGGTCTATCACATAAAATCCCAATACAATACATTAATCTTTTTGGTAGTAACATGACAAAATGTGGAAGATTTTAAGGGGTATGAATACTTTTTCAAGGCACTGTACCACCCCACCAAATGTGAGGACCCTTTAAACAGTGTTTTGAAAAAAAAAAAAAAAAACATGTTTCGCATTAGTAAATGTCCCCCATTGCAGTGTCCAGCTATTCATACCTTTTTTAACAAAATATTTCATTTTAGCCTTAAAAAGGGCGAGCCCATGGACTTCAGTTCACAAATTTCACCCCAGGTTTATTGAACATTCAACAAACTGAACCTTTCCTGATTTACTCATCCCAAATTGCTATACAAGTGCTGCCATTGCTGATCTTCTTCAAGAAATACAAGGTACTATGCTTACCAAATTATTGTTTCTATGCTTTTGGAGTCACCGACCTCAAACAACTATGCAGCTCAAAGAAGTAAAAAAAAGTCAGGATTATGACAGCTAGTCAAGCAGCATTTGTATTTCTCCTGACAGGTTTATTTTTTTTAATTCTCATGGTTCTAGCAGAGTCAACTTCCAGCAACTGTAACACACATTTTCAGTTGGGGGTAGGGGAGACAGAAAATCAATATAGCAAATTTCCCTATCCATTGACAAACCTTTTATATCTGTGCATATTGGTTATACTAAGACATAAACCTCATCTAGAATTTATGGAGAAAGGACTGGCACAAGAAAAGTGTCACTAGCATTAATGAATGAGCTTAGTTGATAATGATAAAGATATTGCCTGCATGGTCCTTGGAGAAAGAACATTAGACTTGTTTCCTACAAGGATAGCGAAGTTATAGAAAATGTTGTACAAACTCATCTTATGAGCGACCTATATCTGTCAAACTGTTACAACACAGTGACATACAGAAGTGCTGTATCAGCTTGACAAAGTGTACACAAGATTGCCTGAAATTGTTGACCGCATCTCAAGGGATAAAAGTAATATCTAAACCTTGCCACTGGGACCCAATATCATCCAAGCGTCCAAAAATATCATGTTATCACTTTTCAGTTCTTAAGCAATAGCCATGATTTATATAACTGGTAAATCTGGAGGTCAAATGAGTCAAAGACAAATTCAAATGTATGATATATATATATATGTTGTTATCTAAATAGCGTTATAAAAAGCATATGAGATAAAATACACAATAGAGTCCAATTTGCATTTACCCCAGTAGCTCCATGACTGACTGCACATTCTAATAATTTCTCTGCCTGGTAAGGTGAGAGGATTCAAAAGTCACAGTCATTGATACCATACTAGTCCCTGAGAGTTCACCTTTAGGTTCCTCTTACACTAGCAGCATGCAGACCACTATTGCTTGCAATGTTAAAGTGGAACTTCACCCAAACTTCTGCCCTTACCCCCTCCTCTACCACATTTGGATGGGTAGTACCTGATTTTAACAGTGGAAGTTTCCCAGAACCCCCACCCCCTCCCTCCCGAAAGCCTCTTAGAACACATCGCAGAGGGGGCCGTAAATTTTGTAGATCGTCTCACAATGATTGCAGCGATGGGAGCAGGTACCTGGTTTTGACAGGTACCCGCGCCGCCAAATGTGGGAGCCCAGGTGGAAGGAAGCAAACAAGCGGAGCTTACCCTTTTGGTATTGCATTGTACTGAATTTTTCTAAAATCAGTTACCATGAATTAAAACAGGCTAGTTAACATAACAGAATATATCATGTCTCTATAAAGTGTACATCTTCAAAAAGTTTTGAAAAGAAATTCAAGTCCAGGGTGCTGACTTCAGCCATTATTTCAATGTCCATGACTGTCATATTAGATTTGGATGTCATATCTAAAGGCCTAACCTAGAACTCTACAATCCATAATATCATATGGTCTGATCATGCCCACATAAATCTGGATTAGTGGGCTACATGCTTTCCCGAGATCATGGTATTGGAGACTTAATGAATTCCTCCTTCCTCATCCTAAGGCAGTCAAGGAGCTAACTAAGAGAGGCACTAACACAACATTTTCTGGCTAGTTTATGTTGAGTCTCCCCTTTCTCCACTACTTGAGAGCACTACAAGCCTTATTTTTTCTTCTTTGATCCAAAATTGTGCACTCTATAATTTACAGTAGTGTTTCTCAAATACCCTTTACAGACTTCACTCAGACCAACAGGTTATCACACAATTAATTAAATCCAGGAAGAGTTTATAGGAGCTTGCTTTCGACTGTTAAATCGTCAATACGCCACAGAAACTGTTTAACGGTAGGCCTGAACTTTAAAAGTCCATTCTATCCCACAAGCAGTCATTGGATTACCAGTCATTAGTGGGGCATCTCTGACCTGAGAAACCAAAACCCTACTTCAAAATGGCTGCCTCCACACAGAGACACAACAAAGACAAAGGCACGGTAAAGCAGTAATGGAGAAAAAATCAGCTACAGAGAGTCCACAGGCATTCCACAGTTTAAGTCCTCTCTAAGGTTGCAGACACCTTGGTTCTGCCTCTCACAAACTCTGATAATATTGTATGCTTTAAAAATACTGGACAAGAGTGGCTCTCCTTTACATACGTACTTTTTCTTGTAAAGCCTGATGCCAAATATCTTTACACTGAAACTGGTTGTCTCTCCTGCACTTGCACAGTTCTTTAGCTGTATATGTGTTATACATATTTTATTTGCAAATGGACAGATAAATTGTATAAGACACATACATATTTGTCAAGATTATTCCTCAGGATACATTTTTGGCAGTGGTCCCACCAATGTCTTAAACCGGCCATACGTGGATTGATATTAAAGGGGTTGTAAAAGTAAATGTTTTTTCACCTTAATGCATTCTATGCATTAAGGTGAAAAAATATCTGAGTATTAGCCCCCCCCCAGCCCCCCGATTACTTACCTGACCACTCGAAAGTCCCATGCCATGAGCGAGCAGGCTTTTTTAAAGCAGCCATTAGCTTGCGCTGCTTTCAATCACATCCAATGACGCGGCGTGTCGGGGGGCAGGGCCGAGTGATACAGTGAGCGGCTATAGCCGCCGGCTTTATCACAGGAGCGCGCCTGCAAGCACTTAACACCGTGCGAGCTTGCTCGCATTAAGGTGTTGAGTCCTTGCGGGGGGAGCCGAGACAGCCGCCGAGGGACCCCAGAAGACCAGGTTTGGGGCCACTGTGTGCAAAACGAGCTGCACAGTGGAGGTAAGTATAACATGTTAGTTATTTAAAAAAAAATCCTTTAGTGATCCTTTAAGCTGTTCAGCAGGGAAAAGCCACATTTCAATCCATGTATGGGCAGGTTGATTGTACACAAGTTGATTCAACCTGTTGTCCCTAGCGATCAGTGACGCTGGCTATAGCCGGACAACACTTATCATTGTATTGTGATGGTGGGGAAAGCTCCACACTATCAAAATACAATAACTCAGATTGATTCCCTTATCCATATTGAATGTGTGGCTGGGGGAATTAAGGCATTTTCTTTCAATAAGGCTGGGTTCAAACTTTTGCAAATTGGATGTTGGTTTCCTCTGCATCCAATTTGTATGACAGGAAAGTGTGCCCAGCTTGCAATGGAGCCGGTTCACCTCCAGGGTGGCCACGGTCTGCATTTGGAAAGGGTCCTGTGCGCCTTTAGTTGCAATTCAGGTGCGAATAAGTTCTGCATTTTTGCCTGAAACGGTGAACAGGGACGCACTGGACTCCCTGCTTTGAGCCGTGGCCACAGCATGTGTGAACCCAGCCTCAACCCCCTGGTTGAATAAAAATGCATAATGTATGAGCTGATCAGGCTTGTACAGTATATCTGAGATGTCAATTTGGTCTTATTTATAATGATGTCTACAATATAACGTTTCACACAGCTTTACTGATACCTTTACAACCTCTTGCATCATATTGGCCGTTTAAATAACCTCCAGGGCTGTACTTTCCATTTCCATTTCACTATCACAAGATTTTTGCAAAAATGGAATTATCAACTGCAAATAGTTTTAACATTTTATTTAATATCTGAATATACAGGCAATGAGTAGTGCTAAGTAAGATTTTCTTTCCACCTAATTAAATGCTGTCTAATTCTATAATAAATGTGTTTATTAGGCAAACTGTGAAATCCAGGAAAGTCAATAACATTTAATTAACACATCCTGCTACCCTTAACTGTGCATCTTCCAAGTCTCAGTGTGTAGTAGCTTCACTGGGGGCACACATCAAACCAGAGAGGGAAGGTTCCTGACTGTTCTGCCTCTCAGCAAGTGCGAAAGAGAACAAACAGGCCAAGGGCATCAAAAACAACAGTGTCATGGAAAATTTTAATTTTGTCGCTATCATATGGTGCCTGTAGTGGACTTATTTATAATATATAAAATGTATTTTGGAGATGTTTGTTATATTGGAGATTTCTGTTATATTGCCTGTATAGATGTATGCTTATTAAGTCCATCCATTTCAACCCACAGAGTAAAAAAACACAGCACACACACACAAAGGAAACCTCCATATACATAATCCTATACCCACAGTTGATCCAAAGGAAGGCCAAAAAACTAAAATAAATAAAAAAATGTTTCTCTCTTTAACAAACTGTGAATAGCTGGTTGTTAAGCAGTGTGCCAGAAAGGCGGCCACCGCATCCTTAACAACTGATGAATCATCAGCTGTCATCCAGTCTGGTATGGATTTAAAGGGGAACACCACGTCAAAAAAATTAAATGGTGTGGGGTCCCTCACCCAAGATCTATACCAGACCCTTTATCAGAGCATGCAGCCTGGCAGGTCAGGAAAGCGAGAGGGTCGAGTGAGTGCCCCCCCTCCTGAACCATACCAGGCCACATGCTCTCAACATGGGGGGTGCTTTAAGGCAGGGGGCTCTGCCCCCCCCAGCCCAAAGCACCTTGTACCCATGTTGATTGGGACAAGAGCATCTTCCCCACAGGTGGTTGTGGCAGCCTGCCCCCCCCCCCCCCTGTGAGGCTAGGAATATGTAGTGAAATCTCTTCTGTTCCAATAGTTTTTATTAATATTTTCAAAAAGAAATCATTATAAAATACAGAGACAGACCATGGCAATACAGGAGTAGGGAAATCTTTTATAATAAATTCATAGTGTAATTTTTCTTAAAGTGACAAATGCCATTAAAGGGACTCTAGTCTCTCACTAGTCCACCTACCCACGGAACACTTATACTCACCTCTGCTCTTCTCTGCAGCTTGAGGTCAAGCCTTGTTTAAATATATGTAGAGTCAAAACTTTTTTTTTTTTTTTAATAAAGAGTATAATGAAAGACCACAATCCAATAAAAATTACCCTTTTTATTGGTACAATTATTATTAAAACCATTTTAATTCATTTGTCCCAATGATGAAGGAATTTTTTTTTACTGGAGTGTGATCAACCATCGTCCTCTCTACCATATTCAGAGCAATGAGCTGAATGTGATAATGTGGGCAAAGTGGACTGACCTAAAACAGTATCATATCAACTTGTCAATTTTTTTTGTTGTCTGTGTCCCTGTAGGATAAATGACCCCTATGTTCATCCTGGTGACCATTGTAGTCGAGACAGCAAGTGATGAAAAATCAAAAATTTTACTAAAAGAGGAATTCTTGTGAAATTTAGAATGAGAATACCAATTGCTTTGTATAAACATGCTTACTTTTCCAAATCCAGAATAGGAAATGAAGGGATACACAGTACATTGTTGCCCCCTTTACATGATAATGTTTGGACCTGGTGACTGGCCACTCAGGGCTGAGCACAGAGCACTAGAAAAAGGTTACATGCTGCCCTAATCCCGGAAGCACCAGGCATAGGCGTGCACACAGGGTGTGCTGGGTGTGCCTAAGCACACCCTAATCACCCTGTGTGGTGCTAATCCCCCTGCTTCCTGGCATCCATTGTCTCTCCCCTGCAGTGCTGCCAGCTTCCCTCCTCTCCCCTGATGGCTGCTGCTGCGGGGGATGTTTAAGGATGTATAAATGCATGAATGAACACACTTCGTGATCTGTACTGATCACTCCTGTGTTCATTCTTAGTTGGAACATAGTCAGTTATGTTTATTACACTTCCGTTTGTGAATGAACAGGAATCCGCTCAGCAAAGAACATTTCCCATTCATTCACTGTCCAGTGCAGCTGAGACTTCAGAGAAAAGCACTGGGGAAGCTTTGTCCTCGGTCCCTTTCTCTCTGTTTAGACCTTTGATATTTCACCAAAGCCCCCCCCCCCCCCCCCCAAGGGGCTCCTAAAATTAAAAAAAAAAAATAATATTGTAAAAAGTAATAAGAAAATAATAATATAGTAAAACATTTTTTTACACCATCCACTGCCCAGCTGACACCAATCTCTGCTCTACTGACACTGTCCACTGCTCTGCTGATAGACGCGCATATGTGTTTGTGCTCTGGGGCTGCACACACCAATGACACCAGATATTTGTAAAGGTTCTATCAGAAGAATAAAGCGGTGGGAAAGGTGAGAAGAAGTGGGTTGGGGGTGGACTAATAGGAGACTTATTAGCCCACTCACATCAAATTCTCTTTTAGAGCTTTTGGTCATGTTTTGTGTACAGATATTCGAAAAAATAATTTAATCCAGTGATCTAATTATATTGTTTTGATATTTTTAATTGATATTAATATTTGTTTTGATGTGTCTTGACATGTACAGCAGCACTCCGAGAGGTATAGAGAAGATTAGCACTCTGAAACGAATGGGTAAAATGCTGTCGGTTTAGCATGTAATCATGCTTGCATATTGTGACCTCGTGCTGCTACATCATGTCTATTAAAAACCATGTTTGGGGTAGGACCGTCAGAAACCAGGAATTTGTTAAGTAAAATCTACAGATAGATTCATAACCTGGCTGTGCTATTACACAAAAGGGCCAGATTCTCGTAGATCTGTGCGTTTTTTGCGTAGCGTAGTGAATCCCATTTATGCTACGCCTCCGCAGCTTTTACGGGCAAGTGCTGTATTCTCAAAGCACTTGCTCCGTAATTTGCGGTGGCGTAGCGTAAATGGGCCAGAGTAAGGCCGCGTAATTCAAAGTAGGAAGGAGGTGGGCGTGTTGTATTTAAATTAAGCGTGCCCATAGTATGCTGCAAATACATTGGTTTCGACGTCAACGTAATTAACGCACAGCCCTATTCGCGACGAGTTATGTAAACGACGGAAAAACACGACGCTGTCCCGACGTCCATACTTAACATGGTGTATGCCGGACCTACGCAAGGTTACCCCTCATATAGCAGGGGTAACCGTACGCTTACGCAAACTACGTAAACTACGACGACGGTGCGCAAATACGTTCGGGAATTGGCGTATCAGGCTCATTTGCATATTCGACGCAGAAATCGACGGGAACGCCAACTAGCGGCCAGCGTAACATTGCAACTTAGATCCGACGGTGTAAGTGACTTACGCCAGTCGGATCTACGCCAAATCTATGCGTAAGTGATTCTAAGAATCAGTCGAATAGATAGGAGGGCTCAGAAACAGAGATACGACGGTGTATCTGGAGATACACCGTCGTATCTCTCCTGAGAATCTGGCCTGAAGTCTGTAAATGTTGCTTGAGCCCCTTTTACCCTAATAAAATCTCTGCGTGAACCACTTCCGGACAGCCGCACGCCCATATACATTGGCTGTTTGAAGAGGGATATCTCTGTTATGGCAGCAGATATCCTCTTTAACCGGCAGTCCAGCTTCTGATAGTAGTGGTCTCTGTGGCAGAGTCGCCGCAAGATTTCTGCAAATGGTGAGTCAACTCAATATTAAACCCCATGGACTAATACTGGGATACCATTAAAGTTCATGTGCGTGTATAGGCAGGTGTCCCAACACTTTTGGCAATATAGTGTGTGTGTGTGTATATATATATATATATATATATATATATATATATATATATATATATATATATCAATCATTAGTGTCTTCTTATCTATTCTTCTTCTTACTTCTTTATTATATATTTATGTGATTTGTCCCTTTAATATAGAAATCTTCATCTGCTTTTGTGTGTCTGTTCCCTTTTTGCTCCACTTGCCTACATAACTAAATTATAGAACTGGCGAGATTCCCAGTTTAGTTTATTCCAAAGATTTTATAAGGTGCTCTTCTGAGAGCTGTATGTTACTTTTAAGATACAAACAGCATGCAAAACAGGCACCACTCCAAAACATAAAAGTACAAAAAAAACTCATAAATCACTAACATTTTATCACTTGTGTCACACTCCCTGGTGATGCCTGTCACTTGGTCTGTTTGCCTTGCGCCAGTCAGCATTTTGGGGAGGGCTTGAAGGAAAAGTAATGGAACTATAGATTTAACACATTAAAATAAGAGGTGTCAAGGTACTCACAGTACGTCAATACAGACTTGTATGTGGTCTACAGAGAAATGGTGTTGGGCCCTGTATATCAATATTCTCAATATAGTTCTCAAACTTTCACACTGCATTGCTACATTTTCGCAAAGTTTACCATTAAGCCTCATAGTGGCTGGTAAAAAAAAGCCACTTTTTCTTCTGTCTCTAAACTCCCCTCAGGCTGGGTTGACACTGGTATGACAAACGCTCCGACATTGGAAGATCATGTCGCATGACGTGTGAAAATAAGGGTTTCCTTATGGGAACCATCTTAACTGGTCAGACACATGTCGGCCTAACTTTCAAAATGTTCCCTGCACTACTTTGGTCCGACTTTGATCCTACTTCAGCCCATTGAATATCACTGAAGTTGCAATAAAGTCGGATTGCCGTCTTGTATGACCCGACTTTGGCATGCGACTCGTGCTCTGATGATCTTGAGGGGGAACTCCACACCAAATTTTAACTAAAAAACCTGCATGGGTTCCCCCTCCAGGAGCATACCAGGCCCTTCGGTCTGGTATGGATTTTAAGAGGAACCCCCTATGCTGAAAAAACAGCGTGAGGTGCCCCCAAAATCCATACCAGACCCTTATACAAGCACACAGCCCAGGAAAGAGGGTGGGAATGAGCGAGCCCCCCCCCCCTGAACTGTACCAGGCCGTATGCCCTCAACATGGGGGCCTAGGTGCTTTGGGTATGGATCTTGGGGGGACCCCACCTGTTTTTTTTTCGGCATAGGGGGTTCCTCTTAAAATCCAGTCCGAAGGGCCCGGTATGCTCTTGAAGAGGGAGCCCATGACGTTTTTTTGTTAAAATGTGTGGTGGAGATCCCCATCAAGATTCATACCAGACACAGTGCCTGGTATTGTCGCGGATCAAAGTCGGATCCCTGTTCATTGAAGTCAGACGCATGTCAGGCTTCAAATTGCAGGGCAAAGTTGGATCCAAAGTAGTACGACTGTCATGTCGTACCAGTGTGAACCCAGCCTCAATGCTAGGGGTAGGGGACACATGGACACATATGCGTTTGCAGGTGTTTAGAGGCCGGGTCATTTAGGTAATAGAGACAAGAGAGACACCGCTCCCTCCAGGTGAGTGGATCCAGATGAGATCAATGGAAGTAATGAGGACTCTTCCAATGGGTGCAAGCCTCGGCTCGCCTGCCGCACAACATGTACAAAAATGTTTGTTTTGTTTTTTAGTTTTTTTTGTTGCCTTTTGTTTTGGCGTCTCATGTTTTAAGAGTACTCTGAGAGCAGAGCAATAATGTAAAAGGTACATTGGTTCAGGGCAAGGAATTATAAAAAAAAAAAAAACATGCCCTTTGGGTACACAGATGCCAATAAAAAACATTTACCCTTTCGCTGCTGGACCAATTTTTGCATTATTACACACATATTAAAAGCTGTAGTTTTTGCATGAAAATACTGTACCAATACTTTAAATCACAAAAAATATTATATATTTTTGAAAGTAGATCCCAAAAAGATGGAATTTGTTTAACTTGTTATCAAATTTAGAGATTTTTTTATGGCACACAGGCACAATTAAATAGCATTTCCGTTTGTATTTTCATATTTAGTTATTTTGCATGGTTTTTAAAACTTTTTTTACTTAACTTTATTGCTATCTCAAGGTTAATGACAGGGGGGCTGCTTTAACTCAACCTCAACAGTAGAATCTAGGGAAAATGTGTCCCCACTCTACAGTAGACTTCCGTTCCGTTCCGTTTTGTCTCGTTCCGTAGATTCGTAAAGATTCATAATTTCGTAAGATTCAAGTTTTCCTATTCGGACCCGTTCGTATTTCGTAAGACGCAAGTTTTCCTGTTCGGATCCGTTCGTATTTTCGTAACAGTTATATTTTCGTTTATACTGAATGATTCGTAATTCTGTCTAATTTATGTTCGTTGATTCGAAATTCGTAATTTTGTTAGATAATAATTTTCGTTTAATGGATTCGTAATTTTGTACTTTCGTAAATACATAGCAACACGTGGCTAATCCATATTAAGATATGCTTTCTCTTAAGCCCCTTACACACGGTCGGACTTTTTGGCAACAAGGTGACTCAGCACAAAAGCTGATTGGCTAAGATATTAAGTAAGATACATCACTTACTAACTACACTGCCCATTCGAAAGAACGTTACAACTTACAAGTACACAAATTTACAAACAGACAAAGAAACAGATTTACAAAACACACAAATGAAAATACGAACATACGAATGAAAATACTAACAGACAAAGGATTTAAAATGCGGAATGCAAATCGTTCGTTATAGATGTAATTTTCGTTCTTTTGCTTTTTCGGGTGTTTCGTATTTTAGTAAGATGTACGTTCGTATTTTCGTTTGTTCGTTATTTTGCTTATTCGTAATTCCGTAATTTTCGTATTTTGGGTCTTTCAGCTGTTCGGATGTTCGAATTGATACGAATGTACGAATACTAACAAATTTGTATGAAAATCCATTCGTTACGAATGGGAACGCACATATCTACTCTACAGCCCCACCAATACTTTCACAAAACCCCCTACTTTTGAAGTATGGCATGTGTAGGTACTCATGCAAATGCTCCGATATCTGGAACCGATACTTTCAAACTTGGTTCTTTCAGCTGTCAGCAGGATTCCCCCACTAGCAGCTGAAATGTAAAGAAACGTGTCGGGAGGAGCTGGGTGACGTCACTTCCGGTCGCGGCCGAGACCGAAAGTCTTTGTGTTTGAAACTTTTTTTCATGTATGCTGTTGGCTTTGCCATTTTTAGATGTTACCTTGCCTATTTTAAATAAAAGACAATTTTTTTTTAAACTATTACACTATGGAGGCTCTTATATCCTTTATGTAATACCCCAGATCTGGAGGAACAGGTTGTTCTGGAATGTGGACTGTATGGGAAAATATCTATCTATCCCCTAAGGCTGCAGTTGTCACCAGGATATCTTCAATAAAGAAGAAGACAGCAAAGATTGCCACAATCCAATATCTTGATGCATGACTAGACCCATTTGGGTCTATTCCTGAGGTGAGAGGCTAGAACATACTGGGGGCCAGATTCAGGAAAGAAATAAGATGGCTTATCTTCAAATAAGCCGTCTTATTTCTGCGTCTGAGCCCTCCTATCTATGCGACTGATTCATAGAATCAATTACGCCTAGATTTCCATAAGATCCAACTGGCATAAGTCTCTTACGCCGTTGAATCTTATTTTCATATTTTAGGCTGGACACTAGGTGGCGTTCCCGTCTAAAATATGCAAATGAGCCTATACGCCGATTCCCGAACGTGCGCCCGGCCGGCGTATCTGCTTACGTAGTTTACGTAAGGCTTACGCACGGCCTAAAGTTATCCCTGCTATAGCTGGTGCAGCCAATGTTAAGTATGGACGTCAGAACCGACATAATTTACGTTGTTTGCGTACGTCCATTCACAATTGAGCTGGGCGTCAGTTATGCTGACCTCGCTTTCATTGACAAGTAGCGACGTGATTTGGAGCATGCGCACTGGGAATCAATCACAGCCGGCACATGTGAAGTTCGTTCGGCGCGGGGATGTGCTTAATTTAAATGATACACGCCCCCTACCTGCCAAATTTTAATTCCGCCGGGTGATTTACGCTACGCCACCTCAACTTTACAGGCAAGTGCTTTGTCAATAAAGCACTTGCCTGAAAAAGTTGCGGTGGCCTAACGTAAATGAGATACGTTAGGCCAAATTAAAGATAGGCTCTCCTACCTGAATCTAGCCATGGGTGTGGATTTTTTAAGGTTATCTACAGGCTACATCACATCCTACCCTGCTGATTTGCACTTGGACACTTTTCTCCCCTCTCCCTCACCCCCTTTTTTTTTGCACTTATTTGCGCAATTGAATAGACTTTAAATCACTGTGATATTTGATGCACATTTTTTCTACTGCCATCTGACTATTTTTCATTATATGATTGCACTTTGACACAGCATTTGTTCATTGCATTTGCACTGTATTTTTGTATTCGGATTTAGCACTTTATACTGTTTTGCATTTCCATTGGTTATAATTTTATAGCGCTGCTTCACTTTACTCCTTATATTGGTGGTTACTGTGAATGGCCAAGAAAATGTTTGCCCAGTGTCCAATCAATATTAAAGACGGCCCTGGCAGTAGGTATCAGTAATTGGTATTGGCGGGTACTAACCAAAAAATATTGATACTCATTTTGAAAAATATGGAATTGGTGCATCCCCAGAAATAAAGATAACAATGCGTGTTATTGTTTTATGATTGTTTCTATGTATAGTTCATAATTATATACTGTATGTACACCTGGGCAGATAAAATATAATAAGTTATAAAAATTGGATAAAAGCTGTCTGAAAAAAGGGGGAAAAACAGTAACAACGTTTAATTGTGTTGGTAGAAATAATGATTGTATTGTCATTGCATTTGTTTTGTGTGTTTTGTGTTTACATGACCACATTGAAAGAAATGTTTGCAATTGTCATGCATTACACTTCACCTTCTCTGACTTCCCTACTTTAAAGCAGGGCCAGTATGTTATGCAGCAAAATCGATACAGAGTGTCTTCTGTGCATTAATGTTTATGGTCCTGTCATGTGACAGCCCTGTCTTGTGCTCGTATATCCAGGTATTGATCCCCCTGTCAGTCTATTATATTTATGATTGCTTTGCAGACATGCAACACTACTTGACCATTAGTGAAATCATATGTGCCACTTCAACTGAGAACTGAGCCTTCACCTGTCACAGCAACACAACATCTGCAAACATCTAATACCTTGGGTATTGTATTTGTCTGGGTTTCCATGAAATTATTACTACAGCTAGCTAAGACATAACAGACTTATTATACACTAACCAGCTCAGATCAACTAAAATTATAAAAAAAACATATATTTAAGATTGCTTCTCGTATGACCCTTTTTTCTTAAAGAATATATTATCCCAACATTTCCTATTTCAGATATGTGCCTGTTGTATCATACTTGTGTTAAAAAGTACCCTGTTCTCTTTGCATTCCTTCTTTTCCATGAAATACGTAGTGTTCTTGCCAGATTCCCTAATTTACTTATTTTAAACTGACCACACTAAACATGAGAGCACATCCTTCAAAGCATGGTCAGTTTTCTAGCTGTGCTGGAACAACAGCCTACCTCTCCTCCAATGATCAGACTTGTGCTGCACAGTCATTCACTGGGAACATCAGCATACTACTGTTTCTCCACCCCCAGCTCTAAGCCCCTATGTGATATGCAAGCTGAAATGGGGGTGGCATTACCATTGTATGACACGCCCCAGCAGTTTGCATATGGCAGTGTGAACTGCCGTGCAAGTCGGGTGCGATGTGGGAACCCGCAGTGGATTTGCAGGGTTCCCTAATCGCACCAGTGTGAACCGAGCCTTGGCGGGAGCAGTCAGGTGACATTTGTAGGCTGTATGCTTTGAGGCTGGGTTCACACTGGTGCAATTCGGGAACCCTGTGAATCCACTGCAGGTTCCCACATCGTACCCGACTCGCACGGCAGTTCACACTGCCATATGCAAACTGCTGGGGAGTGTCATACAATGATAACGTCACCCCAATTTCAGCATGCATATTGCACTGCGAACTGACAGTTTGGACATGAATTGGATCGCATAGGTGTGAACACCCATGCGATTCTGGTGTGTACCAAAAAAAGGGCCCTGTGCATGTTTGGTCCAAATGAAATGCGATTTCAGCCATACAGTTTGTGACATCGCATGTTATCTGAACAGCAGTGCGGTGCAAATCACTTGCGATCTCGCACAGCGCACTAATGTGAACCAGCCCTAAGTTCATTCAGCCTTACTGGGTGTAAGTATAAAAAGTGAGAAATCCACCCCTCCTGAGGGAGGAAGCCGCTTAATGAAGGACCTATCTTGGAGAGGACCAAGCACGAGGCTGGTATCTCAGGAAAGGCCTTGAATTTCATTGAAGGATGCACCGTTTACTGAAAGGCTTGATGGTGATCGCCTGTCAGTTCCAAGTTCTACAAGAAGTTAATCTGGAGAGATCCGGGTCCTGTATCCTGTGCTATGAGGATTTCGGACCAAAAGTGTCTCCATCTGTGGGAAGGTCAGTGGCAGAGACTGTACCATATTCCATGCGCCATTCCGGCTGCTAGGCTAGTGAGAGAAACCTATCCGGGTGCGTAATACCCGCTTTGGCTACAGTCTCGACGAAAGCTGTGTTGCTGGAAGCAGGAGTGTTTCCCAATTGAAACTACGCACCTGAACCTATTTACCTGTTACCCTTCCATCTCTTCAATTACTTATTTTATTTCTTTACCAAGTTCAGCAAATAAATCTTAGAAAAGCAAGTGTAAAGTGTGGACATTTAACTTTTTCAACTCTCATCCATTACCCTGGACGGAGAGGAAATAGAGGTAACATGCCGCCCGAAAATATCCAGCAGCTCCTTCGGGGGTAGTGCTACATATAATAAAGTTGACTACTAAAAAATTACTTAATAAACATATATTGCTGAAAGTTCATATACAGTATCTGTGACGGATTGAAGTGAATTCAAAATATCAATACATCAACGATGCAAAAATCCAAAGTGCTTGTGTTCTCCTCCACCAGTCGCACAGGCCACCTCACTGAATGAAATCAGCTGTTCCCCTCTGGGGATAATAGAGAAGGCTGGCGTAGTGCTGGTAATCACTTTACTCCTTCAAATTGCTTATTCCCATGGGATAAAACCCCAATCATCTCACCAGATATGATGGATATGCAAAAGAAGGAATGCAGAATCTAGTGCTCTCCATTTGAAATGTTTAATTATATATAAAAAAGTAAGGTATAAAACTCACAAAGATGGCACTGTAAGCCGTGCAAGCTGAAAAAACATTTCAGACACAATAGGTCTCAAGATGGGCACGATGGCTGTGACATCAATACACAAGCTCCGTCCCCTAGACGCGTATCTTTAAAGGATTGACTTCTTCAGTAGGTACCCCTACTGAAGAAGTCAATGCTTTGACGATACGCGTCTAGGGGACGGAGCCGGTGTAGAAGCAAATCCAGTAGAAGGTTTATTCCACTGGTTCATGCTGAGGGATGATATAAATATTTGGGACAGGCCATGGGATTGCTCTCTTTCCTTGACCTGAGGCCAGGGAGGTGCTGCTGAGTAAAGCTCTGCTGTCAGGCTGCGTACACACGATCGAACATGTCCACTGAAACTGGTCCGCCGACCAGTTTCAGCGGACATATCCAATCGTGTGTACGACCTAGCAGACAGGTTTTTCCAGCGGACAAATTTCAAAGCATGCTTTGAAATTTGTCCGCTGCAAACCTGTCCGTCGGACATGTCCGCTGGTTAGTACGCCTAACCAGCGGACATAAATCTCCTGCATGCGTCAAATGGATTTGGCGCATGCGTGGAAGTATTTTACTTCCTGGATTGGTGACCGCGTTATCCGTCCGAAGGGATTTTGTGTGCCATCGGACCAAATATCCGAGGAGACATGTCCGCTGGAAACGGTCCGTCGGACATGTTTCACCGGACATGTTTAAGCGGACATGTCTCCTCGTCCTTAAAGCGGATGTCCACACAAATTTGGCACCTTTCAGGGGGTGCAGATACCTGTATAATACAGGTATTTGCACTCACTTCTGGGAATAGACTCCCGCGGGAGTCACTCCCCTTCCCATCCCCCCCTGCTGTCTTCTGGGAAATGCACTGGTCTGAGAAAACAGCGGGGACCTGTGAGGATGTGCCACGCCGCTTGTGCATGTGCAGTTGGAAACCAGGAAGTGAAGCCGCAATGCTTCACTTCCTGATTCCCTCACTGAGGATGGCGGCGGGGGCAGCCGAGAAACAAACGTTTGCTCAGCTTCGGCTGCCGACATCGTGGGCGCGCTGGACAGGTAAGTGTCCATTTTTTTTAAAAAGACAAAAGTGACTGGCACACAATATTCGTTCTTGGTCCCCCAATTTTAGACATGGACTTAGCCCTGAGGTGAAATGTTGAGCCAGCCCCTGGCCTTGAGAATTGCTATCATGCCTTTGGGGTGTCAGAGGTGTGCTACATACATATCTTCTGAAGCCTGACTGGAATACTGTCAGGACGCTCTTAGAACATTACTAAGAGAGGCCTAGCTATTACTGCTTGTCTCCTCCATTACAGGAGTGAGCTCTCAAATGCTGAGCTCAGAACTAATAAATTAGGGGAGAGAGAGCATGTGAAGAGGTTTTAATTAGAGAAAAGGCTCACTCCTGTGGTGGGCATGAGCAGTAATGACTAGGGCTCACTTAGCAATGTCATGGGACATTGAGCCGGGATTGAAGAAGCAGGAAGACAATAGCAAATATTCATTTGTTATTGTCAAACAACTGGGTGGGCTCAGGCCGCAATGCTCTGTGCCCTGAGCCCACCCTTTTTTGAAGCTCTAATCATGTGGTTAGGTGCTATCCAATGGATGATAGCCTTGAACTGGAGATCGCATAACCTGCTGTGGTCCCAAGTCCTTTCCAGAATGGAGTCCATCAGACTCACTGAAAGGATCCATCATACGCTTTCTGATACTATGCAATCCTTTGATAAAAAATGGGTATACTGGTCTCTCCCTCTAGAATAACCTCCACTAAGAGACCCCATGCCTATTAATCTCCCTATCTGTAGTCTTCACGCTACTGTACTCCTTACATTACTTATTACCAATCAAATGATCTGCTGTTTGTAATTCCTGAACATTGCCATGCCATATTGCATAATATATTCTGTAAGTAATGCACTTCTGTTATGATTTAATCTTTCAATAAAGCTTTCGTAAACAAAAAAAAAAAAAAAAAAACTCCCATTGGAATCCATGCGTCTGGCACCCTGCATGTAAATTAGGGGCCAGGTGCATAGATTAAGGGGTCGGCGCCTCTGCACCCCATATGAATGGGCCACCACTGTGTTTAACCCCTTCCCAGCCAGTATCATTAGTACAGTGACAGTGCATATTTTTAGCACTGATCACTGTATTAGCGTCACTGGTTCCCACAAGTGTCAGTCATTGTGCGATTGTCTGCCACAATATCGCAGTCATGCTATAAGTCGTTGATTGCCGATTACTAGTATGAAAAAATTAATAAATAAACATTTCTGAAATATATCCCATAGTTTGTAGATACTATAACTTTTACGAAAATCATTATACGCTTATTGGGACTTTTTTTTTTTTTTTAATCATATATAAGTACTCTATGTAGCAGAATACATATTGGCCTACATTTATGAAGCAGTTAGATTTTTTTTAAACAATTATTGGATATGTTTTTGGCCTTTGTGGGAATTGAGGAATATATTTTATCAAAGCTTCTACCTGGAGTTAAGCTTTAGGGTTTTGCAGGCAAATCAGTTCGGATCACTTTAAACATGGTAATAATGAATAATGAATAATAAAAAACTGAAACAAAAGTATATATCTTGGTGTCAAGGTCATTATACTGTAAAGAGATTACATTAAGAACCACATAATAGTTATAATGTAAACAGCCTGTTCATATGAAAAATGCTGCCTTTGAAGTAGTCTACAGAGCTAGTCAAGCACGTCAAACCTGTTTAATCATGGAAATAAAATGTCCATAAAATAACATAAGAACTAGGCAGTTTTTGCTCGAGGAAATCGGGTACCACAATGTATTACAATTTAATCACTCATGTAGTCATATCTTTCACTGAATTACACACTTGTGTTGGTTATACACAGCCATGTCACGGTGGCAGAATTCGGACAGAATTTTTCATATTTTTTAATGTATTAAAGTGTATTTCTAGGTAAAACCTTTTCTTTGTTTTAGAGGTGAGGGGAGATCTTCCAAAGGGGATTTTTGTTTTGGGGGAAATTCTCAGACTGTGAGGGGAATTGCCCTCTAAGGCCTGGTTCACACAGGTATACTTAGGCTGCATTCACACCTAGGCGTTTTTACGCCCGACGCCTGACGCTATTGCAGCCTGAAATACGCTGGAGGGGTGATTTAACATTGTCGGCTATGGAGATGGTTCACATCTCCACGCCGAACGCCGAAACGCTGTACGCCTGAAGCTCAAAACAAGTCCTGGACCCTTTTTTTCAGGCAGCTTCGGCGTTCGGCATAGCCGACAATGTTAAAATCACCCCTCCAGCGAAAACAAGGCTAAAAAACGTCGCGTTTTGTCGCGGCAAATCGATGGACAAAACGCCGCAATTTGTCGCAGCAAATCGCGGTACAATACGCCGCGCTATAGTGTGAATGCAGCCTTAGCATTTGCCCATGTGAGGGCAGTGCAAAATTGTTTTGTGTATCCCCGTGCAGGCAGTCCCATTAATGTCAATAAGGATACAGTGGGCTCTAGAAGTCTTGACTGCTGAGGCGCAATGAGCCCAGGTACCATTAACTGTATATAAACCTTCCCCCCCTTGCCCCTTCATCCTATTAAATAAACATGCTTACCTCCATTAGGTTGGAAAGGACAAGGCCACAGATTTATTAAAACCAAACATACATGTGAACATTTTCAACCAGTGCCAGTCACAGTTGAACTGTGAGCACACAATTCCAAAAAAGAGGGGGGGGGTCTGTCCTTACCATAAGTGCTGGACAGGCCGCATATTTCCGATTTCCTATTTCTGATTTCCATCAAGGGCATGGCCCATTACAGCCATTTCATGCTGGCAAGGTTAAGAAAACCGCAAGCTTGTGACATACCATAGAAAAAAGGGGGCGGGAGGGTGGGCAGCTCTTCCAAGCATGTTTACCGAAAAGAACCACTATTCCCTGGGGCGATCCTTTTACCCGAGCTCAGGCCCATCCCATCCCCCAAATTAACCAATCCTTGGATGACCGCCACCTTGACCTGTACCTGGCCATGCCCCTATCAGTCAAGGCTCTCTTTCCCTAAGGGGCTTAAGAGGCCTTAAAGGGGTTGTAAAGGTTTGTCTTTTATTTTCTAAATAGGTTCCTTTAAGCTAGTGCATTGTTGGTTCACTTACCTTTTCCTTCTATTTCCCTTCTAAATATTGTTTTTCTTTGTTTGAATCTCTCACTTCCTGTTTCTCCTCAGTAAGCTTTCCACCATCATCCGAGCGGTGGAAAGTCATTTTGAACAGCTTACCGAACAGCTTACTGAGGAGGAACAGGAAGTGAGAAATTCATACAAAGAAAACAAAGACAAAAACATTTAGAAGGGAAATTGAAGGAAAAGGTAAGTGAACCAACAATGGACTAGCTTAAAGGAACCTATTTAGAAAATAAAAAACGAACCTTTACAACCCCTTTAATTATAAGCCATCAGTTTGGAGTTAACCATAAATTATGGCCTTAGAATTCTGGCTCTCAATCCGACATTCACGAGAATACTTCACTTGTGTGGCACAATTGATGTTTACATACACATGCTTGCCCCCGTGCTCTACTTTATATATGGTGTGTGTTTAAGGTGATAGGGGGGCTTTATATATATTTTTTATTATTTTTGAATTTATACACACCTTTTTTTTATTACTTTATTGCCCTTACAAGGAAGCTAAAAAGCTCCTTATGTGATAGCATTTGCAGGTGACAAGTACTCTTTTATGGAGACATTGGGAGTCTCCCCTGCTATCCAATGCCGTAATTCTAGCACAAATCATGTTCAGATAGCTGCATCCTCACCTACACTAGCCGAGAAATGACAGCTGTGACTCTGGAAGTGACATAATACACATCACTTCCTGTGTTATTATTCACAGGAGGGATCAGGGAAAGGATGTTTCCCACAGTGCTGGGCTCCCATGTTTTTCTCATGTTGGCATTCTTACCGAAAAAAAAACAAATAGTTGAGCGCACTCCCAAAATAAAACCTATGAACAATACTAAATACAGAGGGCGGGCTGTTCAGTGTTCAAAACAGGTGTTTGAGATGAATATACTAAGGTCTGTGCAAATAGTCCATAAACATAATAATCAAAAAACTGCGCTAGATGGCAGCCAGCTGACAGATGAAGCAATCTGTAGTAAAACAAAAGAAACACAAAAGCGGCGCCTTCTAAGCGTAGCAGCAGGATTATTTTAATAAATTGTGTAAAATTCCAAAAAGAACCTACTCACAAGGCAGGTGAAAGATCAGGCATATAAAGGTACATGTTTTCATCCCCGGGTGGTTGTGGTCGTGTATCGCGCTGGGTATCTGGGTCCTCCTGGTTACCAACGGCGGAGCTGATGTGGGACCGAGCTCCGGTTCCGGGGGAGCTTGGTCCCACGTCAGCTCCACCGTTGGTAACCAGGAGGACCCAGATACCCAGCGCGATACACGACCACAACCACCCGGGGATGAAAACATGTACCTTTATATGCCTGATCTTTCACCTGCCTTGTGAGTAGGTTCTTTTTGGAATTTTACACAATTTATTAAAATAATCCTGCTGCTACGCTTAGAAGGCGCCGCTTTTGTGTTTCTTTTGGCATTCTTACTGATCTGGACTAGGAAAAAAGTACAACATATGCAATCGCTATGCGTCCCATTTTGCAATATAATATTAATTAAAAATAAACGTTTCTATTTGTTGACTTGTTACACAATGTATATGTATGATGGGAACTGCATGGGATCATTTAATTGGTTTAGCGCTTTACCCAAAAGTCTGCATGAGCATTTTATTGATTTAGCCTAGGCTCACAATGGAGTGATGTGGAATGTAATTCGACATGTCAAATTGCATGCCAAATCGGTGGCTATTGCCAGCAATGGCACGGTTCAAATTGGTGTGGTGCTGCAGCGATTTCCAAAAAGTAATTTCTTTACTACTTTTGGTGACTTCAGGTGCGATTTCAATAAACATCTGAAAAGGAACCCGCACAGATTTCTCTGAAATTGGCCCTGAAGTTGGACAGACATGTTTGTATGAAATCATGCGAGTTTAACCAAACTCGCTTGAATTCAATCCCGCAACAATGTAAACCTGGGCTTACAGGCATAACCTGCATTTCCCTGTGTTAAAAACCAACTCTGGCTGGTCCCACACTGCAAAAGATTTGTTGCTCTTCTTATCTAGGGTAGAAGAGAGTGACTTTTACTTATGCGATCTTCAATGGCACCCGATCCCTCCATAAAGAATACCTGTCACCACCTATTACTGTCACACGGGATGTTTACATTCCTTGTAACAGCAATAAAAGTGATCAAAAACTATTATTTTTTAAACACAATGTAAAAATATAAAAAAAAAATAAGATTTTTTTTTTAAAGCGTCTATCGCCCCCGCGAGCTCGCAAAGTAAAGATAACGCATATGGAAGTCGCCCCCCCATCTGTAAAAGGTGTTCAATTCACACATGTGAGGTATGGCTGCGATCGTCAGAGCGAGAGCAATAATTCTAGCACTAAACCTCCTCTGTGCATGAAATTTTAAAGCGTGACATGTTTCGTATCTATTTACTCGGCGTAACATCATCTTTCACATTATACAAAAAAATTGGGCTAATTTTACTGTTTCGTTTTTTTTTTTAATTCATGAAAGTGTCTTTTACCCCAGAAAGTTGCGTTTAAAACACCGCTGCACAAATACCATGTGACCACATAAAATATTGTAACAATTGCTATTTTATTCTCTAGGGTCTCTACAAATATATGTATATATATATATATATATATATATATATATAATGTTTGGGGGTTCTAAGTAATTTTCTAGCAAAAAATAAACACTTGTAAACACCAAATGCCAGAATTAGGCTTAGGCACGAAAAGGTTATATTTACCACCGCATATAGATATTTAAGAATAAATTGCCTTTTTTTTCTAAACTTTACATATTAAATTATATACCACGCTTTTCTTAAGGTTATTATCCAATTAATCTAAAACATAATCGGCCAACTAATCGATTATTTTCATAATCGTTAGTTGCAGCCCTAAAATTAAAAAAAACTCAGAAAGAAAAGCTGTGAAGTTGTTATGTTTCAGGTATACTTCAAGAAAATGTAAACTTGCTTATAGTGACATAGGGGGCACTTTGTAGTGTGTGCCTCGACATAGATAAAGCCATTTAAATAAGCCTTTTCCAGCACAGTGCTCATACTTCACAGATAGAGCGTAGGGCCCATGTGTAAACAGAAAGCTAACCTGGATATTTTTCTCCTACTTTATTCACTTGACAGCCATGGGACCAAGGCCCTTACTGTCATTTATAATGGTCAGCTGCGAGCACTTTGGAACAAGTCTAAAAATTGGTTTACAGCAGAGGAATGAAATGAGAGCGTTTATAGGACCCTCCTAAGAGGCTCTTGATAGAAATAAGAATATTCCTGAGGTGGTTCACTCAATATGTGTTTAGAGATATGCATGCTTCCTATGGCAGGCGAGGATCAGCCAATAGAACGTTTGATCACATTATGAGAGATATGTCTCTATTCATACATTCTCCCAATTACAAACATGGTTGTATTATTTCTATTACCCTGTGTCGAATATGATAAGGAAATCTCATATATTCTTCTTTCTTAGGATAGAAAACAAAAAAAAAAGTCATAAACGTACAGCTGCACTTAGGGCAGATATAAAACACCACCATTGAATTATGAACTCCCTCATAGAAAGCTCTTTCTATGATTCAGGGTTCAGGGTCAATTTTATTTCTGTTTTAACTTTAAAGGAGAAGTATGGCCAAAGGTATTTTGGCTGTACTTCTCATGTAGGTCACAGGAGTGCAAAATATAAGCATCTTATGCCAAAGGGATGTGAATGGGCTGCCCTTTGAATGACAAACGCACCAAAGAAACTCCCAAACCTATTGGGCGGGGTCCATGGGCTTGAGCCCAGTCAAGACCAAAGTCGACCCAGCATGTGAGGTATCACTGCGATCGTTAGAGCAAGAGCAATAGCCTTAGACCTCCTCTGTAACTCAAAACATGCAACTTGTAGAATTTTTTAAACGTCGCCTATAGAGATTTTTAACTGTAAAAGTTTGTCGCCATTCCACCATTCCGCCATTCCACAAGCGGGCACAATTTTCAAGCGTGACATATCAATTTACTTGGCGTAACATCATCTTTCACAACATAAAAAAAATTGGGCTAACTTTACTGTTGTATTATTTTTAATAAAAAAAATAAAAAAATGTTCCCAAAAAAGTGTGCTTGTAAGACCATTGCGAAAAAACGATGTGACAGAAAGTATTGCAACGACCGCCATTTTATTCTCTAGGGTGTTAGAAAAATATATATATATGTTTGGGGGTTCTTAGTAATTTTTTAGCAAAAAAAAATGAAGTTTGAAAAATAGGCCTTGTCCTTGAAGCGGGGTTTCAACCACAATTGGCATTTTTTTAAAAGTATGTCCTTTCATAATGCGTTTTTATAATATAAATCCGGTCACTTACTATTTTACAATCCACCGCCGCTCCGCATAGTTATTCAAAAAAGATAGTTTATAAAACTATGTCCACACCGTTGTCATTTTGCTTGTGGGCATTGTGACGCCCACAAGCACTTACTTCCTGGAAGTCTTGAATGGGGAGTGATAATTGGGTAATGCACTGCATCCTGGGAAATGATGACACACATTTCCCAGGAGGGAGATGATGTCAGAATCCTAGGTGATTCCAAAGGCAGATTTTGTGGGACCGCATAGCAACAGGCATTTTCAGATGGGTAAATAAAAAATGTTTTTTCTTTTTTAGGTCTAATGAGCACAATAATGAAAACAACATTTTGGGATGGAAACTCCACTTTAAGTGGGTAGAATTGCGCACACTTGTGGAATGGCGCCAAACTTCAGTACTTATAAATCTCCATAGGAAATGCTTATTTTTCTTTTACAGGTTACAGGTTTAGCATTACAGAGGAGGTCTAGTGCTAGAATTATTGCTCTCGCTCTAACAATCCCAGTGTATGTAACCTGTGTGTATCTGGTACTAGCCAGTGCCTCACCAGCCACTGTCATCACCGCATGTCCCTGGTTCATACTCAGGCCCCTTTCACACTGGGGTGGTTTGCAGGCACTATTGCACTAAAAATAGTGCCTGCAAACCGACCCTAAACAGCGGCTGCTGTTTCTCCAGTGTGAAAGCCCGAGGGCTTTCACACTGGAGCGGCGTGCTAGCAGGACCGCTCCAGAAGTCCTGCTAGCAGCATCTTTGGAGCGGTGAGAGGAGCGGTGTGTATACCACTCCTCCACTGCTCCTTCCCATTGAAATCAATGGGAAACCACAGCTATACCGCCGGCAATGCGTCTCTATAACCCTTTATCGTCCGCTAGCCGGCAAATACCGCCGCAATTCCGATGGTATAGCGCCACTAAAAATATCGGCGCTATACCGCCACAGCACCTCCCGCACCAGTGTGAAAGGGGCCTAACTATCAGCAATCTCCAGCAGAGTGAGCCTGGAGTTTGTTTCACTTGGGAGTCTGATGACAAAACCTATAGATTTGCTAAAGGCAAATAGAATGTGCACAGCAAGTGTAGTTGCTCCAGGGCTTAGTAATTGAGGGGAAGCTTCACTTTGAAAAGAATACCCAATCACATTCAAGGAATACAAACCCATCATCTTGCTTTCACGTGACTGGATGATGGAAGTCAGCAGGATTTACCATATTTACTAAGCACTGGAGCAACTACACTTGAACAGTCTATCTGTCTTTAGGAAATCTGCCCCACTGCCTTATGATGGGTGCCATGGTAAAGACTGAGTTTGCACAGTTCTCTTGCTAATGTGAAAACAGAAGCAATGAAATATCTTACCTTTATAATATTATCTTTGCATGTAAATATATGCAGAAAAAACATAAAAACAGAAAATGATGTCCATTAATTACGCTATACATTCATTTATAAGATGTGCTCTTCATTAAGCTGCTTATTACTGAAAATGTTATTGGTAATTGCATTTAACTGTAAAATTTCTATAGCCCTTAAATCTTAGATCTATTCTGGCCCATTACTACGACAGGACTAGTTTAAACTGATATTGACAAACTATTTTCAGTGTGAATTTTAACTTGCATGCTGAAGTAAATAACAATATAATGCGGATTGATCACTAGGCCACTAATGTCTTTGTAAGTACCAATAGTCAACATGTAGCCAAAAATGTATGTTTTCCATTTGTTGTTTTGGCTTTAAGACTCTATAATTGGCACTGAGAGATGTGCTAATTAACCAAAAGCTCACAATAATGTGGAATCATTCTAGAGAATAGTTCCAGTAAATGCAAGCCAGGCAGCAGGACCAAGTCAGTACAATACACCATAAATCAAACACACGTATCTCCCAGACCTAACAAATCAGCAGTTACCGTCTAACTGCTCAACCCTGAAGGTGAAATCTTGTTAGTTTTAATAGATGAGTTTTATGCAAATCTAGTTCATGACCCACCCTTCTAACTCCTGGGGCTTCCTCCTAGCCAGTGAGACCACCTATCACATTAAAGAACTAATAGGGGGACTCAGGAGGTGGGGGGAGTAGGGCCAAGCTTTACCAGTGCTGGATAAGATCTGAATATAACACTTTTAGAGGAAGCATCCAGTGCACATGTGAGGCCGCGTACACACGGCAGACAACCTCGACGGGCAGAACACATCATTCCGCCCGTCGAGGTTCTCTGCCGGCCGTTAAAATCGGCGACCCGCCCGTCAGGAATGGCAACCAGCCATTCATCCAGGCGGGCCGTCGAGCAAAAAGAGAGCGTGCTCTCTATTCGCTCGACGGGATTCCCGACGGGCGGGGCAAGCCAGGAGCGTACACACGGCCGAGGTTCTCGCTGGAATGCAGCTCCCAGCGAGGTTCTCGCTGGTTTCGAGCGAGAACCTCTGTCGTGTGTACGCCGCCTCAAACGTTCTCTGACTGGACAAAGTGGAGAGTGTCATGTCATCATTATCAATAGACCCAATCGGGACAGGGACTGTTGTAGGAAACTAGGGGCTAGCCTCCTACCCACTGATTATGGCCCATGGAGGAGACCAGTGATTTGGTCAGAACATAGAAAAAAGCTAAATTCAGCCTCTGGTGCCATGGAGAGAGCAGATCATTCTCTAATGATGGACAACAACATGATGGATGCAGAGAGTGGAGGTTGGATTAATTCTCTGATTAAAGACAATAAAGCTTCCTTTCTGGAGTGGTTGGAAAGGTGTAATTTTAATCTTATGGAGGTTAATGATCAGAGGAAATACACAATCTTCCTCATAAAATCTATGAACTTAAATGAATTCCACTTTTTCAGACTGCTGGAACATTGTATGAGTTTTGTCTTATTATGATGGACAGATTAAACAAGTAAAAGCTAAACACCTGAAAGACAGCATGTACAATGTACTTCTATATAGGCGCCGGACCGTCTGCTGTGGGTTTCCTGACTAATCAAAGTCTGGGTGCCTGGCTGTGGATTAGCCTACTGGTAATTATATCACTGTTTAATTAGATCACTGTTAGCTGTTAATTTGATTGTTGTTTGAAGTTTGCATTGTCATGTTAATATTCCCAAGAGGGGAATGTCCTCCTGTCGGGCCAGCAATAGATGGAGTTCTAATAAAGAGTCATTCCTTTCGATTTTACCTCAACATCTTGTCTATGTATGATGTACGATGCTTGGGGTAAAAGTATTAGCTCTCCATCTGCTGGAAGGGTTTGGGGGGCAGGAGGCACTGTTTGACTTAAGCGGTGGGGTGCCAGGTGGTCCCTCACAGTTACCCCACCTTTCCACTTCATTAAAAAAAAAAATGCTTTGCATTCAATTAGAAGTTGCAACATTCTCTGACTTCCTGTGTTCAGAATGCAGCAGGGTGGCCATTCAGCACTGAACCCAAAAGTAAGTAGAGTTTACTGGAGTAGAATTGTTTACTTCATTTATTTTCAGCTTCCAGGGGAATCAGTCAGGCATTATATACATAGTTACACTGATCCAGGCTATGAATAAAATATCCATTCTGGAAATTCTTCTTTAAAGAATAAGTTCATCTGTTACCTGTACACGTTCCACCCATATTTAGGATGGATCAATTCACATGTTCCATCTCCTCCCCTCCCTGTGACAGGGGTAGGGATTCCTCTTACTGCACCCACTGTCACTTTTTAAAAACAGCCTGGCTCCACCCACAAAGCTACATCATACATTCACAGATTTCTGCGAATGAATGAAGTACAAGTACTGTCTTCCACCACAGCAGACAGACATGTAGATTCAGTGGGGTGTGGGGTTGCTGATGAAGTCTCTCATAATCTGCTAAAATGTCTTCCAGCTTTGAGCCCAGGTTCATACTGGCCTGTGGGAATGAAGGTTTCTGCACTGATGTCAATGTAAATCGCAGCCCGAAATCCCAAAAATTAATACAGTAATTACTTCTTGAAATTGGTGCAGCGCCGCAGGGGCAGCGTCGCACCGATTAGGACGGTGCTATTGCCGGAAATTGCTGGCAAATTCAGCTGATTTGACATGTGATTTGATGTGTCAGATCGCATGTCACAACCCACCAGTGTGAACCAAGGCTTAAAAACAAAGCCCATGCAACAGTATGGGCTGAAAGCTGAAGGACATGTCTGCAGGAACCCACATTGCACCCGTGATCTACTGATCGCAGTTGTAATGCTTTCCAGACTCCTACAGGGAAAATGGTAAAAGCACCTTTTTTTCTGCAAAAACATGTACATTTATAATTTTTTTCTGTAAATGTGAACTTAGCCTTCAAATATACCTGGAATTACAGTGTGCACTGAACTCCCTTTAAAAGGCAGCCTATTATAGATTTTAAAAAAATCTGTTATTTTATTAGGAAAACGAGACTAATGTACATGGTGCGTTTCTGAGATTTTGGGGTTGATTTACCATAGGCAAAAAGAGCATAAGATTTACCAAGCAAAGGAGTATTTTGCAAAAAACATTTCCAAAGACTTTAGTGAGTGTGATGAAGCTCTGCTTACTTCGATTATCCAGTCATGCCCAAACAAAATGCAGTTTCTTTTATTTTCCTTGCACATGATTGGGTATTCTTTGCTAAGTAATATTTCGCCACATTTGCCAAGCTCTGGGAAAAATTCCCATGAAAGTGAAAAGCCTATTTGCTTTTAGTAAATTAACTCATTATTCTCTTGGTTCATATGCAGTATATATACAGTATACATTTTATTTCCAATATCCTGTGCAGTAGATGGGAGAGGTACAAGGGAAGTAATTGTGTAATAGCAACAGTTGTACAATGGGAGACTAGAGAGAATCATGCGCTTGGATAGAGATATTGTTGATCAAGTTTATAGTGCACCTGTGCCCAAATTATGGGTATTAAACTTTGACATATTCTTAATGCAGAATGTTGGGCATGATCTTTAAAGCATGCTTACATTGGTTCAGCTTGGAGCAATGAAAGAAGCCATAGTTCATACCTGAGGGTCCACTGTGTATGGACGGGACCTAGAAGATCACTGCTATCACTTTAGTAGCACAGACTCTTTTAGTGATTGTCAGAAGCCTATTAGGCATATTATATGTATACTTACATTGGGTCAAACTGGATCATACCTGGAGTTCAGCTTTAAAGAAGAAGTATAGCTAAAACTCTTTTGGCCATACTTCTCCTGAGGGTCACAGGAGTGCACTCAGTTTTGCCCTCCAGTGACACAGATCCAACCAACAGTGGGCTAAAGTCCCCTGTCAGCTAATGTCACATAACCAGTGTAGGCTTTGCAGGTATTCTGACAATAATGCCAGGATCCACATAGATGCTTGACCAGCAGCTGGCTCAGCCTCTCAGGGTGCCCCTAAGAGTCTAAGTCATACGCTCCCACCCCCTCCACAGCCCTGCACATTAGTGAGCATGGGAGGGAAAGAGCAAAGAGCGGTGACTGACATTCACCACTCTGTGCTCACAGCAGACCCAAAAACTGAGCAATCAGTGGTCTTTGATTGCTCAGTTCTCAGTGTAGAGCCAGTAGGGACTGTTGCAGCATTGGATTGATGCTAAAGCCACATAGGTGAGTATGATTGTTTGTTTGTTTGTTTTAAATATCACACTTCTCTTGTAAGAAACAGTAAGGAGCTTTATAAAAAGACATCTCAGACTTACTTAGCTGCTTATAATGTAAACTAATTTATTTACAAAAACTCTACAGTTTCAGCTAGTTTCTAACATCATAGGAAAACCTGCTGTGTTTTTTTTTTATATTAGAGTATTTAGCAGGCTGCCAAGATTCTGCTGCAATATTCAATACGTAAGAGCAAAAAAGCTATGATTTCTATACTTCTGTTATGAATTTGAAGATTAGGTTCTCCACAATGCCTATATATATAGAGATTAATGGGTGCTTGTATTGAAGTGCTTTTTTCTGTATGTTCAGAATATGTAAATACTTTAGTGGGCATAGTATAGGCACATGTTTAGTTTAAGGGGGTTATTTACAAAAGGCAAATCCACTTTGCACTACAACTGCACTCTAAGCGCACTTGGAAGTGCAGTCGCTGTAGATCTTAGGGGAAGAACTGAAATTAGGGCAAGCTCTGCTGATTTTATCATCCAATCATGTGCTAGCTAAAATTCTGTTTTTAATTTTCCTTGCCTGTCCCCCTCAGATCTACAGTGACTGCACTTCCAAGTCCATTTTCAAAAGTGGATTTGCATTTTGTAAATAACTCTCCAAGTGTCTCTTTGGAAATATGGGATTTGTGGGTACAATTTTAGTGGCTTGGAATCCTGTTTTTTTTTTTTACTAAAGCTGGAGAGTGCAAAATCAGGCTCACTTCTGCACAGAAAAGCTTACAGGTTTTATTGCCAAAGCAAGCTGAATATAGAAGCTATTTGGCTACCAGGCACAGCTCCACAAGATTCCGAGTGCACCAGTTTTATTAAATCTACAACTGTGTAAAGCAAATCAACTTAATCATTTTAAAGATGAATTAATTAATAATAAATACAAAAAAAAAAACACAATTGGTTTTAAAGCTACCATACAAATGCACTGGTCTGTTTTTGGCCAAGCAAGGGTTCATAGTGACCAGGTCAAAATCACGTAATTGCCAAGCTGAAATGTTCTTTTCAAGCCCCAATCTGTAAATCCAGGGAATTCATGTAAAAAACAAATGTATCCATTCAGGTTTGCTCATCTTTAATTACAATGGAAGGGTATTGCTCACTCCTGGAAAATCTGCCTTGTTATTGGTCTCCTCATTTCTGCTTGTTGAGGATTTTAAAAACACTTGTAGGACCGCTTCTTGTACAATGTTAGTTTCTTTGTTTGCAGAAATGAAATAACAAATTTTGAACATTGCAAACAAGTAAGCCAAAAGTTTTATTGTTTTGTGATGATTGTCCTACCAAAAAGCAATCAATGATAATGAAGTAAAGGTTTAGTCAATAAGTATGTCTAGCCAGCATTTAAAGAGATGTTGTGGAAGTGATTTAGCCTCCTATGGGATAGCTTAAATTGTAAGGCTTTTGATAAATGGCATCCTTGTGCATATAAGCATACTCTGGAGCCAAGTGATTTTAGGAATTTATGAGATCTCAGAGATGGTGACAGGGTTTGCGAGTGTAAACGACGATTGTCTGTCAAACCAGAGACTAAAGGACCCTAATGATTAATTCCTACTAAAGAGATGTAATTTATGTAAAATATCCCCTAAGTGCCACGGTGCATGCAAACATCCATTTGATCTGTTTCACGCCACTGTTCAAAAATTAAAACCTAATGGACAGAACGTCAAGTATTCAGAAACATGGAGAAAATGTATTTATGATTTTTAGTATTTCTATTCATTGTTAATTTTTATAATGACACTTTTCCCATGATAGTTGATACCCCATGATAAAAGTGCTGATACAGTTTATCTGTGCAAAAAAAGGCAGCACTGCACTTGAAGGAAATATTCGAATTAAGCAATTCATCTTACACAATACGGCGCCACAGGACCCGTCTTCCCAGGTTCTATAGATCATATATATCTTTAGCTGACTCCTCATTTTTATGCTCTGGGAAAATGCAATTTCCATAGTAATTTGCACTGCGCGTAAACACCAAAGCTGCATCTCATTAAGGCTATGTGGTAGCTTGGCCAAATTCCCTACCATAAATCTACAGATGAAATTTATTTAACGCTTTCCCCTGCACGGTCGCACAACGAGGTACCTGGACAGTGTAAAAATTTGCAGATTACTGCCTTATGCAGCCAGGGGGTTAAAATTGTACAGTAAACAATAAAAACACCGATATTTACATCCAAGCTTGTCTTCACGTCCCAGAACGAACTGGTAAGTCAACAGTTAATCCCAAGATATAGTAGCAACCTGTCATTTAATTAAAGGCTGCACGTTTATTTGAGAGGTAACAAAAAGCAACCATCGGAACATTCTGACACACTCTAAAACTTGCCGGTGCTAAAATCGATTGAGAAGGCAGTCTACTTACGCTTGTGTTGTTTGAAGATGAGGACGAGGTGCTTATAGCCTTCTGATGGGTTGCAATCATAACTGACATTTTTGCCACTGATTCTTTTAGCCAAAAAGCATCTTCCCTTTATTTGCCTGGTAGTAAAAACCTTGATTCCTACACCCTCTGTTACTCCTCGGACTCCTTAGCAGCGGGCGAATCAATCAAATGAAAGCGCACATCTTGTCATTATAATGCAATGATGTATTAGGGCAAACAGGAGGCTCGTGCTATTCATTCAAGGATAAATCTTCTCTTTACTACACAAGAACTCGCAGAGAGAGAGAGGGCTGCACTGATATTACTCCAGGTTTTTATATCAAAAAGTCTAACTGCGTGTATCAATGAGCAATGGCATTCTTCCTTCAATTCCAGAACTTACTGCCGAAAAAAGGAGTAAGCGATGAATTTTATTCCGAGACCAAGCTCACCTCTGGACCAATTCAACGTGGTTTACTGTTTGGTTGTAATAAGAGCTCAACACTATCGATGCTGTCTCTAACCATATCATGAATTATACCCCCGTTAAACTGCATAACCTTTCGCCTGAGCTTGGATGCCGGTTTATTAATGCTGCTTTCAAACACGAATATTAAACCATTTAATGAATTAATCAAAACCCCTGGATGAAACCTGCAGAGCAAGATGAAATATAAACATATTTACGCAAATATAAAAAAAATGCACACGTGCATTTAGTTCAAACAATCACACCAGGGCTTATCCAATAACAATGGTGGTTTGAAGTTCCCAGTCAAAAACTGATTTCAGCATTGCTGGTGTAGGGATTCAGATCTCAACAGCAGCTGGGATCCAATGTAAAGAAGGTTCCCTACTGCAAATCCCGATCCAAAAGAATATAGTTTCCCAATAAGATCCATTATTGCAGTGAAAACTTACTTGAGAACAGCACAGCAGCTACTTTAATATCTTCCAATGTTCCAAAATACTTTAGGACATGTTATGACCCTATATGGCCAAACTGGTAATATACAGATAAAGAAACTACAGCACAGTCAAAAACTAAAGTAAACCAATTACAAACCTCAGAATTATTGTACTAAGCATATAATGAAAAACAAAAGCATATAAAGAGGTCATTAGCAGTACCAAAATGGTCAGTAAATCCTGATATATAAGCAGCTAAAGTTATGAGTACAACTGAACCTTTGCTGTAAAAGTCATGCAGAGATTAACCAACACAAGACCAATAAGTAGGCTGAAGGAAAAGAAGAATCCAAACTTGACTTTTAAAGAGAAGAGTTGATATTTGTTTATAATTTCAGCTAGGAGCTAGGACGTTTGTACATATAAAGAACTGGGCATTGCACATATGGGCCCAGATTCACAGAGCTATTACGCCTGTCTAACTGGTGTTAGACAGGAGTAATTTCAAATTTTGCGCGCCGTATCACTAGTTTGAATCCTCAAACCATGATACGGCGGTGATGGGCTTCCATCTGACAGGCTTACGTCTTCGTACGCCTTTGGATCTACGCTGCGATCTTTTTGCGGCCGCTGGGTGGAGTTTGCGTCGTTTTCAGCGTCGGGGTATGCAAATTAGCTTTTTACGGAGATCCACGAAGTTACGAGTGTCGTTCGCAATCGCGTGCGTAATTTTTTTGCTACGTAAAGTTAAACCAGCTATTAGCTGGTCTAACGTTACGCGGCCCATGTTAAGTATGGCCGTCGTTCCCGCGTCGACTTTCAATTTTTTTTTTATTTTTTACGTAAGTCGTTCGGGAATAGGAATGTCCGTAAACGACGCTACTCAAAAAAAAAATGACGTAACAACGTGATTTCGCGCAATGCACGGCGGGAAATTTCTGAACGGAGCATGCGCAGTTCGATCGCGGCGGGGACGCGCTTAATTTAAATGCCTCACGCCCCCTGTTCGCGTATTTTGATTCCGCCAGGAGAAATACACTACGCCGCCGTACCTTACGGGCCAAAATCTCTCTGAATTCCTCCTAGAGCCAGGTAAAGTACGGCGGCGTAGAGTATCTCTGATACTCTGCGGGAATCTAATTCTTTCTGAATCTGGCCCTCGGTTTCTGGAAGGGAGGGAGGGGAGCTCCTTCTTGCTCTTTGCTCTTACCTTACTGCTAATTTTAATGGCTTTTTGAAGAAGCTTTTAAAAAAAAAAAAAAAACCTATGCAGATATTGACATTTACTTTCTGAAAGCTTGAATGCTAAATGCTGAATACCTGAATGCAACAGTTGTTTAACTGATCTTTAACAGTGATCAGAATTTGTTGGCTAAAGGCGGCCATACACGGTTCGAATTTCGAAAGAATTTTCTTTCGGAAATCGTATTAAAGAATTTTCGTACGGATTTCGCACCGTTAGTGGGCTGCAGCAACAGTCGGATTTTGTGCGGCAATCAAATTTGAGGAATCTGACATTTTGGAAATTTTTTGAAAAACAAACGATATTCTGATCAATAATGCGAGAATCGTGAGAGAAATGGAATAGAAAAAAAATGCGCTTGCGCTAGCAAACACTGGAGGAACCCCCCTTATGCCACGTACACATGACAACAAATGTTCGATGTGAGCTTATTGTAGCAAAATCCGACAGTGTGTATGTTACATTGGACATTTGCTACCGGAATTTCTGACAACAATTTACGACAACAAATGTTTGAGGGCTGGTTCTCAATTTTTCCGACAACAAAAGTCGAAAATTACGATCGTGTCTAGCAAATTCCGACACACAAAAATCCATGCATGCTCTGAATCAAGCAGAAGAGCTGCAGTGGCTATTGAACGTAATTTTTCTTGGCTCGTCGTACATGTTGTACATCACCGCATTCTTGCCTTTCAGAATTTACGACAATTTGTGTGACCGTCTGTATGCAAGACAAGTTTGAGCCAACATTCCGCCGGAAAAAAAAATCCACAATTTTTTTATCGTGTGTACACGCCATAACACTCCATGGAACCCTAGTTGAGAGCGGTTAATGTTACGATTGGAAAATAAGAGGTGTATGAGCACTTACCCATTACATTTCATATTTTTAAATGAGTACAAATAAGAATACATTTTTGTTTTTTACATTTTTTTTTAATGAGTATGATCTATGCTATTTGCAATGCACAAAATCTAAGAGTATGATTCTAAAGCCTGTATAGTGGATAATTCACAATCCACTAGTTAAGTTATGCAAAAGACAATACATATGGAAATAACTTCCAGAGAAAGTAAGAGATCATTTGTGTTTGCTTATGAAACACACACATAAATCAAGATAATGTAGAATGACAGACGCCAGGATCATTCTGAAATTGAATGCAGAGAAATCTTAACGCTGTTACAAGTTAGGGATTCTGGTGACAAATGATTTTTTTCCAGTGTGTAGTAACAGATCATGTAGCCATGTAGTGTACACTCACAGCAGAGATAAAATCACATACACTGTGAGGCCGCGTACACACGATCGGATATGTCCGCTGAAACTGGTCCGCCGACCAGTTTCAGCGGACATATCCGATCGTGTGTACGACCTAGCGGACAAATTTCAAAGCATGCTTTGAAGTTTTTCCGCTGGAAACCTGACATAAATCTCCCGCATGCGTCGAATGGATTTGACGCATGCGTGGAAGTATTTTACTTCCTGGAGTGGTGACGTGGCAGCGTCAACGTCACCGCCACGTCACCGCGTCCTCAGTCCGAGGGGATTGTGTACACGCCATCGGACCAAAATCCGAGGAGACATGTCCGCTGGAAACGGTCCGTCGGACATGTTTGGGCGGACATGTCTCCTCGTCTGTACGTGGCCTTAGATATTTGGGAGGTAAGAATGTCAAGCACCCAGCATTTGGTGCACAAATTAATTTTATAATTTTTCTTTCTTCTATTTTGACCACATTTCTGTACAGATACTACTCTAAGAATTGTATATTGTCTGGTTGTACTTGTTTCAGTATGTAATAAATAATAATAATAAATTCACTCCTACAAAGTTCTCATCCCACGGGTCCTCTTCTGCGCTGGCATCTTTACATATCCTCTGCATGCATGGGGGATTCCCACGCATGTGCACATATGCCACTGGTATTTGGTATCTGGAACCTTTTAGATACATGTGTCATGTGTGTGCATTCACAGTAATCCCCCATGCATGCACAGACATGCTATGAGTCTCTGCCGGTTGCCAAATACCTGACAAAGAGAGGTGTTATCTCAGCACATGTGCAGACTTCTGGGTGTGCATGTGCCTATCAGTGAGGCATTATTCCTCCAACTGACACTGATGATGGGACACTATTCCTCTCAAAGACACCAACAATGGGGCACTATTTCTTCCACTGATGCCAATGATGGGTGTCAGTGGGAGAAATGTCTCCCCCTAATGACAAAAATGCACTATTTACTCCCACTGTAACCAGACGATTTCAACTCCCAGTGGCCATAGTTTGCCCCCCTCCCCCTCAAGTCTAAAGGACAGTAAACTGGCCCTATGTTTAGAAAGTTTAGAGACACCTGTTCTAGGTAAGAAAGCAGGAAGCTTCTTGCTACAGTGCACATAAAAGTAAGAAACCATTCTGAAAAAATGAGCGTTCTCCAATTGTGGAAGAAGGTGGGAGGAGCAAACAGAAGCAAAAAATTATTTTAATGATTGAAGGTCTGCTTTAAAGTCTAACTTTAAGTTTGTTTTAGGCACTTCCTGTCATATGGTGAAAAGACTTCATTGTGTCTCCCAATCATGCTTCTGGATTGTCACCCTGTCACATAAGCATCTGGTGAAGCCTTCAATTGACTGCTTCGACAATACATAGGCTTGGTTGTCTCTATCAAGAAACCCACCCTGAGAAATGGTATAGAGCCAAAAAAGGATCAGTAAATCTCAGGCAGAATTTAGCAGACAGAGAGATGACCCTGAAGAAGGAAACAAGAAACATGGCTATATTTGATGCTCTTCCCCATTAAATATTTCAAAGGACTTTTAAGTTACATAATTTTTTCTATCAGGTGCTCCTCCATATGCATCCAAGAATTTACCACCCTGAGACATGAAATGGAGCCATCACTTTAAGTGGCGCATACAAATCAGGTAAGATTCAAGTCAGTAGGCATAAAGAAAAATGATAACAGGAACAAAATATTTTAGCGTCAGTCACCAGGATAAAAATGCTATATTCTATAGGGGGACATTAATAGGACAAAGCACTGGCCAGACAGAAAAAAACAAAAACAAAAAAGAAAGATTATAACTGCTTGCAGATTTTTACATTTTGTTTTTCTTAAACTAACAAGCACAATGGGAAAACAAACCAGACATTTCACAGCTGTGGAACGGCTAAATTATTACAAAATATGCAAATAGCGAGATATGGGAATTGGCTTTATGTGAAAGTAAGGGGGAGATCTCTTGGTGGTCAGATTGTTTTGTACTGCTTGACCTCTGTCTAATGCCTATGACCCAATTTAGTTTTTCATTTTCTGATTTCTCAACACAAGGGACTTAATGGCTCCTCTGCAATTAGCATTTCTGTGAATACTAAATCAGGCCAATATTTTTTGCAGAGCTGCACTTCGGAAAAACAGGTAAACCCTGAATGAATGGCATTTGTTTTGCCCAAACACAGTGTATCACAAAAAAAATGTTTTATAATACTTTTTGTATGATTCATTAAAAAAACAATTGCCTTAAAAATTTAAATACTATTTTCACCTTTTTCTGACCTATGCTGCATTTTAGCACTTCTGGCCTCTGACAGCCTCTTTGCAGGAAATTCTTGTCTACATGCATTCACTCAAGTAATGGCTGCATGGCATAATGCGATTTGGAGGATGGTTTTCCTGAAAATTAAAATTGTCCCTATGTAATGCATGTTAAATTGGCCACCTGTAGTCTTCATCACAAGCCCTGTAACAGGGTGACAACACCAAAGCACCTTCGGGAGAGGGGGGCCAAGCATTGTCACCAGTGTTGGCAACCGTCAGTATTTTTACTGGCAGAAATTTTCTCCTGCCAGTAAATGCCAGTAAAAGCAAAAGGTTGACAGTAAAAAATATGGCTGTGACGCTCGGCTTGGTCCGGAGCGGCTGAGACCATCCGATTGCCTGCTACAGTGTGATCGGGCTGCTTCGGCGGAGGTGGTGCCTGAGTGGAGGTGGTGCCTGACCGTCAGTGCAGTTTAGTGCTGTTTAGACTGGAGTGGACTGGAGGGACCTCTCGGCTTGCAGAGAGACTGTCACTGTGACTCAGGAGGGGACATGTGTCAGTGAGGTCATATCATCATCTGTGCTGCTGCACACTGCTGTCAGTGTCACTGCGAGAGTCAATTGTATGTGTGTGTGCCACCCATTCTCATTTCTTGCCCTCTTGAGGCCTGTCCCTAAACTACCTACTACATTAAAAAATATAAAATAAGACATTTATTTTTTTGCCTTCATTATCTACTAGGGTTATCCACTTTTTTTAGGACTGAGTACAAGTACCGATACTTTTTTTCATGTACTCGCCGATACCGAATACCGAAACTTTTTTTTAAATGTGTCCCCAAATGCAGCTGTGTCCCCAAATGCAGCCTTGTCCCCACAAATGCAGCAATGTCCCCACAAATGTAGCCATGTCCCCACAAATGCAGCCATGTCCCCAAAGAGAAAGCCAAGCCCTCCCCCCCGTCGCCGTCACCTAGTTGATCAGCGCGGGGAACATTACAGCTTTCATTTGAATAGCTGTGTGTTCCCCGCCGCGCCTCGTCATATACAGCCCCTCCCCCTTGTCTGGGCACTTTGATAGACAGATCACCCATCCAATCCTGGGACGGTGTTCTGTCTATCAAAGTGTCTGGACAAGGGGGAGGGGCCATATATGACGAGGCGCGGCAGGGGAACACACAGCTATTCAAATGAAAGCTGTAATGTTCCCCGCGCTGATCAACTAGACGGCGGTGGCGGCGGGGGGGAGGTCTTGGCTTTCTCTTTGAGGACTGCTCTGCTCTGCTCTCCGATCCCTCGCCACCCCCTCTCCGCCCGCTCTCCGCCCGCTCTCCTTCCGCTCTCTCTCTGAAAAAAAAAAAAGTATCGGCTCAGTATCAGTCCCGATACCGATTCCAGTATCAGTATCGGGACAACCCTATTATCTACCTTCAGCCCTGGTTCACACTGGTGCGTTTTGACATGCGATTTGGCATGTCAAATCGCATGTCAAAACGGCGGATTTTGCCGCAAATTGCCGGCAATGGCAGTGTCCTAATCGGTGCGACGCTGCATCTGCGGCATTGCACCGATTTCAAAAAGTAGTCTCTGTACTACTTTTTGCGATTTCAGCCTGCGATTTACATTGACATCTGTGCAGAAACCTGCACAGATGTCTCTGAAACCGCGACTGAAATCGGGACTGCCGGGCGGGAGTGAAATTGTGCGAGTTCAGCTGAACTCGCACTGCTTCACTTCCGCTGCCCAGTGTGAACCAGGGCTAAATCATATTTCTAATTGCATATTGTATTTGTTTGTAGCCTAAATACTCTAATTTGCACTTAAAACTGTAACTGTAAAACTTCAATCTGGTAGGTTGGCAACACTGATTGTCACACTATAAAGGGAAGCACCAGTAACAAAGTACTTTATGGCAGTATAACCAGGTAATATTTTAATAAAAAGATAAAAAAAATATTGAAAATTACTTTTGAAATAAAAAAAAAACATGTAATGCTTATATGAAATTTTTGTAATTGGGTTGATATATACCGTACTTTAAAACTTATACTGCCACTGCGGATCCTAACAAAGGCACTCACTGAATATTTACGAGCAGAACTTCTCCCTGAATGGCAAGTCAACATGAAGCGATATGTCACAAGAAAGCACTGCAGAACTGGAAATAATTGCCAGTCTGGGTACACACCTAATTAAAATGGAAGGTGTAATACCCATGCATTGCTCAAGTCTTTTGTATCATTGCGCCTACCAGGAATTAATTTGTTTGTAGTTTAGTCACCACCAGCCTATAATACTTCTGTGCAAATCAGCTGTATATAAAGATGTGCTATTATTTTGATTTAAAATGTATGAGCGAAAGTTCTATAAAGCAATGCATTCAAGTTAGTACATTAACTAAATGATTTTATTAAAAGTTCCACGTAAGTGCCAATTCGTTTTGAAAAGACCAACTGAAAAAGAGAGCTTTGATTCAGGCTGACTAATGAGAGAAGGTGCATTTCATGAACCACGCACCAAAAGAAGAAAATGCCCTCACTTCCTCCCATCCCCTTACTGTGTTCAGGGATTTTGCTTTTCTGTATATGCAGGATGTGTGTACCTTCTCTTTGTAAATCAACATACAAAAAAAAACTTTGTAAAGAAATGAAAAGAACATTTCTTCAAATTCAAGCTTAGTGATAATGTCTCCTATTATACAATATCAAACTAGACACAGAGGGGTTGATTTACTAAACCTGTAAGTGCAAAATTGGTTGCAGTTGTACATGGTAGCCAGTTCTTGTCTAGAGCAGCGCTTTTCAATCAGGGTGCCTTGAGGTTTTCTTTAGGGGGTGCCTTGGCAAAACGCCTAAAAATTGCCCCAAAATTGTATACAAGCCAGAGAGTGGATAACACCTGCCTTTTAGTTACACAAAGCAACAGGTTTTCATTGTACACCATTACAACTTTTTAGCTGCCAACCTCCTAACAACCAATGACATCATCAATTAATAACGAGGATGTCAGCTGCCTGCATATCATCCTTGTTTGACCCTCCCTTGCCTCTCTCCATCAGCTTTGGGGTCTCATTAGCTAAGTGATGGAGAAAAATTGAGGGAGAAGAAAAATACTAGTCAGTACCAGTTTGCAAAATTGTATTTGCTTTGGAAGAATAAATCACATTTAATGTTGGTTGTCCTAAGTGTATTGATGTTGCTGCATTATGTAAAACTATCAGAACAGTTTTTAAATTTTAGAATGGGGCGCCTCAAGACTGTCCATAAGTTTGGAGGGTGCCTTGACTGAAAAAAGGTTGAGAAACACTGGTCTAGAGGCAGCATTTTATACTCTATAAACATCCATGAATCAGGAGCCTTTAGGTATATTCTGATTGCTGTGTTGTTATGAACGGTGAAATCAAAATGTTATCCTAATTCAGCCATTCCTAATCATTTTACTCCAGAGGAACCCTTAATATAATTTTCAATTCTCGAAAAACGTACTATTCCTTCTTATGCCATGTACACATCGGATTTCCAATTAAATAAAAATCCGATGGAATTTACCGTCAGAATTCCGATGAAGCTGACTTTCATCAGTCTTGCCTACTTACTATGGCCCAGATTCAGAAAGGACTTACGCCGACGTATCTCCTGATACGCCGCGTAAGTCCACGGATGCGCCATCGTATCTAATCTTGAAATTAAATACGCCTGAATTTTGGCTTAATCCGACCAACGTAAGTCTCCTACGCCGGCTGGCCGCAAGGGGCGCTTCCGTAGATTTACGGGTTGAATAAGTAAATGAGCAAGATACGCCGATTCACGAACGTACTCGTGCCGTTTACGTAAGGCGTACGTCTGGCGTAAAGTTACCCCTGCTATATGAGGCACAGGTAATGCAAAGGTATGGGCCAGGGAACGACGCCGTTGAATTTTACGTCGAGTACGTTGTTTACGTAGTACCACGTGAATAGGGCTGTGCGTAGGTTACGCTCACGTCGTAGGCATTGAGCCGTCGTATCTCAGGGAGTATATGCGACGTGATTCTGAGCATGCACACGCATGCGCCGTTCGATCGGCCATTCATTTGCATGGGGTCACGCTTAATTTAAATAGATCACGCCCACCTCCTTCCTACTTTGAATTAGGCGGGCTTACGCCGGCCAATTTACGATACGCCGCCGCAACTTACGGAGCAAGTGCTTTGTGAATACTGTACTTGCCTCTCTATGTTACGGCGGCGTAGCGTATATGAGATGCGCTACGCCCGCACAAATATAAGCCCAATCAGACTAAATTCCGACTGTCCAAAATGCGGTGACGTAAAACACAACGACGAGCCTCAGAAAAATTAAGTTCAATGCTTCCGAGCATGCGTCCACTTGATTCTGAGCATGCATGGATTTTTCTCCGATAGAATTACAGACGATCGTAATTTCCCATCGGTTTGATGGGGCCCACACACGATCGTTTTTTCAGATGAAAAAAGTCCATCTGACTTTTTTCATCCGAAAAAACTATTGTGTGTACACGGCATTACATTGGTGGTCAGTAAAAATAATGCAAACATTACAGTAGTGGTTGGAATGCCACCCCTATCAACAGCTGGAAAGATCATTAGTATCATGGCACTAGCTTTGTCAAGTGATGTTGGTCCTGGAACTATTCAGGCATCATCAAATGGGAGGCCAATCAACCACAACCCAAGGAGCCCTTAGCAACCTCTGGAGGAATTCTGATTTAGAATGGCTGTTGTCGATATACTCATTACACAGCCTTCCTTTTATTTTAAAGGGGTTGTAAAGGTATTTTTTTTATTTTATTTTTTTAAATACCAAACATACCATACTTAGTTCGTTTTGCAAAGAGTGGCCCTGATCCTCGTCTTCTGGGGTCCCTCGGTGGCTGTCTCGGCTTCTCCCTCTTCTGGGAAGCACTCTCCCAAGGGAGTTAGCTTGCGGGCATGCTCCCATGATACAGTCGGTGGCTGTATCACTCGGCCCTGCCCCCCGGTGTGCCCCGTCATTGATTTGATTGACAGCAGTGGGAGCCAACGGCTGCTCTGCTATCAATCTCCAATGAAGAGCTTCCTCAAGCTTGGGGAAACCATCTTGGGATTGCACCCACAAAGTTTCGTGGCTCAGGTAGGTAAAACGGGGGGGCTGGGGGCCCGAGAGTGCAAGGTGTTTTTTCACCTTAATGCATAGTAAGCTTTACAACCCCTTTAAGGTAATAATGAGGAAGCCTTTGCTTTAAGGAGATCATTCCTAAGAACAAATTACTGATGTTGGTCCTTAACCTAAAGTTTTGTGCAGCTACTGTCAGGTTGCTTCCCTTTGGCAATGCATTGATGGTAGATCTCAACCCTTACCTTAGTTAAGGTAAAAATCAAACACACATATACAAATATAGGTTGAACTGGAGGGACAAACCTAACCTTATAAACTGTGTAGCGATGTGACTCGGAAATGTACACAGGTACATCATTCTGTATGTGTCAGACCTCATTTCTTTCTAACTAATCTGTTTTGGTAAACCCAGATCTGGTGTTCTTTGACCTAGGAAGACCACATTTTGTATTGGTTTAGGCAGAGTTTTTTTTCTCAGAAAATAGGTGCAGGAACTCACGTTCAGATTTCACAAACAGTAGAAGGGTCTTAAAGGGGAATTAAATACCAGAATTGCATTACATACAGAGTGCAGAGTTCAGGTGGTTACACACAGAGTGCAGAGTTGTCACTTCTGTGTTTACAAGTGATTGTTGTGAGCAGCCCCCCAAGGGTCTGAGCCAGAGGTGGTGGAACTGAGTTCCCTCAAGTTCCCCCTGAAAAAAAAGCCCTGGGTTTAGCCATCATCCTCCCTGTGACGACGTGCTGTGCAATTTACATTTCTCAGGTACAAGACTAAAAGGCTAAATATACTTACAGAATGTGCAATACAAAAGGCAGGCTGACTGAGCTGGAGAGAACAAGTAACAAGTCAATAAGGAGGAGCAGGTAAAAGTCACAAGAACAGAAGATGACAAGATTAAAGGGGAATCCAGCTTACATCATGCTGGACCCACACAACATAGAATCCAAATCTTTAGTTTTGTAATGTGTAATTTTTAGGAAGATACAAGGAGTTACAAGGTTACAAGGTGAATTCAATATCAGAGATCAGTCTGTTGCTGCAGTTTGGCACTAGTGGTAATATAATCTGATAAGATGTCCCAGAACCATAACATCACTGATAACTAATAAACCTGGATTATACGTAGCTGGTGTTTAAGACGTATTTGATGTTTTTCTGCTACTAAGATCTAAAGCTGGACATATATACACAGAGTCAGTACAATTTCTTTTTAATAAATTTGTTTTCAGAACATTCATTTGATTCTCTATTGGTTAATAAGGACAAATAGACAATTTTAATCATATACTATATATGAGAAAATTCAAAGGAGCAGGATGAAAATGTTTTTCTCGTTAATTATCTGATCAAACTAAATTTTAACTCTTACTGTGATCCTTCATTAGGGAAAATTGTGTGTATTTTATTTGTATACAATTGTAATGATCAAATATTAAACATTACTGTTCTATACTTTTTTAATGGTTTTCAAACAAAATGTACTGACTCATTGTTGAATGCTCCGAGGAATGATTATTCAGGATTTTGTATGACCATTAGAATGAAAATCTAACCGTGCATGGTCAGGTTAAGAAATGAATAGAAAGTGTGTGTTTCTGCCAACAATGGAGAAAATGTAAAAACTGGGATGGAGCATAGTTAACCACTTAAGACCCGGACCAAAATGCTGCCAAAGGACCAGGCCCCTTTTTGCGATTCGGCACTGTTTTAACTGACAATTGCGCGATCGTGCGACGTGGCTCCCAAACAAAATTGGCGTCCTTTTTTCCCCACAAATATAGCTTTCTTTTGGTGGTATTTGATCACCTCTGCGGTTTTTATTTTTTGCGCTATAAACAAAAATAGAGCGACAATTTTGAAAAAAATGCAATATTTTTTACTTTTTGCTATAATAAATACCCCCCCAAAATATACATAATTTTATGTTTTTCCTCAGTTTAGGCCGATACGTATTCTTCTACCTATTTTTGGTAAAAAAAATCGCAAAAAGCGTTTATCGGTTTGGTTTTTTCAAAATGTATAGCGTTTACAAAATAAGAGATAGTTTTATTGCATTTTCATTAAAAAAAAATTTTTTACTACTAATAGCGGCGATCAGCGATTTTTTTTCGTGACTGCGACATTATGGCGGACACTTCGGACAATTTTGACACATTTTTGGGACATTTAAATTGCATTGTTTACTGTGAAAATGACAGTTGCAGTTTGGGAGTTAACCACAAGGGGGCGCTGTAGGGGATGTGTGACCTATGTGTGTGTTTACAACTGTAGGGGGGTGTGGCTGTAGGTGTGATGTCATCGATCACGTCCCCCTATAACAGGGATGACGTGATCGATGCTGCGGCCACAGTGAAGCACGGGGAAGCCGTGTGTACACACGGCTCTCCCCGTTCTTCAGCTCCGAAGACCAATCGGCGCACTCCAGCGGTGATTGGGTCCGCGAGTCCCGTGGTCCCGGAGATTCGGACCGGGTCGCGGGCGCGCGCTGCAGGCGCGCGCCCGCGACCCACGGCTGGGTACAAAAATCAACGTATATATACGTTGATGTTCCCAGCCGTGCCATTCTGCTGACGTAAATGTGCGGAAGGCGGTCCTTAAGTGGTTAACATGTATGATAATATGAAAACACATATTGTGTAGCAATGATGATATTTATCTTGTGCTTATCAAGTGAAATTCAGCAAATTTACAGGTATTAAGCCAGACATAGATAGTTTTTTTCCCCCTGCATACATACATAAGAAATAACAAACAATATGACCATATAATCAAACAGTAAGAGCTGAGCTAACCTACATACCCACAATGAATTAAAGCGGAAGTAAGCCCATCGATTTAACAGTTTCAAAAAGCAGTTAAATTTCCGGCATGCCGCGATTGCCAACTGTCACATTGGTTGTGCTCTCAACCAAACTGTCAAACCATCCAATGGCTGGTGTCATAACTGATCACATGTGCAGCACCACGGCAGTTGAAGATTAAACATAGGCCAAGATGGCAGCTTCCTTAGCTGAAAATGATAGAAGGGTTTACTTCCACTTTAAGAAGAACAGTAAAGCTCAAGAATAAGTAAATATGCCTTCCTATATTCACTCTTTCACCTGTGAGTATACTGCTATCTGCAACGGAAGCTGGTGAGTCCAGCACTGGCTGGCGGCGGGCTGGGAGCAGCGGCTCCAGTGTCTTTTCCTCCATGGCTTCCGCCATGTGTGTCCTCTCTCCTCCTCCTTCTCCTAGGGGTCCAATAGGATCGTTTTGACCAATTGGAAAAATGGGTCTCAGACCCGCTTCCTGATTGGCGGGGAGGAGACCTAGTGTGAAAATAGAAAATATTAATTCGCTATCATCACACAACTGGGTGGGCTCAGAGCGCATGGCTCTGCGCCCCAAGCCCACCTTTTTTGAATCCTTTTAGAGCCTCTGGCCTCCCCCCATTGAAATCCATGAATCTGGCGTTCTGTAGATCAGGGTGCAGAACACATGGAAAGGGAGGGGCAGCGCCCGTGCACCTTCTATGGACAGGCCACCACTGTCTATCTGCAGGAAACTGGAACACCATGCAAAGCAAAAGAGGCCAGCCCCTAGAGCAGCCTTTCTCAAACTTTTTTACCCAAGAGGTACCCCTAAAACAATATTTAGGTCTTGAGGAACCCTTACTAAAACTATTTTGAGGGCCAATGGGAAAATGCCTTTATATTGGTCGTCAGCAGGAAGAATGCAACCCTCGCAATGGTGGTCAGAATGCCATTATTAAAAACACCTTAAAGATAAATGCTGTCTTGCTGCTGGTCACCAGTCATCTCTATGACCGTCGGAGGACCCGGGCGCGATGTGATGACGTCACGCCCGGGTCCCCGTAAGTAAACAAAGCCGCAATTGCGGCTGTAAGCAACCATTCATGAGATCGGTGAATTTTTTTTCACGGATCTCATGGTTTCCAGCCTGGAGGAGAGATGTGAGGTCTTATTGACCCCGCATCTCTCCTTAAAGAGGACCTGTCACACACATTTCCTATTACAAAGGATGTTTACATTCCTTGTAATAGGAATAAAAGTGGAAAAAAAATTGAAAAAAGTGTAAAAATAAATAAAAAATAAGTAAAAAAAAAAAGTAAAAAAAAAATTAAAACGCCCCTGTCCCCGATAGCTCGCGTGCAGAAGCGAACGCACACGTAAGTCCCACCGACATATGTAAACGCCGTTTAAACCACATAAGTGAGGTATCGCCGCGTGCGTTAGAGTGCCAGCAACGAATCTAGCACTAGATCGCCTCTGTAAATCTAAACTGGTAACCTGTAAAAAAAAATGAAGTGTTGCCTATGGAGATTTTTAAGTACCGAAGTTTGGCGCCATTCCATGAGTGTGCGCATAATTAAAGCGTGACATGTTGGGTATATATTTACTCAGTGTAACATAATCTTTCACATAATACAAAAAAATTGTGCTAACTTTACTGTTTTGTTATTTTTTTTAATTCATGAAACAATTTTTTTTACAAAAAAAGGCATTTGAAAAATGATTGCGTAAATACCGTGCGAGATAAAACGTTGCAATGACCGTCGTTTTATTCCCTAGGGTGTCTGCTAAAAAAACATATAATGTTTGGGGATACTGTGTAATTTTCTAGCAAAAGAATGATGATTATTACATGTAGGAGAGAAGTTTCAGAATAGGCCCGGTATGGAGGTGGTATAAAAGCCCGGTATTGAAGTGGTTAAATAAGCCAATATTCTATATGCTGAAATGGTATATAAAAAAAGTAGAGGTGTTATTTTTTTTTTTTTTACAATACATAAAAAAAAAACTCTCTATGATGTGAAAAAAAACCATTGTATAATAATATTCAACCTTTTATGTGAAAGGTGATAGCGGTATATACTGTCTGTATAAACACAATATTTAAGAGCTACGCGTTGAATACACAAAGTCTTAGTAGCTTTACAATTTCACTTTATAATGTAATAACTTACCAGGTGAACAACTCCAGCTTTCCAAGCGATATACAGTAATTACTTTGGTTACATTGCAACAAAGTCTAATTTTCTTGAAATATTATTTGCTTTGACCAAAACATCAATCTGGAACTTGTTTGCTTGATGTGATGGGATTTCTTAATCTTTAAAGAGGAACTGCAGTCTGCTCACATAATTTGTAATAAAAACATCTGCGCCACTCTGAAGCTTCCCTCCAACCCCTTTGCATATTATTTTATATATACTGTGATTCTGTACTTGCCAAATATGCTGCAGAAATCTCCCTCCACTAAGTCTGGCTGCAAACATTTTAACTGTGGGCAGCATAAGCTGCTGCCTGTTCACTTCCTGGATGTACACAGACACACCTCCAGCTCTGCAGCTCTCATTAGCCCTCTTATGACTCACCCCCCCCCCTCCCTTCTTGGCAAACTCTCACAAGAGAGGGAGAGAGAGCTGTGCATGATGTCATAAGCCTGGGCTAATTACCCGACAAGAAACAGGAAGTGGGCTGTATAAGGTATATACTGGCAGAAAAACTATCCAAAGTTAAAACAAGGGCAGAAGATAGATGGAAAGATGAAAAAATGGCTAAAGTTTCACTTTAAAGTAGAACCTCTACTTTGAGGTTTGGCAGATCAGAAAGGGGCAGGATTATATCTACTTGGCACAATGATCCGCCATTCTGCAGGTAGATATCCCTGTATAATTATATGGGTTGACCTTTTGTACAAAACAAAAACTTATAGAGACCCTGCTGCCAGACCATTTGTTTCAACAACAATCTTCTCAAACTGTAAGATAGTATGTGCATGTAATGTGTTTTATGCATGTCATGTACCTATAAAAGCCTCCCTTGTGTAGACACCCAAAAGGCCTGAGACTGACATTATGGATGTGACTCAGGGCTTAAAGTGGTTGTAAAGCCTTCATTTTTTTTTACCTTAATGCATTCCCTGTATTAAAGTGGATGTAAACCTGATTCATGAAATTTGACCTTGGCACATATATCTGCAGTAATTTGTTATCCCTCTTCAAAGAACCATGTCCCGTAGCTTTCTCCTACTCCGTTCTTCTGTTATCAGCCTACTAACTTCTGACAAGTTATCCATCAACTGAGATAAAAGCAGCCTGAGATTAGTATCGGGGAGGATGTTATAAATAGATTAGCAGAGAACTGAACAGTTGAAAGATCAGATCTAAAAGTCTATACCTGAATGCCCAGGTTTCACTGCAGTGCTGAACAGGAAGATACAAATCTTCTAACACAATCTGAACTTTCTAAAGAATATATAAAGCTGAAGACAGCAGATATAATGTACATGTACAACTTATGTAGGGAGATTTGTTTCACCTCTGAGGCTGTTCACTTCACTGGGTATATGTGAGGGTTTACATCCACTTTAAGGTAAAAAAATGTTTTGGTATGTGTATCACCCTCTAACCCCTTAAACTTACCCAAACCCACTCTCAATCCAGGACTGTGCCTGTCTGCTCTCCCCACTCTAATGCACTTTGCTGAGAGCAGCAGGAGCTTTTGGCACTCTATGGCAGTGTAGCTCAGGATTGAGCCCACAGGTGTGCCACAATAGGAAACAACTTTCTATGGTGGCACACGGAAAATAGGAGGAGCCAGGAGTACCAGGGGGGGGCACCAAAAAAGAGGGAATGGGGCTGCTCTCTGTGCGAAGATTGCACAAAGCACATAAGAATAACATGATTGTTATTTAAAAAAAAAAAAAAAAAAACTCTAGAAAAGGAATGCCAGAACGAATTCATAAAGAGTCCAAAACAATTTATTGATTCACAAAATCCAATGCATTTCAGAGGCAAGACATGCTCTCCTTTCACCCAGGCTCAGAAATGTTTGCAGATTTTAAATGGACTCACAGGAGCAGATGCAGCAGTTTCACTACCATAATTATGTCCAAACTGATTTCTTTGCAAGCAGGTTAAAGATTTCTCTGGTATCTGCTCTTCTACCTCCATTGAGACATTTTCTAACACTACTGTCTGAACACTGATCTGACTATTTAGAATAGATTACATGACCAAGAGCAAGCCTTCTAGAGTGTAGCACTGAAGGCAACCTGGAGCAGTATTTTCTCCAATAAAGATAAGTATTTAATGTGTAACTAAAGTCGTAATCATCATTAAAAAGTTACTAAATTAAGGAGCCTGCAGTCACTATATCTGGTCTTGCACAGTACACAGAACACAGAAATGCAATTATTTTAGTAAATATAAACTGCTAAATACCTTTTCTCATCAGCAGTTAGAGCAGTCGTGTGACTTCTATAAGTGTCTGGTTAACCACTTAAGACCCGGACCAATACGCTGGCAAATGACCCAAGGGGTTTTTGCGATTCGGCACTGCGTCGCTTTAACAGACAATTGCGCGGTCGTGCGACGTGGCTCCCAAACAAAATTCGCGTCCTTTTTTTCCCACAAATAGAGCTTTCTTTTGGTGGTATTTGATCGCCTCTGCGATTTTTATTTTTTGCGCTATATACAAAAATAGAGCGACATTTTTGGAAAAAAATCAATATTTTTTACTTTTTGTTATAATAAAAAACCAATAAACTAAATTTTAGTCAAACATTTAGGCCAAAATTTATTTAGCCGCATGTCTTTAGTAAAAAAAAAAATCGCATTAAAAAAAAATTAGCTACCTAGCGGGAACAGCGACACTAATACAGCGATCAGAAAAATGATCGCTTAGTGATGCTGGCAATAGGGAGTGAAAGGGTTAACTAGGGCAGTGATCAAGGGGTTAAAACTTTATTGGGGGGGGGGGTGGGGGGGCTACCCTGACACTAACACTGACTGACTGTCACACTGTCTGTCACACTGACACTAAATACAGTAATCATACATGTATGATTACTGCATTCAGTGACACTGTGACAGGGGGGAGGGGGGGTGGCGATCGCGGGGGTAAAATGTGATTTTGTGTGTGTGTAGTGTAGTGTTGGTGCAGGACTTACTTGTTATGTTGTGATCTCTCCTCAGCGGCGCTTGAAACAAACGCAGAGGGAGAGATCACGTCATTCCTTCTTCCTGTGTTTACACAGGAGGAGGAAGTGACAGGTCAGGCGGGCGCGCGCATTGGCTGGGAGCGATCCGGAGGGGGCGGATGAAAACGGATAGCCGCCCCCACTTGTCGGATCGCTCCTGCAGCCGCGCGGACCGCCGCATGTATGGGGGGGGGGGTCCGATCGGACCCCCGATCCCCCCCAAGGCACCAACGTATATATACGTTGATGTGCCTGTCGGTGCCATTCTGCCGACTTAAATGTACATGCGGCGGTCCTTAAGTGGTTAAAGTTTGTAGGAATTTTCATCCTCCCCTGATTGTCTATGACAGTGATGGCTAACCTTGGCACTCCAGATGTTTTGGAACTACATTTCCCATGATGATCATGCACTCTGCAGTGAAGTTAAGTATCATGGGAAATGTAGTTCCAAAACATCTGGAATGCCAAGGTTTGCCATCAATGTCTATGAGAATGCAGGACCCATGAACCTCTGTCTAGACAATGCTGATTGGCCATGTGCTGATCACATGCACTCTCACAAGAAAATAAAAAAATCTCTAGCAATACACACCAAACTGAGCATGTGCAACTTATTCCCTGGCTCTGTAAATATCAGGATTTATATTGGAGTCAGTGGAGGAAAGAGATTAACAGAGGAGACAGGATTGAGCAGTCTTTTTATATGTTGCAGAGGATTAACCCCTAAGAGCCGTTTACACTGGGGCGGCACGACTTTGGGGCGACTCGGCAAGGCGACCTGAAGACAACTTCAGAGGCGAGTTGCAAAATGACTTCTGTAAAGAAGTCAATGCAAGTCACCCCAAGTCGCCCCCAAAGTTGTACAAGAACCTTTTTCTAAGTCGGAGTGACTTGCGTCGCTACTATTAGAACAGTTCTATTGAATCGAACAGGACGCGACTTGTCAGGCGGCTGAGTCGCCTGACGAGTCGCCCCAGTGTGAACCGGCTCTTAGGTTCCACAGTGAGTATAACACACATGCTTTACTGCATATACAGACTGCCTTTACTGTTATGGGTTTAGTAACACTTTTACTATTTTAATCTTATGCTGCTATCATTTGTAAATACATAGGAAGGTATAATATGTTTACTTGTTTTTTGCTTTACATTTCTTCAGTTGCTTCCCGGTTTCTGGCCTAGGCCAAAATTAAGTCATACATCATCTTCAGGAAGAGAGGAAGGGCTTTCTCAGCCAAGCACACCCTCCTACATGCATGTCTGAGCTAAGGGCAGATGGATACCAGGATATAAAGGATATATGAATCATCTGCCCTTACTCAAGATGACAGCACCTAAAAATGCTAAGGGGTGATTTCCCAACTTTTTTCAGTTTGGATTGAGTTCCGTATTAAGCCATCTTATTACTGCTTCTCTAAAATCAACAGAAACTTTATTTCTGAAAAGGAATGGCATGCATTCTCTTTTCTCGCTGCAGGGTTGACTAGCATTACATTTTTTTGTTCTTGAGAACATTTCCCAAGGCAAACAAAAAACATTCCCAAAACGTTGTTATTACATTAGCTATAGTGACTACAATAGCAGAGGGGACATAATTAGAATTAGAAAAGACTGAGTGTATTTTATATTATATATTACACAAAACTCCAGGCCATTTCTACTGCTGGCAATCAAGTTTCAAATAAACCCTAATGTATCTCTATTTATGAAATAGTATTTTGAGATAGATATATATATATATAATTATGTAGAACAGAAAACAAAATTAAAAAATGTTCCAAATGTATTTAAATGTCAGGAATGTTCAGGCGCTTCATAAATTGAAACTCATATGAAAATTTAATAAAGAGAGGATATTATCCCTTTCATGCCCCATGGCACCCAGCAGAAGTTCTTTAATGGCATCGCCCACCCTGTTTATAATCAAGATAAAGAACATACTTTTGTGTTGCTGATAGTAGAGAATATTAATCTTAAAGAGATGCTAATTTCTTTTATTTACAGGTTTGACGTATTTCGTTAGTCAGTAAATAGCCCAATTAAATGTATATGAAAGACTCAAGTTTTGAAATAATTAGATATTATTCTACTGTCATTGCAGAAAAGAACAATTTATGGAGAAAGATAACACCTTAGATCCCTGAGGCCTCATTTACACTGACGCTGTGAAACCTGCAATTGTATGAACTTAGAGGACAGGTCTTAATGCAAAAAAATGAATCATTTTGAATGGTTTTTCAATGTAACTATTCACGCTGTGTGTTTACCTGCAGTTGGGTGTGTTCAGTTTAGCTGTGTTTAAGGTTTTGATCAGACACCACATTTCCAAACTGCCATTCAGGGACACCCCCCCCCCCCCAAAAAAAATAATAATCAGCGGGCCTGTGTGCAAGATCAAAAGTGGGCCCTAGGCCCCATCTAATGCCACCACTGTGCCCCATCTAATGCCGCCACTGTGCCCCATCAAATGCAGTCACGTGTGCCCCATCAAATGCAGCCACTTGTGCCCCATCAAATGCAGCCACTTGTGCCCCATCAAATGCAGCCACTTGTGCCCCATCAAGTGCAGCCACTTGTGCCCCATCAAATGCAGTCACTTGTGCCCCATCAAATGCAGCCACTTGTGCCCCATCAAATGTAGTCACTTGTGCCACATCTAATGCAGCCACTTGTGCCCCATCAAATGCAGCCACTTGTGCCCCATCAAATGCAGTCACTTGTGCCCCATCAAATGCAGTCACTTGTCCCCCATCAAATGCAGCCACTTGTGCCCCATCAAATGCAGTCACTTGTGCCCGTCAAATGTCATCACTGTGCCCCATCTAATGCCGCCACTGTTTCCATCATATGCACCTACTTGTGCCCCATCAAATGCACCTACTGTTCCCCATCAAATGCAGCCACTGTGCCCCATCAAATGCCGCCACTGTGCCCCATCAAATGCCGCCACTGTGCCCATGAATTGTCGCTACTGTGCCCCATCAGATGCTGCCAGCCAGTGTCAATTGCCCCTGTTTGCTTACCTTTTAATATGATATGGAGATGAAGTCTGACTCCTCGTCTGCTGGTGGTGGGGCAGAGCAGTCTTCAGCCAGTGCCGGCCGGTCTTCTCTTTTGGTTCCGAATCAGACTCAGACAGGAGGAATCAGGAGGAGGCAGTGAGTCGGGCCACTCGGGCGGGAGGAGGAAGAGCCTGCCTGGGCCCTGGAGGAGGTCAGACCATCAGAGATGTCGCGGGCGGCCCGGGCCTGAAGTTCACTGCAATGCACTGAGTGCAGGGCAGGCAGCGGGAGGTCGGGACGGACCGGGTCCAGGCTGAGCAGCCGAGGTCACTTACTGGGCTGCTGGCCTGTGCTGGGCAGTGGGCTGGAGCGGTGGAGGAGGTCGGAGGGCTCGGTCTGCACCGCGGTAGGTGAGTGACTCACTGTCTGATGCTAAGCTGCTCTCTCTGCTGCAAGAACCGCGGCTGGAGGAGAGGAGGAGGAGGTGGGGGTGGAGTTGGAGCCTCAGAGTACAGTGACATCAAGAGAGTTAACTAGAGTTCAGCCATCTGTTCTAGTAAAGGTACCCAATGTCCAAGACAGTAAGACCCCTTTCACACTGGGGCGTTTTGCAGGCACTATAGCGTTAAAAATAGCGCCTGAAATACGCCCTAAAACAGCTGCTCCATTCACTCCAGTGTGAAAGTCTGGGGGCTTTCACACTGGAGCGGTGCACTGGCAGGGCATCAGAAAAAGTCCTGCCAGCGCATTAGGAGCGGTGAAATCAATGGGCAGGCAGTTTTAAGCCTTTTTCGGCCACTAGTGGGGGTTAAAAGCATCCTGCTAGCGGCCAAAAAGTGCCACAATTCTTACAGTAAAGTGCCGCTAAAAATAGCGGTGTTTTACCGGGCGATGCTCGGTCTGGCTCGGTGTGAAAGGGCTCTAACTCGTAGCGTAGCCCAGAAGAACCCACCGTGGCGTAGGCCTTCCATGTGACCCACACTTAGCGCAAGAGGAGGCTGCTGGCTCCCGAAGCTAATTGTGGCCACTCTCAAGGGGTGTGCTAATGCAGCAATCAACTGTGAGTGATTGGCCCTGGATGCAGACATACTGAGGACCCCTGAATGCTTTGAAACAATTTGGGTGTCTGAATACAGCCTAATGTCTCCTTAATATGAGTGATTAGGGGCATACACTGGATTCCAGCTGCAAGAATAAGCAGAATCTTGTGGCTCGGATAACAGGTGAATGCAAACAGAAGGTCGCTCACCATGTACATTAACCGGCTGTAAGACGTCGCCGTTGTTCAGAGTTATCCACACATACAATGATTAAGGACAGATGTCCATGCCTTGGTGCATCCATCTGCTGCAATCATCCATCCCCAACCACAGATAACCACTGTAAGTGCGCTCAATCATGGGCAGTCATGGCGGTTGTCAGCTTGTCACTTATTCACAGATTGGTGTAAACACTACAGATTCCAGCTGACAGAATTCACGTTTTTTTTTTGCGCTGGAATTTGCATACAAGCTCAAATCACCAAATCACCTGTGTGAATGATGCCTACAAGTTGTTTATACTTCTCTTGCAATTAGAAAAGCTAAATGCAGGGGTGCAATCGTAAATGAGGATTTAAACTGGTCACATGACTGTACTCTTTAGCCTAGACTTGGTTGCACATTGGTTTTCTTTAATAAAAAAAAACATATATATATACATTGCAGTCTTTCACAGGTTTTGTTTTTCTGCGTCCCTGAGTTTTATAACCTGTTAATCCTTCCAGTGAATCAATTACTTTTTCACAACCTCTAACATGAAGACAAAGCTGTTTGTTTTGCGGTGAAATTGCACGGCAGCATTGTCACCCTACACAAACAGTTGTCCTTTTTATTTGGAAAAAAGTTTAAACCGTATGAATAAAAGGTGACTGTTATAAGCACCCCTAGCAGTGTTAAAGTTTGCCTCTGCCTCCATAACGTTTGCTGGACAGCTTGGTCTCCACATAAATGTGGAAAAACATATAAATAAGGCATATCAAATAATGAAAAAGGAATTCATATACGGAATATCATTACAGTATTAACAAGAAAACATTAAAAAAATATTTACTTAAGGCAAATTAACTTTGCACTACACTACTTTGCACTACACTACTTTGCACTGCACGTGCACCTGAAAGTGCACCTGAAAGTGCAGTCGCTGTAGATCTGAGTGGGACATGCAAGGAAAATAAAAAAAAATTGTTTTGCTTGCACATGATTGGACGATAAATGCAGCAGAGATTCCCCTCATTTCAGAGCTTCCCCTCAGATCTACAGCGATCTAAAATGACTGCACTTCCAAGTGCACTTACAGTACAAAGTGGATTTGCCTTTCGTAAATAACCCCCACAGGGTCCTGTAGCAAAAAATGTAATGGCCTCCTCAAAAAAAAAAATGTACAACACCCTATTTACCATAGCAGGTGACAAAGGACTGAAGAGGACACAGCAGTGATATAGCGGTAAGTTCAGATCTGTGAAGGTGGAAGGTACATCTTATTTAGTCCAGGGGCTAGAGAAAAAGGAAAAGCATAAATTGCTTGAATGTACACCTGTCCTTTAAAGTGGCCTTCTAAATAACTTAAAAGGGTGGTAAAGGAAAATGTTTTTTCACCTTAATGCATCCTATGCATTAAGGTGAAAAAACATCCAACGGTACCGGCCCCCCCTCGAACCCCCGTTTTAACTACCTCACCCCTCGAAAGTCCGGACGCGTCCCCGTGATCCTCTTCAGTTCCCAGCCTAGCCGTTGATTGGCTAGGTTGGACGGATTGATAGCAGCGCAGCCATTGGCTGGCGCTGCTGTCAATCACAGTGGATGATGCGGCGCGCCGGGGGAAGGGGCCGAGTGATGCAGTCAGTGGCTGTGCCCACAGCTGTACACGGGAGTGCGCCCACAAAAGCTTTCCACCATGCTTGCTCGCTCGCATTAAGGTAGAAAGCTCTTGTGAGGAGGAGCCGAGACCGCCGCCGAGAGACCCCAGAAGAAAGGGTTTGGGGACACTCTGTGCAAAACGAGCTGCACAGTGGAGGTAAGTATAACATGTTTGTTATTTTATAAAAAAAAAATTAAAAAAAATTAACTTTAGTGTTCCTTTAAATTGGATGTAAACCCTCCATACACCCAGTGAAGTGAACAGACTCAGATGATACACCAGATTAACCAAATCTCCTTACATATGTATATCTGCTGTCTTCACATTTATATACTGCTTAAAAAGTTGAGATTTTCTCTTCCTGGTTAACACAGAGTGTGATGTCTGGGCATACAGCCAAGATAGCTAACATTGCTGATTGGAGGAAAGGCACACATCCCCTCATAGGCAGAGACTCTCAGAGCTGTTTTGTAATAGGAGCTGCTCTCTGCTACTCTATTTTAGCAACCTCCTTTGACAAAAGATTCTGGTTGCTTTTGTCTAAAAAGTCAAAAAATATGTCAGGAGTTCTCAGGCTGATAACAAAGGAACTGTTCAGAAGAGAGCTATAAAACTTAGCTCATTGAAAAGAGATAACAAAATACTGCAGATATATGTGCCCAGCTCAAATTTCATGGTTTACATCAATTTTAACATAATGACACATACAGTATGGCATATGAAATGAGGTGTTGTGGAATAGTGAACAACATACAGCATGGCTAAATAAGTATACCAGCAGAGTTATTTTGGTATCTTAAGGGCCCATTCACACCACTGTGCCCCCACTATAGTAGTACAGATTGTACAGAGTGTATGAACAGCCCAAGGCATTTATTATAGTGATAGGAAAAAAAGGTAGGCGAAAAACAAATGTGCATTAAGCACCTCTTGTTTGGGGACTCACAAGACCTGCCAATATCATCTGACCACCCTGTCCTATAATCATGGAGTTTACTCTGTAGCATTATGCAGAGAGAACTCGGTGGGACATTCACCGAGAATGATCTTCTGCAAGACCTGAGATCTTCCCAGGACTCTGCTGGATGGCGTATTACGTTACCCTTGTCTAGGCGCCACTGGGTGGAAGATAAATACATTCTTTAAGTTTTCTACCGTGGGGCTGTTTTTTTTTTTTTTCTATTCCATACAGTGTATTTTCATGAGGGGGCATAGGAGTGTACCATGCAGACCTTAGAATTTAGACGCAATGTTAACTCTAAACTTTTACAATGAACAAAACAAATGTCTTATGCCCCATACACATGATTGTAAATTCCGACAGCAAAAGTCCGATGTGAGCATTTCATCGGAAATTCCGACCGTGTGTATGCTCCATCAGACTTTGGCAAAAGTTTGAGAGCAGGTTCTCAATTTCTCAGACTGAAAAAATTCCTGTCGGAAAATCCGCTCGTCTGTATGCTTTTCCGATGCACCAAAAACCATGCATGCTCGGAATCAAGTCGAAGCATACTCAGAAGCATTGATCTTAATTTTTCTCGGCTCGACGTAGTGTTGTACGTCACCGTGTTCTTGACAGTCGGGATTTGCTGTGACAGCGTGAATGCAAGCCAAGCTTGAGCGGAATTTTGTTTGGAAAAACCATCCAAGTTTTTTCCAATGGAAAATCCGTTTGCTTGTACGCGGCATAAGTGGAAAAAAATCCAATATTTACCCTTCAATGTAATATAATGAATGTGTCAGTTTTCTACGTAAGACAATCTTTCAAGTTGCCTTTAAGGGTGGCACACCACTAAAACAGTTGAGGACTTTCCCGAGACCTTGCCATAAGTAATTTCCTTCACAATTTACCAGTTCAGCAGTTTAGGTTGCTCAAATGACATGCAATAATTATCCTTGTTACAAAAGCTAATTTTCATGATAGGTGAGCTGCAAACCACTATATTGATTATAGTTATACTTTCATTTCACCTTTCCAAATTCTGATTTTATACTCCGATGTGTAACAGCAGCAAGTCCGCAGTAAATGTTTTCTGTGATATAAATGTGAACTGCTTCCTTTTTCTTTGCACAGTGTACAGTATATCAGGGTGAAAGCCTATGAAGTATGGCCCGGATTCACAAGGCACTTACGCTGACGTATCTCCAGATACGCCGACATAAGTACAAATGTGCGCCGTCGTATCTATGCGCCGACCCACAAAGCTAGATACGTCGAAAAATAGGCTTCAGCCGCCCGACGTAACTTTCCTACGCCGGCGTATAGTGGGCGCATATTTACGCTGGACGCATGTGTCGCTCCCATTGATTTTCGATTCAAATATGCAAATGAGGGAGATAAGCCGATTCACGAACGTACTTGCGCCCGGTGCATAATATACGCGGTTTGCGTAAGTCGTACGTCCGGCGTAAAGTTATTCCCCATATTGGAGGCGCAACTCATGCAAAAGTATGGGCCAGGGAACAATTTTACATAGTTTACGTTGTACGTGAATAGGGCTGGGCGTAGGTTACGTTCACGACATAGGCAGTGATTCGACGTATCTTAGGCAGTTGTTTCAACGTGATTGTGAGCATGCGCACTGGCATACGTCCATGGGGCGGCGCATGCGCCGTTCGTTTTAAGTACTTGCCTAGCACTCGGCACATCATTTGCATGGGGTCACGCTTCATTACCATGTATCACGCTCACTTCCAGCCCACTTCCACTTACGCTGCCTTACGCCGACGAATATACGCAACACCGGCGCAGAGTTGGCAGCATTTGCTTTGTGAATTCCATGCTTCCCTCTCTGCGTTGCGCCGGCGTAGTGTAAAGAAGATACGCTACGGCGGCATATATATGCGCCGATGTATGTGAATCCGGGCCTATGTCTTCAGCACATACACTTTAAAAACTCTGCAAGTATAGAAAAATATCTGTTGATACTGAGTGTGGTGGTGTGGGTTGGGGACAAAATAAAAAAACAAGCACCAGCATCCCTGGGTACGCAATAAATATACAAGGATTTTTTTGGTGGGTAGGTACTGGAATATTCAAGACACAAATTGTTAAAAATTAAATGAATTTTAAAAGAAAAACAGAAAGATTTATGAAAAGTGTGTTCACAAAATAGACATCAAAACAGCTTGTTAAATAGATATAAAATATAGCAATGTAGCAATATTATCCCGACATGTTTCGCCACCTTGGGATTCTTCGGTGAATGTTTTTTTGTATGTATTTACCACTCCAGGTCCCAATGGCTCCCAGCACACTACGTGCACATGTCTTAAAATCAAATATTTTTTTTTTTAAATAACTAATAATATGACTAACATTTTTTAACATGCTGTGCATTGTGTCGGGTGCCGGACTATTAGGTTTCTATTAGGTTTGATTTTTTTTTTTACAAGCACGTGATTAGAGCCTAAGGCTCTAATTGGCATGTTTTATGTTGTTCTCGGGGGTCCCACTAATATCCTCCTCTCACTGTGATATTAACAAATCAATATTCGCCATCTTTTTCCACTCTCTCGACCCGGCCATTTAAGACAGAAGGTTGAAGATTTAGAACACAGGAAAGAAGACCGGAGTCAACACAGAAGCCTCAGCGTCGGGTCTCTGCGACTGCTGGATCGCTCCCTTTTTAGGGTGAGTGCGGAGCTGTGGAGGGGTTTGTTCACACCCCCCCAAATTTTTTTTAGTACCAGCCGCCACTGGTACCACATTTGGGGTCCAGACCCATTGCATCTCCATTCCACAAGGCCACTACTTCCAGGACTGATGCAACTGGATCCCCGTTGTTGTACTATGCAGAATAAGATTTAGCATTAACAAATGTGTAAGAGGTGGTATATGTGAAAACTATACACATATACTGCTGAACATATACTTTGAAAAATACTGCTGTTATATGTGAACCTTAAAGCGGAGTTGCACCCAAAAATTTAACTTCTGCTTTAGGGGAAGGTGACCCCCTGAAATTCCACATTTGGCATGTACATTTTTTTGTGTGTGTGGCGGGGTTAAGCGGAAACTCTCATTTTAGAGGGTTCCAGCTCCCACTTCCTCCCGGGGCACCATGGCTCCAGAAGGAAGGTAACATTTCCCTCCTCCCTATTGGCAATCATCTGGGACACGTCACAGGTCCCAGCTGTTTGCTCGGCCAATCATGGTGCACAGTGCGACTCGCGCATGCGCAGTGCATGTCCGGCTGTGAAGCCAGAGCTGGGGGCCTACAGTAGTGATGCTGGCGCTACTGAGAGGAGGGGGAGAGGAGCGGGGCTTTGTTCCCCAGCATCGCTGGATCCTGGGACAGGTGAGTGTCCAGTTATTAAAAGTCAGCAGTTACGGAACACCGCTTTAAGTGGAACTCACATATTTTTATGGACAGAGTGGGTAACTTTTATGTTTATGTTTTTCGTTGTCTGTTTGGCCTTCAAAGAGGTTTGTTTTGAGTCACCAGGACAACAAATGTAATCTCTCAGTTAGGACCGGGGCCCAAAAAAAAAAAACCTATATATTTTTTAAATGCAAAAAAAGTTTGAACGTCTAATGCCGCATACACACGATCGGATTTTCTGTCGGAAAAACCTTGGATGGTTTTCCCGACAGAATTCCGCTCAAGCTTGACTTGCATACACACTATCACACAAAAGTTCTCTGAACTTTCGTCCCTCAAGAATGCGGTGACGTACTACACTACGACGAGCTACAGACAAACGGATTTTCCAATAGGAATTCTTTCCGTCTGAAAATTTGAGAACCAGCTCTCAATCTTTTGTTAGTGGAAATTCCGACAGCAAAAGTCCAACAGAGCCTACATACAGTCGAAATTTCCGTTCAAAAGCTCACATCAGACTTTTGCTGTCGGAATTTCCGATCGTGTGTACGGTGCATAAGAGGTGTTTATTAAGGTATGTATCCCTATTGATAATGTTTCGCTTACATCGTCTCATTTCACCAGGACAGAAAGTGGGAAATTCCAACAGGCACACATACAGCAAGAAAGAGAGGTGCTAACCCTTCTCCACTCTATACAAACAAAAAAAATTGCAGATGTGTTATGCTGTGAACAGGAATTCTCTCCCCCTCTTTAGTACACCTTCCCTCTCCCTGGTTAGCTGATCCACAGTTACAACAGAGAGTAATAGATGAATGAATAATTTTTATCTTCGCAGGGAAACCGGAGCTGCAATTTGCACCGGACCAGTGTGAACCCAGCATAATAGATAGAGTTGGTGTGACTTGGCACAGCACATAAAAAGTTCATGCAAATCATGTTCATCAAATTGCATGCCAAGCTACTGATTATGCCCAGACTGGCAGCTCTGGTAAATGTAAGAAGGACTGGGACATTGAGAGTACTTTGTGAGCTTTAATACCAAAGTTCATTGCAGTTTTTACATATTATGAACAAACCCCATTATTCTTTATTTGTCAAAGATGGTGCCAAATTACAAACATCACTCCCTGATGGAGCCTAATAAAGTTCGGTGTTACACTGCTTTATAATGTCACTATTTTTTACACTCAGTCTGGCACAGTGGCCAATGCTGACTTTGCAGTGCCAAGGTGCATTGTTAAATCGATGCCCCAGTTAAGGAAAAAAAACTGCACACACGCCAGTACATTCTGATGCTCTGAAAGACATTGATAGGCAGTTGTGGCTTGCTTCCCATCATCTCTCCTTCCACCCACATCAACCCTCCACCATAAATGGGTTCAAACTGAGCAAAGCAAATACGATTTCTGCAGCTCAATTCGAACTTGAGGGATTCATGCCTCTGTAGTAACTGCCATGTTTAACTAAATGCTTGCATGTAATTAGAAGAATAACGAATGCAGAAACCGAGATCCGCTATGATCTGCAGAAGAGACTCAACTAGAATGCCTATTTTCAGTGTTGCCACCTGTGCAATGGAAAATAGCCTTAAAGTGGATGTAAACCCACTCTCAACCTTTCTAAACTACTGCCATAGTGCTGATCTATAAGGATATAGATGCCTCCTGCATGTATCCTTACCTGTCAAATGTCTCCCTTCTGTCTGTTATAAGAACTGAAAAACTGGAGATTCTGTGGGTGGATCTGTTGTCTGGAGCTCTGTGGGTGTAGTTGTGATGTCAGTAGACTCTCCGCCCTCCTCTACACTCCCCTTGTCAACATGCATTTTGTCCTGTGTATTACTTACACTGAATTCTGCTATGATTACTAACATCCAGTCAAAATCCAGAAAAGTAATGACTTCATAAAATGAGTGGGGGTGGGAATTAAAAAAATAATGCCTGTCTGAAGCTAGTGCATGAGATATATACATAACCTGTCACTCACAGCAAGGGGGCGGAACAGACTAAGGTTTTTCTCTGTAAGTCCGTTTTATTTCACTGAACAATAAAAGAGGATTTTTTAGAGCTGGATTAACTCTGTGTGGCAAGACTGGGCACAAATTATGGGAAATCTTTTACTCTACACTGTGACAGCAAAAAATAAATAAAAAAAATCAGGTTTATATCCACTTTAAATGGCCTGAAATGTTTGTAGCATCACAAATTCAGCATGGCTTGCTCAATTTGCATATTTCACTTAAAAGTAAACTCTTCATTAATAGGGCAAATCATGATTGGTAATGGTATTACAGCTTATTCAGATATTGGCACCCTGGTGTGTCACATCAATGCACATGCATTATCATGTATTTTTTCATGTGTTTATGTGCATTGTGTTAAGACAGGATACTCAAATGAATAGGCTGGCAACACATCAAAACATCCTAGAAAATGCACATCCAGAAAATGCAACATTTCTGGCGTTAATCACTCTTGTTAAGATATCGCACCAAATTAATGAAGCATATGCAGCACTTTTGGCTCAGCCAGCGTCTCTTGCGTCAAATTTCTAAATGTGCTAATTTCACATCGTACCCCCTTTAATGTGCCAAAATTAATTGTGTATTGTGTCGCATCCAATGCGACAAATTCAAAATAAAATACTAACAATTTGTATCTTATGAAATTAAAGCTAATTAGGACCAACTTTCTTTCGGCGTACAGAGATAACCTGGCGCAGACAGATTTTGCCAAAGTGCCTTGCGTGCATTCTAGAAGTGGTGCAGCATGAGCCAAATCAAGTACAAGTTCTAGACAGCTATATGAATTTGGTGCGTGCTTCACCACTTTTAGAAAACATGAGAGACACTTTTGCCTTTGCCTGCCTTTCTTTATGAATTCCAGGGGCTCTGTTAGATAGATATATTGGGGGTTATTTATAAAAGGCAAATCCACTTTGCACTACAAGTGGTAACTACAAGTGCAAAGTGCACTTGAAATTGAACTGAAGGTGCACTTGAAAGTGCAGTTGTTGTAGATCTGAAGGAAAGATCTTAAATAAGGAGAAGCTCTGCTGATTTTATCATCCAATCATGTCCAGGCTAAAATTATGTTTTTTACTTTCCTTGCATGTCCTCCTCGGATACACAGTGACTGCACTTCCAAGTGAACTTTCAGTGCATTTTCAAGTGCACTTTGCACTTGTAGTTTGCATTGAAGTGCAAAGTGGATTTGCCTTTCGTAAATAACTACATTTGTGTCTTGCTGATAATGGTTTTATCAAGAAGAAAGGAAATCCACAAAAAGGACACAAACAAAAAAAAAACCTTTACATCCAAAACAAAGATTTTTTTTTATTGATTTTACATACACTGTACCTCAAACATTTGTTACCATCACCATGCTGCATACCTACAGTTTTCAGCAATAACTGAAAAGGCAAATCAATAAGATCATTCAATCAATCAGAAAAAAAGGGAAAGGAACCTGCAGAGCTTAGTGTGAATCACTTCATGGTCCCTTCTTGAGCCTTCTGACTTTCTACAGGCAGGATTTCACAGATGTCTTACCCTCAGTAGGACACGTTTTGCTGTTTGATTGCACAATTGTTTTATTACTTAGCTGCTAGGCTCTTTGATTGCTTCTGTTTGGACATAAATGGAGGTAGAAAGGGGAAATTACATTGCAGAGGGAAGTTAAACAATGTGATTGCCGAGACAAATAAGGAAAGCATTGGGACCCCTAGATTACATAAAACATAGGATGGTTGGGGGTGTTGTGTAGCGGCACATATAGTTGGGCTTCCTTCATGGCATCCCCTGGTTTCATACCATGGGCTCTCCCAAAGACTCTGTTATGCCCCGTACACACGACCTGTTTTCCTGTCGGAAAAACTGCAGTGAGAGCTTTTGGCCGGGAATTCGGACTGTGTGTATGCTCCATCGCAGTTTTTCCAACGGGAAAACTGCCGGAAACAAAAGAGAGCAGGATCTTTTTTTACCTGCCAGGAAAAATCCTAGAGGGAAAACCGTTCGTCTGTATGCTTTTCCAACAGAAAAAAACGTGAATGCTCGGGAACAAATTCCACGCATGCTTGTAATGCATAGAACTTCATTTGGTTGGCTCATCATAGTCTTTTACATCACTGTGTTCTTGGCAGTCAAAGGTTCACCGGACTTTTGTGTGACCGTGTGTATGCAAGGCAGGCTTGAGATGAATTCAGTCGGGAAAACCATCGTGTTTTTTTTTCCGATGGGAAAACCATTGTGTTTTTTTTCCGATGGGAAAACCGGTCGTGTGTACAAGGTATTACAGACAGGGTGGAAGCATGCTTACTTTACCCCTGAAAGCCCAGGAAGAGATCCTATCCGACGTTACCAAAACTCAGGGCCAACTCTGTCCCCAATCCAGGCCTGAGAGTAATCTTCCATTGGTGGGGGAAAAAAGCAAAGCCCCATTTGTTTCCTCTGAATGGGGTGTCACATTTACTGTGGAACAGTAACAGATTGTCAGTCATTCAAACTGATGACAACACAAGCTTGGATGAACTAGATGAAGACATGCACACACACCACTGGTTTGACAACGTCCTGGCATTACCCATAAAACAGTATACTAACAATCATACCTCCAATCAAGGAGCAATCCTAGCACTGCCCCCGAAGGAGAAGCTCATGGTAAGGTGACCTGTTGCTACATTGTCATTTTACTGAAAAGATTTAGCAGAGAAGAAGAGGAAAAACACTTTGCATTACACTAGAGGTTTCTCAAATTCCCTCACCCCTCACCCTACTAGGAGTGAAATTCAAGAGGCGGGAACTTGAACGATGCGAGTGTGTTTTACTAACCAAAAGTTCCCACTACTCTGTTAATGGGGTATGTAAACTGTATGAAAAGTTGGAGGCTTTGAGTACTGGACCGGCTCCAGGCAGTGTGAAAAACAGCATTTGTAGAGAACTAACGTTTGGTTTGGTTTGGTTTTTCAGTCACCACTTTAACTATTTCACACAATCTAATTGTACAATCCCTGTTCAATTTTCATTAGATTTACCAAAATCTTAAGGCCTACCTAAACAATTCAATTAACCCCTTAAGGGGTGGCCCTTTAAGTGGGCTTTAATGCTTGGAAGCAGTTGTATCATGTGATTGCTGTGATTGGCTCTCACAGTGGTCACATGATTGGAACCCCTTCTTCCCTGTCCCTGATCAGAAGCCTTGACGCTGACACTGACCTGTCAGCAGCAGTTTGGTCAGTGTGCTGGGAGCATGCTGTGAGCGTGCTCTCAGCACACAACCCCCTGCCGCCTTGATCACATATGTGAGACGGCTGGGCATTATTTGCTACCGCATATATGTGTTTCGCAGTTAGCAAGTGGTTAATCCAACATAGTACAATCAGATTCTAATAAATTGCCTGCTCGAAGATTTACAACAACCCTGCTGTAAATAGCCTGTCATATTAACAAATAGTGTTGAGCAGAATATGCCATATTCGATTTCGCGATATATCTCGAATATATAGTCGAATATTCGAGATATATTCGCTAAATACGAATATTCGTGATATATTTTGGAAATGAAATCATTGCGAATTTTCGCTATCGCGAATGCGAATGCGAATTGCGAATGCGAATGCGAAATTTCGAGAAATGCGGAATGGAGCACTCTGATTGGCTCAGAATATTCGTGATATATTACAATATAAAATAATTGCGAATATTCGAGAAATGCGGAATGGAGCACTCTGATTGGCTCAGAATATTCGTGATATATTACAATACACAATAATTGCGAATATTCGAGAAATGCGGAAGGAGCACTCTGATTGGCTCAGAATATTTGTGATATATTACAATATAAAATAATTGCGAAATTTCGAGAAATGCGGAATGGAGCACTCTGATTGGCTCAGAATATTCGTGATATATTACAATACAAAATAATCGCGCGATATCGCTATTGCCGAATAATCGCATTGCGATTTTTCGGGAATATAAATTGAGCGCTGCAGCTACTCGGTCCAAGGTCTCTAATCATACCAGCAATGCTTTTAGACGTCGATGGGGATCTCTAGGATGTGATCTGTTCTAAAAAAAAATTGAAAAAATACGAATATTCGAAATAGCGAATATTCGCCGCGATATTCGCGTTATTCGCGAATACTCGAATATGCAATATTCGTAGCGAATATTCGCAATGCGAATATTCGTGAGCAACACTATTAACAAACACACCATTCCTAGTTCTAGGCTCTGTTAACATAACCTGCAGAATCAAACATCCCCACAGGATGGTTGGTAGTTTATGAACATGTTGCTTCATTTGTTGAGGTCATGTCAAATTATGTCCGCTCTTGCTTTTCTAACACTTGTTCAGATTGTGCGTCATCTATTTTTCACGGCTTACTATTATACTCCCAAAGCTTCCAACATTTGCAGCAGCATGAATAAAACAAGTGTTCTCCTTTAGCCCTGTTAAGTTGTGTCTCCCTCATTAGACCCTCTTCTAATCTACTTACAAAGCCTTATTGTTATTACTTACTAGTGAAACCTCATTGCAGAGCGTAGCACTACAGATGGCGCAAATAATTTCTGCAGTGTTAATTGAGTTACTGTGGGATAAAATCCCAAGCTTAGGAGACCAAGCAAAGAGTGCTAATGACTGCATTTATTAAACAGAATTCTGCCCGTCTGCTTCCCACAGAATATTCAAATATTGTATATAAACAGTAAGGACTAAAATATTAAAAAGCAATTCAGTGTTGCCTTAGGTGGAACAATGTGGGTTCATTAACCAGAAAAAGAGGAAAACAATGTCTTTTTTTTCCCCTCTGATTAGAGTAGAGTTCTCTAATTTAAAGTGAACCAGTCACCACTGGGCTTATGTGATCTGAACATGAATCAGTCTAATGCCCCGTACATACGATTGGAAATTCCAACAGTAAAAGTCCGATGTGAGCTTTTGAATGGAAATTCCAACCGTGTGTATGCTCCATCGGACTTTTGCTGTCGGAATTTCCACCAACAAAAGATCAAGAGCAGGTTCTCGGATTTTCAGATAGAAAGAATTCCAGGGAGCTGTGGTGGCTCAACGTGATCGGCACTGCGCTGACAAGCCATTCACCTCTGCAGCCAAGGGTTCGGATCCCGGTCTCGGCTACATGTGAATTGAGTTTGGTGGTCTCAGCCCGGCTCCCGGTGGGTGTGCTATGCAAGGTACGCCTGTGCTTAGTACGCCCACCCCCCCCCCCCACAAAAAAAAACCACCACACTTGCACGCACACAAAATTGGTTTAAAAAACACATGCACTTTGGCCATGCGGTCTCTTAAAATAAAGAGAGGCGAAGGACCTACGGGGCTGGCTGGGTGGGCTAGGCCCCCTCACTCCCTCATAGGGGGAGTCCCTCTGCCCCATTGGGGTCCCGGTGGGCCCCAGTTGGGCTCCCAAGAGGAGCAGGTAGGGCGGGGTGAGTGGGAGGCCCCCCTTCACACCCGCCATTGCCACCAGGGGCATGGAGAAGGATGGCGATTGCCTCCGGGGGGAGGGTCTGCCTACTCCCAACTCCTGCAGTCTGGCTCCTCTCTCTCGAGTTCACGCACAAAAATACACTTTAAAAAAAAAAAAAAAAAAAGAAAGTATTCCTATCAGAAAATCTGATCGTCTGTAGCAATTCCGACAAACAAAATTCTGACGCGTGCTCGGAAACTATTTGACACATGTCCGGAAGCATTGAACTTCATTTTCTCAGCTCGTCGAAGTGTTGTACGTCACCGCGTTCTTGACGGATGAAAGTTCAGAGAACTTTTGTGTGACCCTGTGTATGCAAGCCAAACTTGAGCGGAATTCCGTTGGAAAAAACATCCAAAGGTTTTTCCGACGGAAAATCCGATCGTGTGTACGTGGCATTAAAGTGGGAGAAAAGTCTAACTATATCTATTCTTAAAAATGTTCCCTTCCCTGTCCTGCTACCTATCCTGCCTAACCTGTAGAAAAAAGATCTCTATACTTATCAATTTTAGTACACATTGGTCTGATTGCGTGGAGCGACTGTCAGGCTCCATTCATACTTAAGCTGACAATCTCTGGTCATTTTACAGGCTATTTGAGCATTTTTTCATGCGTCTCAAGCTTGAGTATTTAAAAATATATATTTTTAGCCAATGGTAAGTTAGTTACCAGGGGAAAAAACACACAAGATGTGCATTTTCACAAATTTTTCAGGCGTTCCCATTAAATATTGGAAAAAAAATGCTTTGAAGCTTATTGATTAGAGAAGCTTACACACGTTTTTCAGCTATAGGCTTCAAGTAACACTATGGAACGCTCTACCCGTGGACGTCCGCTTGGAAGAAAACCATCTGGCGTTCAGGAAGAAGCTTAAGACCCATCTCTTGTGAAGACACAGGCTATACAAGTCATCACCGTTTGTGTGTTTTCATTTATTTTTTACTCTTTTTTTGGTGAAAGAGTAGGAGTACAATCCATATCCATTCACATAGGGGGGCTTCAAGATGTTAAAGGTGGCTTCCAGATTATACTAAGCCCCCTGCCACAACCACCGCCCAGAGTTGTGGGTAAGAGGCTCAAGTCAAGGTGCTTTGGGGTGGGGGGGTCAGAGCCCCCAGTGCCCCAAAGCACCCACCCATGTTGAGGGCATGTGGCCTGGTATGGTTCAGGAGGGGGGGCACTCGCTTTCCCCTCCCCCTTTCCTAGCCTGCCAGGCTGCATGCTTGAATAAGGATCTGGTATGGATGTTGGGGGGGACCCCACGCTGTTTTTTGTTTTGAAATTTTGGCATGGGGTTGCCCTTAAAATCAATACCAGACCCAAAGGGCCTGGTATGGATTGGGGGGGACCCCCACACCTTTTATTTTAAAATGTTTGTATTGTCGGCAATGTTTTTCATTCAGCTATCAATGGGGAAGCCGTTGACAGCTGATGACTCAGCGGTTAGGTGCATTGCTTTTAGCCAATCAGGGCTTAGGCCGCGTACACACGATCAAATCTATCTGCTGGAAACGGTCGGCCCGACCGTCCCAGCAGACAGATTTGACCGTGTGTACGGGCGAGCCGACGGATTTGGCCACCCGACAGATTTCAAAGCATGCTTTGAAATCTGTCGGCTGGGAACCCATCCGCCCGACATGTCTGCTGGTTAGTACGCTAACCAGCAGACATGTCTTCTCGCACACACGCAGAATGGTTTCGACGCATGCGCGGAAGTGCTTTACTTCCTGGTGCGGTGACGTGGCGGCGTCAACGTCACCGCCACGTCACCGCGCCGTCTATTGTGGGGCTCTCAACGGGCAGACATCCCACCAAGCGCCCCGCAAATTCGGGAGTTCACCGAATATGCGAACAGGCGATGTTGGGGTCGAACTTATACTTTTTCCGAAATGCTTGCCCAACACTATGGGCCAGATTCAGCAAGACTTGCGCTGGAGTAATTCGATATGTGCTGCGTAACTGTGATTATGCGCCGTCGTTTCTATGTGGCCGTACCCATCAAACTAGATGCGACAGAAAACGGGCCATTTCCGATCGGCTTAACTTTCCGACGCCAGAATATCGTCAGCGCATAATTTCGCTTGGCGCATCAGTCGCGCCTATTGATTTCCCCTGCAAATATGCAAATGAGGGATATTACCCGATTTGCGAACGGATTAGCACCATACGCTGGCTACATGCGCCGCGCGTATCTCGTTCGTCCGACGCAAAGTTATTTCTACAAATAGCTGCTTTATCTTTACTCCAGACGGCCACAGGTCAGCAGGAGAGCAGCTACAGCAGCGTTACCGACGATAAGAGCTAGCTGAGCACCCCCACTTGCAGGACAACACCTCTGTCCATGCTTGTCTGTCAACTTTTACAGCCATGGAGGAAGACATCATAGGTCTCCATAGCCGAGATGACGGCTGACAGCTCCTGGCCTTTAGAGTTCAGCTTTCTCCTGTGTGTTTGCGGGGAACGGGAGCAGCCATCTCAGAACAAAAGTAACTTCACTGCGGGGAGGGGGAACAGGATATACTTTAGTGCCGGAATGGCGCATCTATGGGCGCATTTAAACGCCCAACGGAACGCATTGCGCTGACGTTTCCCGTGAAGTGGTGCCGACGGAAGTTGTGAGCATGCGCACAAGGGGGCGAGTGAAGCCTCACTTACTGCACATGCTCCGTGGATGATGCGCTGAACGTAAGCCTCTGCGCTGGGCCCCGCCCATCATTTACATATGATCACACCCACTTCCACTTGCGTCGGGTAACGCCAGCGCATTATCGTTACTCTGGCGCAAGTTTACGCGCAAGTGCTATGTGAATAACAGTACTTGCGCCGAAAGTGTCGGCGGAGTAACGTAAATGAGAAACGTTACTCCAAAGTAAAGAAGCGCCCATCTACCTGAATCTGGCCCTATATCTAATTATAGACTATCGATACCTGATTTCATCTTTAAATATTACTACCTTCTTTGAGATTACTATACAGACTTTATAGTAGATGTTATGCACACAATGCAGCACACATTGTCCTCTGTCCTCTACAAATGCAGTTCTCACCATGCAGTTGACCAGCGGCAGCCTGTGTTGTCTTTCCTCCAGCTCTCTGTAGCATACATTGCCCTCTTACTGGCAGCTCATCTCTCTCTTGGCAGTACAGGAGCTTCAGGCAGCACACCTCTCTCCACTTACGCTCTATGTGAGACTTAGCCTTGTACCCTCATGCTTTCCAGACTTCTCATCAGGCACAGTCCTCCTTGGATTTATAGTCCCATGCAGTCCTCTGGTTTTAGCTACTTTCCAAGGGACCCCCACCCATGAGTCCTTGCAGCTCTCAGCATTACTGGGCAATCCTCCTCTACTGCTGGATGGTGGGGTAGAAGGCAGAGAGCGATGAACCTCTATAGAGCTCCCTACTTAGAACTGGATAACGGGGTGGAGTCAACGCTAGGGCCAACGCTGCTTGGCTACACCAGGATGAAAATATTTGCAGTGTTTACAGGTTTACTGAGAAACTCTAATCATTCGTTTAGATTATTCAAAAACATATTCTTTTTTTCACACACAAAAAAAGGGATGGAATTTGTGCAAAAGTGTGACATTGTGTATTCATTGCTAATTAACATACCTCCCATTCCTTTCAGTAGTGGTCTGTGGTTTTCTATAATCACACACTGCGTGACACGCTGGGACTAGAGTTCTACTGTTGGGTAAAGATCACTCCATCTAAAACGACCTAAGCGTTCCAGCATCCAATACCCCACTGCCGTCTTACATGAGCTCAAAGCGTCATTGGTCCTATGGGCCAGCCCGTAGGGCAGTATCCTGTCCAGCAAGATCAATGACATTTGTCAACAATGCATATCTTTTAATACCAGTGCTGTTATCTTTTGTAGTAATAATGTTATAAGATATGATAGCACGGCTGCTTGGTATAGTTTCTTATACGACTGCCCGTATACTGAATGCAATCATCTTACAGTCAATCAATAGCCAAATGCTTGATAAGGGCTAAATTATTTCTTGAATTTAAAGCATCAAAACTAACATCATTTTGATTGGAATGTAAGGTGTGCTGGTTAGTGTGGACTCTTCAACTACATTCATTGTCCTGCATGATATAAACTGATGCCTCTGCCTAAAAGCCCAGCTATTACCATTAGAGATGTGTAATCACCAGCCTATGTACTTTCTCAAGTGTAAGTACCATGTCACTGGTTCCAAGCTCTCTCAAGAGACTAGCTGGCTTCTATCAGGAACACAAGCACCTCCTCAGATTCTTTCTCCCTGATTATTGTTTGCATTGGAGTCGCTCTTGAACACTGTGCAATTTCTTTTGAGAAAATTATAGCAGAAGTGATTAAAGCGTGAAACTGAACACAAAAGAAAAGTGTTTAAAAATGTTTCTATATATATATATATATATTATGTCTATGCATGTGGGTGCTCACATGTTTGGATAGATAGATAGATAGATAGATAGATAGATAGATAGATAGATAGATAGATAGATAGATAGATAGATAGATAGATAGATAGATAGATAGATAGATAGATAATTTGAAATCACAAATTTATTTCCCTGACTGTATCAATGCACTAAAGCTGGCATGAGGATAAATTGAACATTAAATCTATATGTTTTTTTTTTGTTTTGTTTTTTAGCAGATGGTAATAAGAACAACTGACCCTACAAGTAACCCAAGGTTTGGAGTAAGAAATTGTCAGGAATGCTTCACTATACACAGGCTGGTGCAATCTCAACGTGTCACTGCTGAAAGTACATCTATGCGCATGCACACATTTGCCAGTGTGCCATTTAATGCTCAGCCCCTTCTGTTGATCTTGCATTAGAATTCTGCTCTACTCATCGATTCCAAGAGGGGAGTGAAAGGAAGGGAGGGAAGGGAGAGGGGGGAAAGGGAGTGAGAGGGAAGAGGAAAAGAGGGGGGTAGGGGAGGGAGGTAGGGAAGGAAGGAGGCGGGGGGAAAAGCAAAGAGGAATGGAGGGTGAATACCTGTATGGGGTACAGAACAGGAGTAGGGGGGGGACAGGATCAAATACCCAATGGACACTGGTGCTTCAAAGTACCATTAAATGCTGGTGAGAAATAAAAGGCATCGGTTGCAGGATTTCCACTATCACCTCACAGGGAAATAGCCAGTAGAAGCCTAAAGGTAGGTACAAAAGAGGGGGGTAAGGAAACCATCAGTCAAAAAGACTAATTGAGGCCATCCAGGGATCAAGGTGTAGTGGCACAGGTGGGTTGAGATATACTTAAGGCTTGGTAAAACGAGGTATGTCCCGGGACCCGGCGTCCATCACATCCAAAGCAGGGCGTAGCCCGCTTATAAACCCCAACAGAGCAGCGTCATCAAACGGCGACAAGCGCGGTCACGTGACACCACTCAGTCAGACCGCCCACATGATGAGGCCAAACGGCTCTGCCAGTGCAAGGGCAAGTGAGGCCAAGCCATGGGGCTGGGCTGCCATTTAAGAAGACAACCAAGACAGCAGGTGTGTGGGCCAAAGGGATACTGGCACAGCGACATAGTCCAATTACAGGAAATGTAAAACAGTATATAAAATACAACAACAAAAGGTATATACAGTGCAGAAAATAAGTATTTGAACACCCTGCTATTTTGCAAGTTCTCCCACTTGGAAATCATGGAGGGGTCTGAAATTGTCATCGTAGGTGCATGTCCACTGTGAGAGACATAATCAAAAAAAAAAAATTCCAGAAATCACAATTTATGATTTTTTAACTATTTATTTGTATGATACAGCTGCAAAGAAGTATTTGAACACCTGTCTATCAGCTAGAATTCTGACCCTCAAAGACCTGTTAGTCTGCCTTTAAAATGTCCACCTCCACTCCATTTATTATCCTAAATTAGATGCACCTGTTTGAGGTCATTAGCTGCATAAAGACACCTGTCCACCCCATACAATCAGTAAGAATCCAACTACTAACATGGCCAAGACCAAAGAGCTGTCCAAAGACACTAGAGACAAAATTGTACACCTCCACAAGGCTGGAAAGGGCTACGGGGAAATTGCCAAGCAGCTTGGTGAAAAAAGGTCCACTGTTGGAGCAATCATTAGAAAATGGAAGAAGCTAAACATGACTGTCAATCTCCCTCGGACTGGGGCTCCATGCAAAATCTCACCTCGTGGGGTGTCAATGATCCTAAGAAAGGTGAGAAATCAGCCCAGGACTACACGGGAGGAGCTGGTCAATGACCTGAAAAGAGCTGGGACCACCGTTTCCAAGGTTACTGTTGGTAATACACTAAGACGTCATGGTTTGAAATCATGCATGGCACGGAAGGTTCCCCTGCTTAAACCAGCACATGTCAAGGCCCGTCTTAAGTTTGCCAATGACCATTTGGATGATCCAGAGGAGTCATGGGAGATGTGGTCAGATGAGACCAAAATAGAACTTTTTGGTCATAATTCCACTAACCGTGTTTGGAGGAAGAAGAATGATGAGTACCATCCCAAGAACACCATCCCTACTGTGAAGCATGGGGGTGGTAGCATCATGCTTTGGGGGTGTTTTTCTGCACATGGGACAGGGCGACTGCACTGTATTAAGGAGAGGATGACCGGGGCCATGTATTGCGAGATTTTGGGCAACAACCTCCTTCCCTCAGTTAGAGCTTTGAAGATGGGTCGAGGCTGGGTCTTCCAACATGACAATGACCCGAAGCACACAGCCAGGATAACCAAGGAGTGGCTCTGTAAGAAGCATATCAAGGTTCTGGCGTGGCCTAGCCAGTCTCCAGACCTAAACCCAATAGAGAATCTTTGGAGGGAGCTCAAACTCCGTGTTTCTCAGCGACAGCCCAGAAACCTGACTGATCTAGAGAAGATCTGTGTGGAGGAGTGGGCCAAAATCCCTCCTCCAGTGTGTGCAAACCTGGTGAAAAACTACAAGAAACGTTTGACCTCTGTAATTGCAAACAAAGGCTACTGTACCAAATATTAACATTGATTTTCTCAGGTGTTCAAATACTTCTTTGCAGCTGTATCATACAAATAAATAGTTTAAAAAATTCATAAATTGTGATTTCTGGATTTTTTTTTTTTGATTATGTCTCTCACAGTGGACATGCACCTACGATGACAATTTCAGACCCCTCCATGATTTCCAAGTGGGAGAACTTGCAAAATAGCAGGGTGTTCAAATACTTATTTTCTGCACTGTAGGTACAATCAATATATAAAAGAATAATGCTACAAATATACACAATAAGTACATAACAGTATATGGCAAAAAAAACATATTGTAAATGCCATAGTAATTAAGGCAACAATTCTTAAAGAGACAAGAACCAAGATGAGCACCATGTGAACAAGATATATCAAAACATTAACAACTCTATATTAGAAGAAAAGAGAAGGAAAATGTTGGATGGGACAGTGGAGCAGAAAAGAGGAAGGGAAGGTCCCTCTTAGGAATGTTTCCAACACCTTGGTGGATCTATGCAACGAAGAATTAAGGCAGTTCTGAAGGCAAGGGGTCCAACCCGATGTTAGCAAGGTGTCCCTAATAAAGTGGTCGGTTAGTGTATGTGAACTATGTGAATATATATATATATATATATACATATATATATATATATATATATTAGGGCTGTGGAAATTAACTATTAGTTCATCGTTTAATCTTTAATTTTTTTGATCGATCAAATTTTTTTTGATCGATCAAAATTCTTTTGATTGGTACTCACCTCTCCGCCAGCCTCCGGGCCTTCAGGGAGTTCCGTCGGAGATCCGGTGACGTCACGGACAATGGCGGGGCTTGCCATGTCCATCTGAAGGGCTCCTTTGCTGTGCCTTCATATCTGCATGCCGACGGGACCTTACTATGACTGTTACTGTTACACTTCCCTCTATCAACCTGAGATTCTACAGCCATCCACTGGGAGTTGTAATAGTTCCCTTGACTGATGTTAACCTCTTCTCATCTGGATTCAGCAATGGCATCGTTGTACACATTTTTATACCAGTATCATACTTAGCTACATGTTTTTATGACTGCTTTTGCTACTGTTTGGTATTACTCGCAACATTTTTACAGTTTATGTAGCTACATACATTTTTATCTCCAGTGCAATATTTATTTGGTTACCTACTTGAAGACTATAAAAGTTTTAATGTTATTCCCATCGAGCGCTGCCTTTGTGTGTTTTTTGTATCATGCTATCCATTTGTCCAGTGGTTGGTAGCTGCACTGGGAATCAGCCTGCAAGGAGATCAGCTAAAAGTAGTTAGATCTGTATGTGCGTCATAATTAATTGAAATTAGTCGATTAATCGATTAAAAAAAAACGATTAATCGAACACAAAAATTTTGATCAGTAACAGTCCTAATATATATATATATATATATATATACAGAGAGAGAGAGAGAGAGAGAGAGAGAGAGAGAGTGCTTCATATATACCAATGAAATGAAACGGTTCACATTGCTCTGACACGATATTGAATAACAATTGCATTTTCTATGTAACTGTCAATATTCAAATGTTTCAGTTTCAGTTGCAGTCTAATTACAGCTGCAGGAAGTTGTCTTTTTTTTAATAATATGAACATGTTATATGTTGTTTGTTGTATAACTAAGACAACAGCTGCAATTAATATTGACAAAGAGTGCAAGCAACATCCTCCTGTATATAATTATTATTGCAGTAACCTTCATTGTATTAGCCCTTGGGCTATCATAAATACACTCATTAAATATTGACAATGGCGTGTACAGTGTATTACTGACAAGGGGTTCTTCTTCTGTCTCCCCCCATGATTTGTGAACAATTAGAGCCCATTCACACCTGAGCGGCAAAACGCCTCACGCTCGTGCCGCTGGAGGGGAAATTTCATTCATGCTGATGACATCTCTGAGACGCCGAACGCCTGTCTGAAAAAAAGCAAGTGCTAATTTAAAAAAAAAAAAAAAAAAAATAATCTATTAATGAAATAATTAGACTTTTTCTAATTTAATAATCTATTAATGAAATAATTAGACTTTTTCTAATCCCTTTAATTCACTGTGTCTTGATACCATGGATTATTCAAAATGAACAGTCTTCTGGATGTATTCAGCCATGCTTCATGCGATTACTATTGCATTAGTCCCTACAGAGTTACAAGAGCTATGCCGAGAGCTGAATTACAAAAGCCACTCCACTATTTTTGTGTATTCTACCAGGGATATATAAACTATCCTATTGCTTTACGATATTGCACCTCAACAGAAAGTAACTAGACTGATAATATTATACCTAAAGCAAAGGGAATTGAAGCTCACGTGTGAAAGGGGGTACGAGAACATTGTCAACAAGAGTATATTTCTATAGGCATCTTAGAACACAATACCCTTGAAAACGATGTACTATTATACAAAATGAACAAACAAATTAAAAGGCAACTGAACGGTAACAAATACAAGACATGCAGGCAGTAGTAAATACAGGACAATGCCAAGCTGCTTTAAAAAAACAAAAAAGGTTATAAATAATACATACAATATTATACTTCTAGGGGGTGCAGGTCATACCAGGACTGAGATATGTAATGTCCTGCTACTATTTCTTTAGGAGAACTTCGCTTGAATGCTTTAAAGTGCCACTAGATGGCTGCCATGTGTCCACAATTCATCTGTGTGGGAATTTTTCTAGAGGAGGCCGGCATAGGACTAATTTGTCATCTGCTGTGAGCCCGGGTGCCATCTTGAGAGAATTTTGTTACAGTTGGACACCAAGCACTTGTACATTTTTGACAACCAATTTGAAATTTACATGGTATATAAATATGTATATTTAAAAAGTAAAAGAACGATGTCAAGAGAGTTCCACATGGCAATACGTGGGAAACGCCACCAGAACATGAAGCTTAGCGTACACACGACCGAGGAATTCGACGGGCGAAACACATAGTTTTCCCGTCGAGTTCCTTGTTCGGCTGTCGAGGAACTCGTCGAGCCAAATTTTCTCATTCCCGTCGAGGAAAAAGAAGACATGCTCTCTTTTTGGCTTGACGAGTTTCTCGACAGTTTTCTCGGCGAAAAGTGTACACACGACCGGTTTTCTCGGCAGAATACGTCTCCCATCAAGTTTCTTGATGGATTCTGCCGAGAAAACCGGTCGTGTGTACGCGGCCTTAGAGTTTGGTCCATGTGCTTGTCCTGTCCAGGCAGCAGGTCTGCATTCCAATGAAGTGGAAGTCTTTTTCTTTGGAAGAGATTGAGGCAAGGAGCCATGATGTGGAACACAGATGTACATTACTCAAGGACTTCCCCTTTGGTGTGGGGAAGCGTTAGACCCTTTTTACTGTTGTCTGCATCCCTGCACGGTCCGTGTTCATCCGATCCCCCCATAGGGGAGAGCGGAGAAAAGATAGGGCGGTCCCTGCACAGTGTGTGGAGACCGCCCTGTCATCCGACGGGTCAGCGGAACGATCCCCGCTGAGCTTACGGACACACGGGGCGAATCATTACTGATCCGCCCCGTGTGAAAGGGCCCTAAAGTGTATGTAAACAGAACAATGAACTTTTTTTATTTGCTCTCTTTGGGTCAGTTACTGTAAATATACTAGTGAAAACACTTTTGTATGCCTGTTTAAGAACTGCACAGCTCTTCAGAGCTCTCCTGTGCACACATCCTGTATTATCTCAAGGAGGGCGATAAAATCTCCCAGGTCTTTTTTTGAGATACAAAATATTTGCTCTGTTATTGTTGAGATGAGGATACTGGGGTCGTTTAGCAAAGTAAAAGAAAACAACTTAGCAGGGCTGACACCATTCAGCCCTCAAACATGATAGTGTTTTAGTCCACATCAAGAAATTATTAAATTAATTGATTCCGTTTCTAAAACCTCAACAGGTACATCTGTGTCCATTCACAGATTGATTTTATATTACGTGACCAGCAGAGGTGTATTTAGGTTTTGTGCTGCCCTAGGCCTGACTAAACTCGTGCACCCCCTAATTTAAATATGACCCACCCCTTCCTGTTACGGCCACACCCTGTGTTGTTTAGGACCCGCCCTGAAATTTTCGAGTGAAGACACTAGTTCTGAGGGCCTGGGGGGGGGGGGGGCAATGGATTTCCTTAATTTACTTAGATTTCCTCTTACTTCCTGGTTGCCCATAGAGCAGGAAGTGAAGGGAAATCTTCGCAATAGGACAGGGATGGTAAAAAATAAACTGACAGGGGCTATAACCCTCCCTTACTGTACCCAAAATAAAAATAAAAGTGTTGCCTATAGTTCTACTTTAAGTAGATGGTGCAGCAGAAACATATAGCAAAGTGAGGAAGGTTTGTGGTCCAGGATGATAAAGCAGTCAAAATTGGAAGCGCCCCCCCAAGTTGCGGAATGCCAGCCTCCTGCATACCAGAAGCAGCGCGGCCGCTTTATGGGGGTGCTAGACTTATTTTCCTAACAGTGTAGCGCAAGCCGGCAGGGACTCTTTTCGTGCTGCCCCCCTGCAAAGTGCTGCCCTAGGCGTGGGCCTTGTTTGCCTAGGCCAGGATACAGCTCTGGTGACCAGAATACAAGGCATTTTGTGAATTGGCAGGGGGAGCAGAAAGGGAGGGTAAACAGTGGGATCACTGTACGAGAACCACAGCTCTTAGCCGCAGTGCCGGAAGTTCTGAGCTGACAGTAATATCCAGCATGATTGCAACTAGAATTTTTACTTTACATAGCATCCAACCAGACCTAGGAGAACCATCATCAGGAGAAACTTACACATACACAGAAAAGGTTTTAAAGGGGTTGTAAAGGTTTGTTTTTTATTTTCTAAATAGGTTCCTTTAACCACTTAAGGACCGCCTACTGCACATTTATGTCGGCAGAATGGCACGGCTGGGTACATCAACGTATATATACGTTGGTTCTAGTACCCAGCCGTGGGTCACGGGCGCGCGCCTGCGGCGCGCGCCCGTGACCCGGTCCGAAGCTCCGGGACCGCGGGACTCGCAGACCCGATCGCCGCTGCAGTGCGGCGATCGGTCCCCAGAGCTGAAGAACGGGGAGAGCCGTGTTTAAACACGGCTTCCCCGTGCTTCACTGTGGCTGCAGCATCGATCACGTCATCCCTGTTATAGGGGGACGTGATCGATGATGTCACACCTACAGCCACACCCCCCTACAGTTGTAAACACACACAGGGAACACTCAAATCCTACAGCGCCCCCTTGTGGTTAACTCCCAAACTGCAACTGTCATTTTCACAGTAAACAATGCAATTTAAATGACAATTGTCCCAAAAATGTGTCAAAATTGTCCGAAGTGTCCGCTATAATGTCGCAGTCACGAAAAAAATCGCTGATCAAAAAAAATTATATAAATGCAATAAAACTATCCCTTATTTTGTAAACGCTATAAATGTTGCAAAAACCAACCGATAAACGCTTATTGCGATTTTTTTTACCAAAAATAGGTAGAAGAATACGTATCGGCCTAAACTGAGGAAAAAAAATAATTTATATTTATTTTGGGGGGATATTTATTATAGCAAAAAGAAAAGAATATTGCATTTTTTTCAAAAGTGTCGCTCTATTTTTGTTTATAGCGCAAAAAATAAAAACCGCAGAGGTGATCAAATACCACCAAAGGAAATCTCTATTTGTGGGGAAAAAAGGACGCCAATTTTGTTTGGGAGCCACGTGGCACGACCGCGCAATTGTCAGTTAAAATCGACGCAGTGCTGAATCGCAAAAAGGGGCCTGGTCCTTTACCTGCATTTTGGTCCGGGTCTTAAGTGGTTAAGCTAGTGCATTTTTGGTTCACTTACCTTTTCCTACGATTTCCCTTCTAAATGTTTTTTTTTCTTTGTCTGAATTTCTCACTTCCTGTTTTTCCTCAGTAAGCTTGCCCCCATCAGTCAGCCAGAACAGCTATCTGAGTAGGAACAGGAAGTGAGAAATTCAGATAAAGAAAAAAACATTTAGAAGGGAAATCAAAGTAAAAGGTAAGTGAACCAACAATGCACTAGCTTAAAGGAACCTATTTAGAAAATAAAAAACAAACCTTTACAACCCCTTTATGATTTTTTTTCCCTGGAGTTCCACTTTAAGCTGTTATTCAGTGATTACATTTTCTCTCTGAAATGAGCCATATAACATTTATTTTCATCAACACTTGGAACAAACATTAATAGAGTTTGTCCATCTATTCCAAAAACTCTGCAGGCCCCTGATATACTGTAAATCTGTCTTCATCCCTCTCGCCACACTTAACACATCGCTGTAATGAGCTACTTGGCCACTTGCACTGGTCTTAAATCTCTTTACTGCAATAAAACGTAATTAGTAATTAGTCATATAACTTGAATTAGTAAATTATTACACATTATTAATTTACAGGGGAACTTCTGTTGCAATTAACATTTCCAACATTACTTCTATTTATGAACCAACAATGTTTTACTGGGCCCCATAAATCTGTGGCTGGCCATTGGAATTAGCACAAAAATACTGCTTATTCAAAACCTTTTTGCTCTAGATTTTGCATATCATGTTGAAGTAGCACTCCAGTCATCATCATGTCTGCCTTAGGGAAGGAAAGTTGCTATTGATTTGTGAAACAAGTGTTTATTGGTCCTGAGTTCTAGTCTTTCAATCCTTATACCAAAAAGGCTTGAACAGGGGACGCCATGAAGGCCTACATATCTATGAATGATCTCCAATCTACAATGTGTATCTATCAAGGGCGTGATTCCACATACCAACCAATTACATATTCCTAGTTTTCTGAACTCATGGGGGCCACTGGAAGACTCCAAATGCCAGCATTACTGATACAGTGACTTCCTGTTTAACAAAGGGACAGATGTAAGTTTTCTGAGTTACAGCTAATTTACCATGTTAATTGGCCTGGAAAATGGTCAACTTTAAAACAAACTTTAATAGTGATTGTCACAATGAGTCCTGATTACTAAAAGGAAATGAAAAATAATTTTAAATAACTACTATAGACAGCCAATGAAATCATTGGACACTGCTGCTATGTTAAAGCATATCTAAGGCCAAAACAATTCTTTATACTTTTGCCAAGGGCTAAAGCTTTTCTGCCTTACTACCCTTTTGGCTAAAGAAAATATATGGGCAGTATTAAAGACCCCATTTATTGCTGTCTGTGTTCCCACACCCTTGCAACTTGTCCTGAAGACCATTGACACTTATGCCCTTTACACACGAGCGGAATTTCCATTGGAAAAAACCTGGATGGTTTTTCTGACGAAATTCCGCTCAAGCTTGGCTTGCATACACAGGGTCACACAAAAGTTCTCGGAAATTTCGAGCGTTAAAAGGGTTGTAAAGGATTTTTTTTTTTTTTTATAATAAGCATCCTTTACCTGCAGACTTTCCTCTTTTCACTTCCTCATTGTTCGTTTTTGGTCAGAAGTTGCTCTATTTCTTCTCTGTTCTGTTCACCTCCTGCTTGTCTGATTGTAACTCACCACCGTGAAGGGAGGCTTTACTGCGGTGGTCAGTGACGTGCTCACCCCCTCCTGGGAACTACATCTGTGTGGCAGGACGCTCTCTACGTGTAAGGCCGCACACACGATGAGAAATGTCTGCTCAAACATGTCCGACGGACCGTTTGAAGCGGACATGTCTCATCGGATTTTTGTCCGATGGCGTGTACACAAAATCTCCGCCGGCAGACAGCGCGGTGACGTGGCGGTGACGAAAAAACTTTCACGCATGCGTCGAATCCATTCGACACATGTGCAGCCAGATATGTCCGCTGGTTAGTGTACTAACCAGCGGACATATCCGACAGACATGTCTCCGGCGGACAAATTTTAAAGCATGCTTTGAAATTTGTCCGCTGGACAAACATGTCCGCTAGCCCATACACACGATCGGATTTGTCTGCTGAAATGGTCCATTGGACCAGTTTCAGCAGACAAATTTGATTGTGTGTACGCGGCCTTGGAGACTTCAAGGAGGTGTGAATTACTGGGCGTGCCACAATGCATACAATGCATACTTGCCGCAAACCAGGAAGTGAATGAGAGAACAGAAACTAGAAAGCCGGAGGTGATATAGATGAAGGAATTTAATAGGTATTTACTCGTTTTTTTTTTTAACAGAATCATTACACTATTCTGTCTGTCTACCTTGCAGACATTGGGCCAGATTCACATACAATTAGATTCGCGTAGAGTATCTGAAATTCACTACGCCGCCGTATTTTACCTGGCTCTACGTGGAATCCCGATAGATTTTGTCCAGTAAACTACGGCGGCGTAGTGTATTTCTCCCGGCGCAAGCCATCGACGCGAGTAGGGGGCGTGAAGCATTTAAAATAGGCGCGTTCCCGCGGCGATCGAACTGCGCATGCTCCGTTCAGAAATTTCCCGCCATGCATTGCGCGAAATCACGTCGTTACGTCAGTTTTTTTTGAGTAGCGTCGTTTACGGACATTCCTATTCCCGAACGAGTTACGTAAAAAATAAATAAAAAAATTTAAATTCGACGCGGGAACGATGGCCATACTTAACATGGGCTACGCACCGTTAGACCAGCAAAAAGCTGGTCTAACAGTACATAGAAAAAAATAGACGAAAGCGATTGCGAAGACCGCTCGTATCTTCGTGGATCGCCGTAAAAACTCATTTGCATATCCCGACGCTGAAAACAACGCAGACTCCTCCCAGCGGCCGCAAAAATATTGCAGCGTAGATCCGAAGGCTTACGAAGACGTAAGCCTCTCGGATCGAAGCCCGAAGCCGCCGTATCATGGTTTGAGGATTCAAACTAGTGATACGGCACGCAAAATTTGAAATTACTCCTGTCTAACACCAGTTAGACAGGCGTAATTGCTCTGTGAATCTGGGCCATTAATTTTAGGCAAACATTACAACTCCTTTAACCACTTAAGACCCGGACCAATACGCTGGCAAATGACCCAAGGGGTTTTTGCGATTCGGCACTGCGTCGCTTTAACAGACAATTGCGCGGTCGTGCGACATGGCTCCCAAACAAAATTTGCGTCCTTTTTTTCCCACAAATAGAGCTTTCTTTTGGTGGTATTTGATCACCTCTGCGGTTTTTATTTTTTGCGCTTTAAACAAAAATAGAGCGACAATTTAAAAAAAAATGCAATATTTTTTACTTTTTGCTATAATAAATATCCCCCAAAAATATATAAAAAAACATTTTTTTTCCTCAGTTTAGGCCGATACGTATTCTTCTACATATTTTTGGTAAAAAAAATCGCAATAAGCGTTTATCGGTTGGTTTTCGCAAAATTTATAGCGTTTACAAAATAAGGGATAGTTTTATTGCATTTTTATTAATTATTTTTTTTTACTACTAATAGCGGCGATCAGCGATTTTTTTCGTGACTGCGACAATATGGCGGACACTTCGGACAATTTTGACACATTTTTGGGACAATTGTCATTTTCACAGCAAAAAATGCATTTAAATTGCATTGTTTACTGTGGAAATGACAGTTGCAGTTTGGGAGTTAACCACAGGTGGCGCTGTAGGGAATGTGTGCCCTAATGTGTGTGTTTACAACTGTAGGGGGGTGTGGCTGTAGGTGTGACGTCATCGATCGCGTCCCCCTATTACAGGGATGACGCGATCGATGCTCCGGCCACAGAGAAGCACGGGGAAGCCGTGTGTACACACGGCTCTCCCCGTTCTTCCGCTCCAGGGACGGATCGCCGCACTGCAGCGGCGATCGGGTCCGCGAATCCCGCGGTCCCGGTCCTGGAGCTTCGGACCGGGTCGCGGGCGCGCGCCCGCGGGCGCGCGCCCGCGACCCACGGCTGGGTACTAAAACCAACGTGTATATACGTTGATGTGCCCAGCCGTGCCATTCTGCCGACGTAAATGTGCAGTAGGCGGTCCTTAAGTGGTTAAGAACGTGGTGATGTACAACACTACGACGAGGCGAGAAAAACAAGTTCAATGCTTCCGAGCATGGGTCAAATTGTTTCCGAGCATGCATGTTTTTTTTACCGTCAGAATTCCATACAGACGAACGGATTTTCCGAAAGGATTTTTTTCCGTCTGAAAAATTGAGAACCTGCTCTCAAACTTTTCCTGGCCAGAAATTCCGCCAGCACAAGTCTGATGGAGCATAGACACGGTCGGAATTTTCAGATGAAAAGCTCACATCAGACTTTTGCTGGTAGAAATTCTGCTCATGTTTATGGGGCATTAGACAAAAAGTAATGAGAAATCCAACATTTTACAGTTGTTATGGGTTGTCACAACTGTCCAAAAGATTTCCCCCTCACTTCGGATAGGTTTCCTCTTGTTTTGTGCCCTGGACAGTAAGTGAAGAAAAATCTCTTCAATAAGACACCCACTTACCGTAGTCCAAAATGCAGTTTAAAAAATGTAAAAAGTAGTGCTGAGCTGTTGATAGAACAGTATAAAAACACACAAGCAAAATATATATTTTTATACTTTTGCATATAATTCTATCAACAGCTCAGCACTACTTTTTATATTCATGCATACTCATGTCTTGGTTTTACCTTTCAGTGTTTTGTAGCAGTTGATTTATACTTAACCCCTTCACAGCTCTCATTCAGCTGTTCCACAGTAGCGCCTGAATACTCTTTATATTTATCTTTCTTTTTTGGCTTTAGATACAATTTAATGCTATTAATCCACTTACTATACTATATATACTTTTAGAAGGCACCTGGATGGGACTACCAGTCATGGCATCTGGATGAGACTGCCAGCCATGCTTTCACAAATTATCTTCTACACAATACCTTAATGGGACCCTGTCACCAACATAATTTTTTTTTTAGGAAAAAGCACAAAAAAAAAAAAACAAGTACCGGTATTTGAAAAGGTTTCTTGCAGTGTTTTCCTTTTCATAAATGTTTCACTTGCAATCATTAACTTAAAAAAATGACTAGTTAATTTTATAAGCCCGTCCCCTTAACCACTTCAATAAAGGGCACTTTCATCTCCTTTCTGCGGAGGCCAATTTTCAGCTTTCAGCGCTGTCACACTTTGAATGACAAATGTGAGGTCATGCAACGCTGTACCCAAATTAATTTTTTATAATTTTCTTCCCACAAATAGAGCCTTCTTTTGGTGGTAGTTACCAATGCTGTTTTTTTTTATCGTTTGCTAAAAAAAAAAAAAAAAAAAACTTGAGAAAAAAACATTTGTAAATTAGTAATTTATCTCCTTCACAGATTTGCACTGATGGGCACTGAAGAGAGAGCACTGAAGGGCAATAATGGGGTGGCACTAATATGCAGCACAGATGGACACTGATAGGTGCCACTTATAAGCAGCACTGATGAGCACTGATAAGTGGCACTTATGGGCTATGATATGTCGCACGGATAGGCGGCACTGATGGGCAGGCAATTATTGGCACTGAAAGGCAGGCACTGATTGGTATGACTGATGGGTACAACTTGTCATCATAGATGAGCACAAAGAGCCAGCATTGATGGGCACTGTTTTTGCTACACTGTAATCATGACACTGATGATCAGGGCCCTGATTGCCTATTCAGGTCTCCCCTGTGAGGAGATGCAGCTGATTGGCTCTCCCCTCCTCAAACTCTGTCAGTGTGAGGCAAGGAGAGCCGATAAACGGCATATCCTTGTTTACATGTGATCAGCTGTGATTGGACACAGCTGATCACATGGGTAAAGATTTGCGGCTGGGTTTGGGCCATGTCCCAGGGACACAGCGCGCCCACGATCGCTGCACACAATTAACGGCAAGACTGGGGATGTCATGTGACATTTGTCCAGAACAAGAGGTGATCCCGCCCACTGTCATTTGTCTATATAGCGGGCGGAAGGTGGTTAATCTCGCATGTCATAGCCCTCTTCTCTTCTTGGAAGTGTCTTATTACTTTCTATGCTGACCCAGAAACTCCATATCTCTGGTTACCTCCCTACATAACCTGTTAGGTAGCTGCCAGGGGTGGAGGGAAGATAAATACTAGAGTGTCACTTGACAACTCTGAGTCTGCTGGGGCTGCTAACATCACATCCAAGATGGGGGCACCCTGCATCAGGTACATTTTTGTAATGCTCTAATTTTTGTATACCCTATATGTACTGTATATGAGTGATTAAGAATGCCCATAAATTCTGCAGACTATAAAAAGACTTCAATATTTCCAGTTGGGATTACCTGGCAGAATGACAATGTCTTGTGATTAAGGGAGCCCCAAGTTACTAGAACCCATATAGTTTTGAAGCGAACACTTAGGCCTCGTACACATGATCGGACATATCCGATGAAAACGGTCCGCGGACCATTTCCATCGGATATGTCCGATCGGGAGTTTGATCCGATGGCGTGTACACACCATCGGATCAAATTCCCCGCCGCCGGACGGCGCGGTGACACGGCGGTGACGTTGACGCCGTCACGTCACCGCCACGTCACCGCACCAGGAAGTTAAACACTTCCGCGCATGCGCCGAATCCATTCGGCGGCGGTGGGGGACGACATGTCTGCTGGTAAGTGTACTAACCAGCAGACATGTCGGGCGGACAGATTCCACCGGATGGATTTCAAAGCATGCTTTGAAATCTGTCGGGTGGAGAAATCTGTCCGCTAGCCCATACACACGAGCGAAGATGTCTGCTGAAACGGTCCATCGGACCGTTTTCAGCGGACATATCCCCTCGTGTGTACGAGGCCTTAGACCAGTGATGGTCCACTTGAAAATTGCAGAGAAATTCAATGCATTGTCTGAGGCTAAAGAAATAACCCTCAACATTGGTGTTAATGTCTGCAATATTAACCGTCAGCATTGGTGGTCACTGGTCAGTAGTAGTGCTGCTAACTGTGCATAGCAGTAATATTTATTATTTTCACACACACCCTTTTGGTAGTCAGTGCCAATGTTTTCTAACTCCCCTTCATTGGTGGTCAGTGTTTTCCAACCTGTCCTCCTGCATTGGTGGTTAGTGGCAGTGAAATTTAACCTCCCAGCATTGATGATCACTTACCTGGTCACTACCATGCTGCTCTCTCTCCCTCTCTCTTTATTGAACTTCGGAGATCACTCTATTTTCAGTGCTAGGTATTGGAATGCAGAGTGTTCCAGCTCCGACTGCCGCTTTGATGCCCACAGGTGCCCAAATATGTTGCGGCCTGCATGTAGAGAACCGGCACACCATGTTTTGGGCACAGCTGATTTAGGCAAACAGCAAAATACACAGTTGTACTAATTTAAAGGGTCACTAAAGGAATAAAATGTTTTTGCTGAAATGACTGTTTACAGGGTATAGAGACATAAAAGTTACTGATTCCTTTTAAAAATGATTAAAAATTGATAAAAATCAATCATATAATGTGCCTGCAGGTTAGTTTCACCTTTGAACTGGCTTCATGTTTCTGCAAAGTAGAAATGGACACACAGAACAAAAACAAACAAATCCAGGGCAGTGTTTTGTTTTTAAAATGAATCTGAAGTTTTAGACACACAGTAATGACAGCTTAGACCACCGTGAGAAAGCTCCCAGTATGGTGGTTATAAGGAAACAGACAAGCAGGAAGTGTGGAGATCAGAGCAGGATTACAGCAACTTTAAAGCAAAAACGAACAATAAGGACATGAAACCAGAACTGCATTAGGGTAAAGGAAGCAATTTAGCTAAAAAAAAAATTCCTTTAGTGATCCTTTAAGTATTTTTAATGAATACATAACTGAATTGAATGGTGTTTTTTATACTGACCAAATTTAGATTGAAGGTTAGTCAAGATAAATAAGTGCAGGTAGACAGTATGTATTTTCACGTAAAATGAATTTTCAGTTTGAAATTTCCAATCTTTATTTACAATAGAGTTGGCATATATTTTACACTTTTCTTATGTTCAGTTGGTATCATACATTTCTCTAAAACATTCACAGAATGTGAAAATTACATTTGTTTAATGCATTCTTCATTGAATTCAGAATATGGTTAGCCTCCAGCGTGTTTTCCCCCTGATCTTATCTGATACTCTCATGGTGGCTGAGTTTTTAAACTATAGTACTGCTGCTGATTAAAGGCTTGATTTTGTTTTAACATTGATCGAAAAAAGGGTAATTACTCAAACAGTGTGGGCAAACAGGAACTTTAACTCATCTCCTGGGGGTAGTCATCATTCCTCTGTACACAGAAATGGCCCCTTGGTTGGCATCATTCTCTTTAGTTAGGAGTGTGTTCTGGTCGTCTGCAGGCCAGAAAATATGCAATGTATTGCAATACAGGTACAAGATTAAACTCTATCCATGCCAAGGGTTCCCACTGATTTTTTATTTTATTTTTTGTATGAAATGTACCCTCCCTCTTAGATTGCAAACTCTAATGAGCAGGGTTCTCGGATTCCTACTGTATTAAAGGGTCACTAAAGGATAAAAAAAATTGGCCTGAAATGACTGTTTACAGGGTATAGAGACATAATAGTAACTGATTCCTTTTAAAAATGATTAAAAACAGATACAAATCAATCATATAATCAACCTACAGTTCTATTTTCGTTTTTGCTGTTGTTTCCTGTCTCTCTGATGTGCAGAGCCAGAAAGCCAATAGAGGGCAGTGATGTTTTGTCTAAAACCCCTCAGCCCAATCTAGTTTTAGTTTACACACAGTAATCACACCTCCATGATTAGTGACCACAGTGAGAAAGCTCCCAGTACTGTGGTTATAAGGAAACAGACAGCCAGGAAGTGTCCAGAACAGAGCAGGATTACAGCAACATCAAAGCAAAAACAAACAATGAGGACATGAAAACAGCACTGCAGTAAGGTAAAGGAAGCTATTTAGCTAAAAAAAAAATCCTTTAGTGGCCCTTTAAATTGTACTATCTGCCCTTGTGTTGTGAAGTGCTAGGTAAACTATCAGTGCTATATAAATCCTGTATAATAATAATATAAGAATAAAATAATACAATTAATACTGCTACTCTGCTTATGACTGGAGCCTGTCCTCTAAATCATGTTGTCCTGTTTTCCTGCCTACCTAGAAAACCTAAATGCCTCTTGACCTAGTCTCTACCACTTACAGTAAGTACACTCCTGCCATGAAAATTTCTTTGGTTCAATTTTTGTTTCTGGTCTGTGAAGGTTCTCATGATATACCTAGTAGTAGACAGTTACATTCAACTAGACTTGTTCTGTAATGTTATAAATGCTTCACCACTTATGCAAATAGTTTCCTCAGTTCATATAAACATACTGCATTATAGCCAAAGGCTAACGTGGATGTAAACCCTCCATACACCCAGTGAAGTTAACAACCTCAGATGATACACAGAGATGAACCAAATCTTCCTACGTAGGTTTTACATGTATATCTGCTGTCTTCACATTTATATACTGTTTAGAAAGTTCAGATCGTGGAAATTTAGGACATTTTCTCTTCCTGTTTAATACAGAGTGTGATGTCTGGGCATACAGCCAGGAAAGGCACACACCCCCTCTCATCATAGGCAGAGACTCTCAGAGGTGTTTTGTAACAGGGCAATCTCCCTGCTAATCTATTTTAGCAGCCTCCCCGACAGAAGATTCAGGCTGCCTTTATCTGATGTGTCAGAGAATTTGTCAGGAGTTACCAGGCTGATAACAGAGGAGAGAGCTATTGGACTTAATAATACAAAATACTGCAGATATATGTGTTCAGCTCAAATTTCATGAATCGGGTTTACATCTACTTCAACTCTGTTATTTAATCCAATCATATTGGTATGACCCTTTTTGAAAACACCCAGTTCTAAATACATCCAATCACCATGAGTTTAGATGCGTAGGTAAAGATGTTTAACCACTTTACATCCTGCCCATTGTCAAATGACGTCCACAGATAGGATCTCCCATCGTGGGTGGATGTCATATGACGTCCCAGGCTTCCCGGCCATCTAGGGGGCACGCGGCATCGCTTGGGACCTGGTGCACGTGCCCAGTGGCCGTAATGTCCACCGGCACCCGTGATTGCCCGCAATCACGGCAAGACCGTGGATCTGTGAGTGTAAACTCACAGATCTACGGTCCTGTCGGGTGAGGTGACCGATATGTGTTCCCAGTACAGAGGAACACAGATCGGTCTCCTCCCTTTGTAAGTCCCCTACCCCTACAGTTAGAATCACACACTAGGGAACATATTTAACCCCTTCAGCGCCTCCTAGTGTTAACTCTTTCCCTGCCAGTCACATTTACACAGTAATCAGTGCAGTTGTATACCACCAATCGCTGTATAAATGTGAATGGTCCCAAAAATGTGCCAAAAGTGTCTGATATGTTGATCGCAATGTCACGGTCACAATAACAATCGCAGATCGCCACCATTACTAGTAAAAAAATTTAAAATGCAATAAAACTATCCCCTATTTTGTAGAGGCTATAACTTTTGCGCAAACCAATCAATATACGCTCATTGCAATTTTTTTTACCAAAAATATGTAGAAGAATACATATTGGCCTAAACTGTGGATTTATATATATATATATATATATATATATATATATATATATATATATATATATTATTTGGGGGTTATTTATTATAGCAACATTTTTGTTTATAGCACAACAAATTAAAACCGCAAAGGTGATCAAATACCACCAAAAGAAAGCTCTATTTGTGGGGAAAAAAGGAAGTCAATTTTGTTTGGGAGCCACGTCACACGTGCAAATGTCAGTTAAAACGACGCAGTGCCGAATTGCAAAAAAGTGCTCTGGTAAGGAAGGGGGTAAATTCTTCCGGGGGTGAAGTGGTTAAACAACAATGTTATAGGATGACAGGTGGTATTAAAACTTGTTTTAACTTTTTTTACTTTTTTGTGTGTGCATTGACAGCCCTTACATTTAAATAGGCTATCTAAAACAATGCATGGAAACACTGTGCACTGCTGTGAATGTGCTCTTGATACCACAGCTTTACAGAAAATAACACTTAAAAAAACTGAACGTAAACAAATCGCTTCACTACTATTTGATGATGTCTGCATTAAATCAGCCTATGGAAACAACTGTTTCAGCGTACAATCTGAAGCATACATTTATAACCAGCATAAGTGTACGTCTTGTGTTTTGGGGTGGGCTAGATAACCGTATAGCACTTCTTTGCCCTCTAATACAAATATCCATAACTCATGATAATGCCTAAATTGTCATTGTAAATGTTGCAAAGCAGCATCTTCTTGTATTGCAATGTTCCTTTTGGAAGTAGCAGTGTATTGTCTTCATATCATACTCTCTATGAACCAGTCTCTTAGAGCCTCTGGGAAGATGTTATAACATCTGTCTCTGCTACCGGGAGGAGATGAAACAAACTTGCTCATGCATTAACTGAGAATAGATTCAATTGTATTCTTCATCAATCAGAATCATTTTTTTCTAGCTATTTCCCAGTGTCACATCTACAATGTGTCATTTGGTAAGCACAGCATAAAATGTCTTCATCCACATAGTGTCAGCGATCACCCATATTGATCTCCAGGGTCCAAGATGAAGGGTCATTATAATTCCTTGGCATTGATACATATTAGACTGCAACATGTGTAAACAATTTGAATGGTAATAAGTGTGCAAATTAGGAGAACTGCATTTATTACATAACCTTTAAACAAAATCCGTAAATATAGTCTGGCATTGCTAAAAGGGTTTAAAGGGTGCAAAACGTTGCCAAAGGAAAGGGCAAGGGACGGGCAAAAAAGGAGTTTTAATTTCCTTGAAAAGTTTGGATTTATAACTACTTTCCTACCGTAGGACGTCATACGACATCCTGGACTTAAGGGGGGGGGGGGATATCTGAATGATGCCTGCAGCTACTGGCATCATTCAGATATCCTTCTCCTCTACTCCTCTCCATAAGAATGCTGCTTGATCATTCTTATAGGCAGCCGCGCCGCCGTCTGGTGCTTCTCCAGGCTCTCCTGGCGTCAAATGAGGACCATAGAGCGAGGCCTGGCATAGAGTGAGGTTATGACGTCACGCTCGGGTACCCGGAAGTAAAAAAATTGCAATGACGGCTGTCAGCATGAGATCAGTGATTTTTTTTTCCCGATCTCATGCTTTCCAGCCTGGAGGAGAGATGTGGGGTCTTATTGACCCCTCATCTCTCTATAAAGAGGACCTGTCACTAACAATTCCTATTACAAGGGATGTTTACATTTCTTGTAATAGGAATAAAAGTGATCAAAAAAATAATTTTTTTAAATAAAGTGTAAAAATAAAAAAAATTAAGTAAAATTAAAATTAAAACGCCTCTATCCCCGGTAGCTCGCGCTCAGAAGCAAACACACACATAAGTACCACCCACATATGTAAACGGTGTTCAAACCACAAATGTGCGGTATCGCCGTGTGCGTTAGAGCGCGTGCAACAATTCTAGCACTAGACCTTCTATGTAACTCTAAACTGGTAACCTGTAAAAAAAAAAAGTGTTGTATATGGAGATTTATAAGTACCGAAGTTTTTATGAGTGTGTGCAATTTTAAAGCGTGACAAGTTAGGTATCTATTTACTTGGCATAACATCATCTTTCACATTATACAAAAAAAATTGTACTAACTTTACTGTTTTATTATTTTTTAGTTCATGAAATGTTTTTTTCCCCCCAAAAAATGGCGTTTAAAAAATGATTGTGCACATACCGTGTGAGATAAAAAGTTGCAATGACCGCCACTTTATAGGGTGTCTGCTGAAAATATATATATAATGTTTGGAGGTTCTGAGTAATTTTCTAGCAAAAAAAATTATGATTTTTACATGAAGGAGCAAAGTGCCAGAATTGGCCCGGTAGGGAAGTGGTTAAGAGTGCAATGGGCTTTAATCAGTTACAGATGGCAGATGATCTCAAAACAGTAAACTTCATACCCCATTCCTCATCCCTACTGCTCTCTGGCCACTTTTGCCAGAAAATAATAAAAAATAGCAAGGATTTACTATATATTTCAGGAGTAGCTGCTTTGCTTTGTTGGGTATTTATATCTTTAGACTGCACAGCAAGGATAATTTATACAAAATGTATACAAAATGTATACAAGACAATATTACCAAAAACAAACTTTGTTTGCCCAAAAGAAAAAAGTTATATATGTGTTATTTCATTATCCTAACCACTTGGGTCCCCAGGCCCTTTTCTACCTAAATGTCCTTGAGTCCTACATTTGTTTTCTTTACAAAAGTTCTGGAAGAGGTCGGTGGAGACCTAATCTAGACTCCCATTCCTCCAATTCAGCTGTGCTTTGATCATCCAGCAATGGATCAGTATAGGAATGATCTATTGCTGCAAAGAAAGATAGGTTTAATGTACATTTGAGCTTAGGTACTACACATATTTAATATCACATCCCTTCCACTGTGACTGCAATACTTTCACATTGTGTTTATACCAGGGATCCTCAAACTACGGCCCTCCAGCTGTGGTAGAACTACACATCCCATGAGGCATTGTAACACACTGACATTCACAGACATGACTAGGCATGATGGGAATTGTAGTTCCTGAACAACTGGAGGGCCGTAGTTTGAAGACCCATGGTTTATACCAATCTGCTGAAGGCGATCTATAGACATTGCACAGCAAGATCAGCAGCCCAGGAGCTCATTGTTTAAGCTCCTGGGCTTAGTTTTAGAGCTTAGAACAATTGTCAGATTTTATTGCTGTCTGTCCCCCCATTGGGTAGATTCACCCTCTTTATTTGTCCTCTTTAACATTATCATTGAAAGAGAAAGTAAAAGAAAATCCCAAATTTTGGGTCGTCCCCAGAAAAGAAATAGAGGGGAATCTTCCAATGGGGACACTAGTTTTGGTGACCTGAGGGTCCCCAAGTGATTCCCATAAACTTCAGGTATTTCTTCTTACTTCCTCTTTTGGTTATGGGACAGGAAGTGAAGGAGAAATCTCTGCAATGGGAGACAAGGGCAATAAAAATAATCTGACAGGGGGTTACAACCCTTTGTGCTATCCAAAATAAAAAATAAACAGTTTTGTCTATAGTTCTACTTTAAAACTGGATGTTATGATGTGAAAGCTGAAGTAGTTAAATAGTTCCAGAGGGTTGCAAATGTTTGTTTAACATATGCTGGACCTGTTCTTGCAAAAAAATGGTGCCTTATTAGTCGTACTATTGAATTTTTTATTTTATCTTTCCACATAAAAAATGAAAAGATGTAAATGAGAAAAAGTAAGGAAAATAATATTTAAAGCAACAGTGCACAAATAATTAATGCAAATACAGACAACACTAAATAACTACCAAGATATAGATGTATATATGTATATATATATAAATTACTCACTACTGAATAAGGATACAGAAAAAAAGAGAGTTAAAATGTTGCAGATCAATGAGCGAAATTAAAGAATTTACGCTTCTGCTAAACGTAATCAATGGCACTACCAGTAATTTAAATAGCAAACCAATATTGCCCAAATCACTGGTAGGATCAGGGACTGAATGGATCACCAAGGATTTCACACAGAGGAAGCAATACAAAGAGAACAGAATACTGTACTTTGTAAAACAAGTACATGGTACAGCAGGCACATATCCGGAATATGAAGTGTCGGGATAACAAACACTTTAATGGAACAACCTGAAGTTAGAAACAGATTGGCTACCATTCACAGCTGCACCAAATTCTGAGTGCTCCAGTTTTAGTAAATCTCCCCCACAGTGTATTCCAGGGGTGCCCAACCTATTGAAGAGCGAGGGCCACTTAAGCGACTTGGTAACCAGTCGCGGGCCACAATGAGCTGAGCTGTGTGAAAGGGGCCCAAGGTTGCTTTCACACTGATGCGCTGTGCCCACACTACGGGTGCAACGCAGTGTACCTTTGGCTTTCCTGCACTTTGCAATCTACTTCTATTATATTCTGCAGGTTTGGTGCACTTTCAGAAAGCTCACAAAACTCGCAGGTAATAACAGAAGTCTATGGCTCAGTGCAGATAACCCACAGGTAAACTGCTCTGCACCTACAGATCAGCTTGAAAGCAGCCCAGTACCCACTGCAGAACAGATATGCCTGTATAGACACTGTGATTTTAGTAATAAACTGACCTTCAATAACAGTATTCTATTCCATCCCAGAGCAGTAGGTCGCAGGCCACATCAGAGGGCTTCGCGGGCCACACTGGTTGGGCACCCCTGGTATACTCAATCCAAGCCTATAAAAACCTGGCATACAGTAGGTGCGGGAAGAGTTTTGATATGGAAAGGCAGAGAAGTGTATTAGGCAAGTGACAGATCACAAGCCCATAAACTCACTGCCTTTTGCCGAAAAAAAAGAAAAGTCTTCTTTTTGACAAAACACCTAGCTGTTTAAGTCCCAGGGGCTGAAAATCAATTATTTTTAGAAAAAAAAAAAAACTAGCAGTTTATTTTGACAAAACACATCGCTGTTTTGTCCATGGAGCTGAGAGTTTATTTCCAAAACAGAATTTTTTTCTTCCAAAGTAAATTGCTGTTGTTGTGTTCCCAGGAGTTATCTATTTCCAAATTCAGTTTGCTTAAAAGCTATACTATTTTGGAGTAAAAAAAAAGTTCTGTTTTGACAAAATACGTCGCTGAACGGGAGCTGCATTTCACAGCCTTTTGCGGAGTTCTCTATGCTTATTACAGCAGAACTATGTGATTGGCGGAGAGGCTAGTCCTACAACTTTGAAAAGTCATGTAACCAGGCTCATCCATTTTAGTATAGGTAAGCACATTTGTAAAGAACCCTTATGTGCTTAATAAATGTGTAGAGCTCTTTATTTCTTTATCTGCAGCAAGGCCAATACTGCACAGCTTTGTATATAAAAAAATTGAATTTATTTGAAAAAAAAATGCTTTGGCAAATACTTTTGAAGCACAGGAGCCAACAATTTTCCGACCTCAGTATCCTGAAGATGGCGCTTTTCTGGCAAAAAAGTAGAAGCATTGTTTGAACAAAATATCTGCCTGTTTAATCTCAGGGGCTTAGAGAGCTTAGATCACTAAAAGATGTTGACAATATATTTCAAACCTCTGCGTATTATTGAATAAAATAATATTTCCTCCAAGGGGTCAGGAAAAGGCATTGGAATACAAGAACATTTATATTATTTCTACTAACTAATACAAATACAATTTTAATCTTGTTGGATCATACGGCTTATACTTCAGGAAAACACAGATTATTATTATTTAGGTACTAATATAGGGCTGTCAATTTACACAACGCTCTACATATACATTTTACATTCACATCAGTCCCTACCCTCAAGGAGCTTACAATCTAAGGTCCCTAACTCACATTCATATACTAGGACCAATTTAGACAGAAGCCAATTAACCTATCAGCATGTCTTTGGAGTGTTGGAGGAAACCGGAGTTCCCGGAGAAAACCCATGCAGACACAGGGAGAACATGCAAACTCCAGGCAGATAGTATCGTGGTTGGGATTCGAACCAGCGACCATTTTTACTGCTAGACGAGAGTGCTACCCGTTACACCACTGTGCCACCCCAGATCAACATTTAAATAAGGTAAAACTAAAACGTTTTTATTTTATTTTGGATAATATAAGAAAGACTTATAACCCCAGTCCTTTTTTTTTTTGCCATTTCTGTCCCAATGAGGAGATTTCTCTTCACTTCCTGCCCCAGAGCCCAAACAGGAACTAAGAGTAATACCCTGCAAATTGAGAGAATCCCTGGTTGTCACCAAGGTCACCATATTGGAAGATTCCCCCTCTATTCCTGTTATGGTGGCAGCCCAAAATTTGGGATTTCCTTTTACTTTCCCTCTTAATGATAACAGTAAACAGGACAAATAGAGAAGGTGAACCTTATGGCCGGTTTACGCCAGAAAGTGTTAAGGAAAAGGCACGTTCTGTGTACGTTTTCTGCACCGCAGTTGAAAGCATTGCCCTTGTGATCTGCAAACATAGTACCAAATTGCATGGTACCTCAGTATCTTGCGGATGAGTGCAATCACTACATTGTCTGCGGTCCAGTACATTTTGCAGTCCATTCAAATGAATTGGGCTGTCAAAACACATTACACGGAAATGTGCAGGAATCGCATGGGAACATGCGCTCAAACGAGCATGGTCCTGTGCAATCCCGGAGTGAAGCGGCCCTAATTGGGCCCACAGATAACAATATAAACCTGACAGGTGTTTAATTACTCTCCCTCTATTTAAAACAATATATATATATATATATATATATATATATATATATATTGCCTTTAGTTATACTATATGTTATGTATCCAAAAAAAAAACTTAAAGGGTCACTAAAGTAATTTTTTATTTTTTGCTGAAATGACTGTTTACAGGGTATAGAGACATAATAGTTAACTGATTCCTTTTAAAAATGATTAAAAATAGATACAAATAAATCATATAATGTGCCTGCAGTTTAGTTTCACTTTTAAACTGGTTTCATGTTTCTGTGAAGTAAAGAGACACACAGAACAAAAACAAACAAATACAGGGCAGTGGTTTGTTTTTAAAATGAATCTGAGTGGTTCTGAGGAGTATTAGACACACAGTAATGACAGCTTGGACCACAGTGAAAAGCTGCCATGAGATTTTTCATAAGGAGCCAGACAAGCAGGAAGTGTGGAGATCAGAGCAGAATTACAGCAACTTCAAAGCAAAAAAAAAAAAACCAACAATGAGGACATGAAACCAGGACTGCAGTAAGGTAAAGGAAGCAATTTAGCTAAAAAAAAAATTCCTTTAGTGATCCTTTAAATGCTTATTTTTTTTTCATATACACGAGTTGCTAGTATAAATACATGGAATATGTTCTTATATTAGCCTCCCTATATTAGAAGGAATGATAAGTCATTAAAGCTATACTGCAATGCCCTTTTCTTCAGTCCAAAAAATGCAACTTCCTGCCAAGAAGAGACAGCAGTGTGATGATGATGATGGGTGATCAAGCTGTATTTAAATGAAGTGGGGAAAAAAAGTAACTTTTTTTTTTACTATTTATATATATATTTTTTTTTCTACGATTGTGATATAGGCAACCTATTTATAAAACAAATTTCAGTTAATATGTTTATTTCTTATGATCATCAGCTCCAACTGATACCATAATAAAAAAAATTGTGAAATACCTCAGGAAAATACTGCAATAGGGCCAATAGATGGAGCTGATGATCATACATGTATTATACACATAATGGTGATTATTCATGACTACTGTATTATTGCTTAGGGTATTCGCATAGACACACTAGGCCAGGGGTTTTGACTTTCTTGGGCCATATTGAAAGAAGAGAAATTGTCTGAAGTCACACATAAATTACACTAGCAATAAGAATAGCTGATGAGTAGAAAAAGTCGAGCTGATCGCTGATACAAATAATGTACCTATCTGAGTAATACAACTTCATTTTTTTAAAAATACTTTTTATTCAAAAAGTAAAAGAGGGTAAAATAAAACTAGTGTGATATTTGAACTAAGGCCGACCATACATGGTTCAAATCTCAGCCGGTTCAGCAGGAACCGGCCAAGATTTGAACCATTAATAGGCAGGCTGAATGTACCAAGTTGATCAACCAGCCTACCGGTCCGTAGCCGCTATCGATAATCATTCTCTTCTTTCGCCGCACACATCTGCATTGAAAAAGACAATTGCTCGACAGGAAACGCACTACAGTCCGTTTAACATGGTTTCCTATGGAACACGTTCAGATCTTTTCAGCCGATGCATTTTGGAAAGGGATTGGGACTATTTTTCCCACAACAGATTGCCTTTTGTGTGTAATAGACTTCAATAAAGTCACACGAGAAATGCAAGTGTTGCGTTTTTGATGCGTTTTGTGTCACGTGTTTTTTCCCCCTTTAAAAATACTGTAAATAGCTGGTTGCTAAGGAGCAGACTGGAAAACCGTCCAATGTGTCCTTAACAACAGATGACTCATCAGCTGTCAGTGGGCTTCCCCGCTGACAGCTGAATGTAAAAAAAAAACTGATGGCAAGAAAATTCTGAGAAAAATGATGTGGGGTCCCCCCCCAGATCCATACCAGGCCCTTCAGGTCAGGGAGACCGCACGCCAAAATAATAATAAAACAAAATGGTGTGGGGTCCCTCCGAATCCATACCAGACCCTTATCAGAGCATGCAGCCCAGCAGGACAGGAAAGGAGGGGATGAGGGAGTGCTGATGAGATGGCACTGATGGATTGGTACTGATGAGGAAGCACTAATATGCAGCACTCATGGGCACTGATAGTTGCACTGATGAGGCAGCTCTGAAGGCTACTGATGGGGTGGCACTGATGAGTATTTACAATATATATATATATATATATATATATATATATATATATATATATATATTGACATCTCCCTTTTGAGAAAGGGAAAGGGTCTGAGGACACAGATTCCCCAGTCCCCTTCTCTGTAGCCTCAGCTGCACTGAAGATGGATGGACAGGAGACAGAGGCTCCTCTCCATTCATAACCTAAAACATTGTGAACAGTTTACGATGTTCAGTTATGAATGCAAGAGTCATTGATCACTGCATTCAGAAATGGAAGGAGTCGGTAAATTACATATACCGGCTCCTTCCTTCAATTTCCATCCTGACAAATCGGGACTGGAGGAGGACCCGGAGAGCCAGAGGAGCCCACGGAGGACCCAGATGACCCGGGAGCCAGAGGAGGACACAGAGGTCAGTCGGGGGGATCGGTACAGCGGTGGGGAAGTTACAAGCACTGATCTCGCTGTATAGCTTCCAATAAAGCAGCTGACAGATGTGGGAGCGAGAGGAGGAGAAGCGGCTGTCAGCTGCTTTACTGAAAGCTATACAGGGAGATCAGTGCTTGTAACTACCCCCACCACTGCACCGATCACCTGTGAGGCTGCCCAGCCCCCCTGCTATGCTGAGGAAGTCGGTCCCGGTACAACAGGTGTTGGATTAAGCATTGGAGCATTTTCACGGCTCAGTATCAGCACTGATACTGATACTAATATCGGTGCAACCCTAATACGTGCCATTGTCACATCCCAAAACTGGGATTGTGAGGATATGCTCTCCTCAAATGATAGTGAGGATACGAAGATAGTTTCATATTTCAGATGATGATCTACTAGTGGGAAAGTAAACTGCCGGGCTGCATGCTCAGATAAGTGTTTGGTATGGATTTTGGGAGGGCCGGGACCCCACACCATTTCTTTAAAACGCCGTTTTTTTCAAAACATTTTTTTGCTATCGGACGGATTTCTGGCCCCCTCCTTAGCAATCAGCTTTATACAGTGTTTTTAAAGAAAATAAAACACACACAAAACACATAAGAACTGCATGCAAAAATGCATAAAAAATCCGGGTTTAAAAACACACCGCAAAACATGGCTGAAAAACACATCAACCGCATAGATGTTAACCTAGACTTAATCATGTGGATGGAGACTCCAAGCAGAGGGGGAGGCGGTTAAATACATTATCGGCTGCCAATCAGTAGGAAAAAATGTCAGATGTGCATAGGGCTAGCCGCAGGAATACATGTGTGTAAAAAACTGCACACAAGGATCACAAAAAAGACCATAATGGCCACTTCCATGAAAAAAACAAAAAGCACTTATAGTATAACCAAACATGCAAAAGATGCAAATCTGCCCAAATCCCCCCAGAAAAACAGAAATGTATTCTAATCCTGATTCAAAACAAAGTGAAAAAGTCTAAATGATTGAAAATGTATATTTTAAAGGAATCCCCAACAAAACACTCTCTACCTATGAATGATATTAAAAATCTCAAAGGTCAGGGTTAAATAAATGGGATAAAACTCTGAAGAGCGATCCACTGTGGACTGCTGTACAAAGGGTCAGATAACTGTAAATGAGCCCAGAGATTTTGCATACACTTTATTAATGTCCATGTGCTAATTAACAAGGAAAGTGTATATTTTTGGCTGGAGACTATAATACAGACCCTTGCAAGACTTTCATGCATGTTTTAACTGAATGTGGAGTTTGACCTTATACCTGCACTACAAATTGTTGGTGTCCAGGCCATTGTTTTTGTACAGATTTCTTCTTATTTAGAAATTAGGGCTGTTGGCTGGTGAACTTTCATTAACTCTCACTCTGAATTTCTTATTACTGTCAGTTAGATTGAATTCAGGAAGCTTTCTATCTGCAGTATGAATAAAGCCAGATGCTGAGAACCTCTCCGCGGAAAGTCTCCATGCTGATTGAGAATGCAAACACCATCTATCTATTTATCTTAATGACAATCATGTCATTCAGCCGCTACAGTGCTAGAGAGAGGGGGATGTTGCTGCCTTTAAAAGTTCTTCTAAAAAAAGTCTTTCTCGTCATGTCCCAAACTGCAATTAATTAAATCAGTGGTCATGTACAGCTTGGTAATTAACCTGGAGCCTTTTAACCTCCCTGGCAGTATGATTATGTTTGGAATTGCGTACCAAAAGCGGTACAATTATTTGCATGGAAATTTGGCGTTTTATACTGTAGGCCTGCAATTCTTAGGAATAACTTGCTTAAATCTGTCCAAACAAGACATCCCGGGTATGATAAAGTTTGAAAAACAAAATCATAATTTTTTATATAATAAAAAACTATAAATAATTATAACAAATTATAATGTAATTCTAATAAAAAATATTCAATAGTGTAATCAACTCAAAAACACTGAAATTTGCTCAGTTGCAGAATTGTCACTGTCATTATTTTTTTTATTCTGCAAGTGATTATAATTTATTATCGCTGTTTTTTAGCTAATCTAAAACCATTTTTGACATAAAGGGACACTTTTGGTTGCTATGGACAATCTACAGTTTGCAGGCAGAAAGAACATGTAGGACACTGGACAGACCACTAGGGACAAGGGGGGTGTGTATTTTTTACATACAGTACTGTAATCTATAAGATTACAGTATACTTTATGTAAAGTGTTTGTTTACTTTTTTGAATTTGGCGCCGTTCTCCGCTTCGTTCGTCGAAGGGAACGGAGATCGGCGGCACACGGGGGCGCTGTGTGAATCGAGCGAGCACCCGCTCGCTCACACAGCGTGGATGCATCGCTGGATCCAGGAAGAAGGTAAGACAGCGCGCGCTGCAGGCTCTGCATGGCTACACGCTCAGGGATACCGCCAATGAGGTTAAACAAGAAGTTGATCTTAATTCAGAATTTTAATTTACAGAAAACAGCCAAATACTTTATTTTTGCCAACCCAAAGGAAAAAAATAAAAGACCCAAAACTGTATTACACTAATCACTAAGTTTCACTTATTGGAGTGGTAATTAATGATTTTCAAATAATGAATGTGTTTGTAGCAAGCTGTGCAATTGCTACAATATGACTCTAGTCTAGTCGATAGGGTTGCCACCTTTTCTTCAAGCCAAACCCGAACACTTTAGCAGCCTGGGACATCTTTGGGTGCCCCAAGGAGAGCGGTTATGCGGTCTGCATAGCTCGCCACAGTGAACAGTGGGTGTGGCAAAATTGCTCTTGCTGACATCATCACCCTGCCCTTCAGTGATGCCAAAACTGCCCCCAGACAGCTGCCCGCAACTCTTGGATGACAACAGATTTGTGTGTGAATATCTTGGTTACTTGGGGAGCCACAGCCTGGTCTGAATAATGTGTCCGGGTTTCAGTCCACCTGGACACATGATTAAAAACCCAGACTGTCCGTTTGAATCCTGAACATGTGACAACCCTACTAGTCAAGCAAGTTAGGACATCTTCAGGATCCAAAATATAGTATTTATTATTTTAGTTTAAAAGTAAACCTGTACTGTAATAAGAGTAATAAGGAGGGCTGCCATGGCTGGACTTGTAAAATGCTCGTTGCCCAACTGTTATGCTAAGTCAGTGGCTTCACTACTTTCTGAGTTGCTAACCAAGAACAATCATTCAGAGCAGCACTTATCCCAAGTTAAGATTCACATTATTAAAACAAGAGGGTCGGCATGTCAACCAGGCAACTACAATTTCCAGAAGAGATTAGTAATAGAAACTTCCAAGTTTCTTTCCTGACAGGTTTGCTTTACTGGGGATTTCCAAGAAAGTGCAGATTGTTTAAGAGATTGGTGCTCCCTATCAACAGCATCAACCTCTCCCTCCACATCTATAGCACCAACTTCTTTCTCCCCAACAACAGCATCAACCTCTCCCTCCACATCTATACCACTAGCTTCTTTCTCCCCATCAACAGTGTCAACCTCTCCCTTCACATCTGAAACACCAGCTTCTTTCTCCCCATCAACAGCATAAACCTCTCACTCCACATCTATAGCACCAACTTCTTTCTCCCCATTGACAGCGTCAACCTCTCCCTCCACATTTATACCACCAGCTTCTTTCTCCCCATCAACAGCATCAACCTCTCCCTTCACATCTATAGCACCAGCTTCTTTCTCCCCATCAACAAGCATCAACCTCTCCCTTCACATCTGAAGTACCAGCTTCTTTCTCCCCATCAACAGCATCAACCTCTCACTCCACATCTATAGCACCAACTTATTTCTCCCCATCAACAAGCATCAACCTCTCCCTCCACATCTATAGCACCAACATATTTCTCCCCATCAACAAGCATCAACCTCTCCCTCCATATTTATACCACCAGATTCTTTCTCCCCATCAACAGCATCAACCTCTCCCTCCACATCTATAGCACCAACTTCTTTCTCCACATCAACAACATCAACCTCTCCCTCCACATCTATAGCACCAACTTCTTTCTCCCCATCAACAGCATCAACCTCTCCCTCCACATCTATAGCACCAAGTTCTTTCTCCCCATTGACAGCGTCAACCTCTCCCTTCACATCTGAAGTACCAGCTTCTTTCTCCCCATCAACAGCATCAACCTCTCCCTCCACATTTATACCACCAGCTTCTTTCTCCCCATCAACAGCATCAACCTCTCCCTCCACATCTATAGCACCAGCTTCTTTCTCCCCATCAATAGCATAAACCTCTCACTCCACATCTATAGCACCAACTTCTTTCTCCCCATCGACAGCATCAACCTCTCCCTCCACATCTATAGCACCAAGTTCTTTTTCCCCATCAACAGCATCAACCTCTCCCTCCACATCTATAGCACCAAGTTCTTTCTCCCCATCGACAGCGTCAACCTCTCCCTCCACATCTGAAGTACCAGCTTCTTTCTCCCCATCAACAGCATCAACCTCTCCCTCCACATTTATACCACCAGCTTCTTTCTCCCCATCAACAGCATCAACCTCTCCCTCCACATTTATACCACCAGCTTCTTTCTCCCCATCAACAGCATCAACCTCTCCCTCCACATCTATAGCACGACTTCTTTCTCCCCATCGGCAGCGTGAACCTCTCCCTCCACATTTATACCACCAGCTTCTTTCTCCCCATCAACGGCATCAACCTCTCCCTCCACATTTATACCACCAACTTCGTTCTCCCTATCAACAGCATCAACCTCTCCCTCCACATCTATAGCACCAACTTATTTCTCCCCATCAACAAGCATCAACCTTTTCATCCACATTTATCCCACCAGCTTCTTTTTCCCCATCAACAGCATCAACCTCTCCCTCCACATCTATAGAACCAGCTGCTTTCTCATTAACATTAGCCTCTTCCTTTTCATCTATAGCAACAGACTTATCTGTATTCAGGGGAGTAGTTACAAGGGTCACAATTGTGTTCTGACCTCATGCTCCAGGGGGCCCGTACGGTACCCCAGTACACCTGTAAAGGAGGAGGGGCAAGAGTGGCAGCGTGTAGGGGAAGCAATCCCTGACCATCTTCCACCTGCAGGTGCGGAATGTAAACTTCTTCTCCTCCTGTCGGAATTCAGAGGCTGCAGAGAGAAGATGGTGGTGGGGGGGGGGGGGTTGGTTCCTCATATGTGCTCTCTCAGCGTTGCTGTGCTGTCTCCCGCCCCCATGCTCTCTCCAGGCTCCTGTTTTCTCTCCCACCCCATGTTCTCTCCTGCCCCCCACAGCACTGCCAGTTTCCTCCCTCCCCTCTTCCGCCGGCCTTTGCGGGGGATGCTATCAGGATGGAGAGTGGGGAAGGAGCCAGTAAATGTGTCATTCACTGGCCCCTTCTTTGTCTGAATTAATAAAGTTAGTGATCCGTACCAATCACTTACAATGTTCATTCATGAAAGAGGCATAGGAAACAATTCCTTTCCATTACTTCTAGCTGAGGCTGCACAGATGGAAATTGACAGCTGTGTCCCCCAATCTGCTTTCTCTGTCTCAAAGGCGAAACATCAGAACTCAGTTTAGACCCCCTGATATTTCATCAAAGCCCCTCGAATGGGGGGGGGCTTAAAAACCAATGTGAAAAATAATATTGTAAAAAAATAAAATGGTAAAGAATATGAAATATATTGACATCAGTGGCGGAACTATCAGGGTTGCAAAGATTGCACTTGCGACTGGGTCCTAGTGTTCCCCCACCGGGTTAAGAGGGAAGAGCATCGGGGGGGCCCTTTATGGTTTCTTGCACTAGGGCCATGAAGATTCTAGTTACGTTTCTGTTTGTATTAACAACATCAGCCTTCCTCCTCAAACAAACGTCCTCCTCAATGCTTCAAACTCTTCTATTACAACTATAGCTCCCCTTTCTTCCCTTTTATGAATAACATCTTCCACCATATCTATAGCAACAAGCATCTTCTACATAGGCAACATCTACCTTTGCTACTTCATCGAATCCACCAACTTCGTCTTCCTCATCAGTAACATCAGCCTCTTTCTCCACATCTATAGCACAATCTTCTTCCTCCTTACTAACAGCATCAAAGTCTTTCTTCATATCTATACCGCCAGCGTCTTCCTCCTCATCAACAGCATCAGCCTCTTTCTCCACATCAATAGAACCAGCTTCTACCTCCGCAACAACAGCATCAGCCTCTTTCTCCACATTAATATAACCATTTTCTCTTTTTTTAACATTCAGCCTTTCCTCCACATTTATACTACTGGTTTCTTCCCCAAACCCTCCACCTCCCTCCAGGCATCACTACAACTATATCCCCAGTTTCTTCCTCCTTATTGACAACATCAACTTTTCCCTCCACATTTTTAGCAACGCCATCTTCTTTATCCTTATCAACAGTGTCAGCCTCTTTTCCACATCTATACCACTAGCTTCTTCCTCCTCATCAACAGCATCCATCTCTTCTTCCATAGCATAAGCTTCTTCCTTTCCGTCAACTTCAGCCTCTTCCTCCATATATATATAGCACCAGTTTCTTCTTCTATATCGATAACATCAACCTTCCTCAATATCCATACATTAGCCTTATCTTTTGTATGCACAGCACCAGCCTCTTATTTTACATCTTCAGCATCATTGCCTTCAAATAAAAAGCTGCATCTCTTTTTACATAAATACATAATCCTCTTTCCCCCTATTAGTGGCATCATCTTATTTTTTCTTCATTAGTATTGAAAAACCTAACTAAATTAGGGGGTCTCAAGTGCGGCCCCTGACATTACCAAATGGACACACATAACATTCCCTAAATGTAGTGTTACAAGAAGCTGTCAGAGACTGCAAACCTTCAACAGAAGATAGTAATTTCCATTTGAAAGGAGCCAACGTAGTGATCTGACTACTCTTGAATGGAACTGTTTAAAAACTTCTGTTCAATCAGCGCATGCAGCCAATCAGCTGCAATGTAGATCAGTGTATTCTGACAGCAGAGGAGTCCCCATTGTCAGAATATAATACCGCAGCGTGGGGATCCCAGCTCGCTGATCAAAAAAAAAAGACAGCCTAAGCATCATATCAATGAATTTTGTTTGCAGGAACTATGGGACCCACACAATAAGTGCCTAAGGGCAGCAAGTCGGCCACCGGGGGTCTACGTCAACAGCTCCAGACTGTTCTTCAACATCTATAGCACCAAACCTCTTCCTCCATATCACTTTTGTGAGATACTTTGTATATACCCTGTATATATACATATATATATATATATATATATATATATATATATATATATATATATACACACACACATATACACTTCACGCTCTGTCTAAAAAATATGCAGTTTAGGATGGAAATCTGCCTTAAATGTAACCATCTGGTAATTTAAAAAAATTGAGCTACTTTGAGTTTCATTTTATTTAATCATTTCCTATATGCTGTAGCTGCTGTTTTCATTGGACGTTAGCCAACCCTTTCAAAAACCTGCCAAGTTAAACATTGATCTCTTGTCAATTATAGCTGGAATCACTGCTTACGTTAAATTTACAGCATAAAATGAGAACCACGTCCCATCTGCAGATTGTGTCGGAGTCACATCTAGAGCAGGTGTAATGTTCTCAGTGCATGATTTCAATAGTTTCCCCAGCAATAAAGCGATTTATTTACTTTTCTTATTCTCTCAGCTTCTTGTTGTTCCTTGCCGAGCTGTATTTATTCATCACATAGCGAACACTATGCTGCTCACAGCTTGCCTCATCGCTATTGCTTCTTACTAAACAGATCCTGGGGAGGAAAACAAACATATTCTTACTCTTAAGTGCCAAGAATATGCAGGCATGACAAACATGGAAGCAGTGAACTATGCTAATAGGGTTCTTTAAAGATCAGTTTATAGGGCAACCACAATGTGCAATTCTGGGGGATAATTACACAAATAAAGGGTATGTCTACTCATTGGGTTGGAATGGAAGTGGTTGAGGGAAAGCCGATTTGGTTGGATGAGTTACCTTCACATCTTCACATCCCTAGTCTACTGATCTTCGACTCTATTATACTTATGCCTTGTACACACGATAGAAAAACCGAAAAGCTGCTCGGGAGCTTTCCATCCCTACACACGGCTGGTTTTCCTGGCAGGAAAACTGCCATGAGAGCTTTGGCTCCTGGCCATGTGTATGCTTCACCGCAGGCTTTCCCCATAGCAAAACTGCTGAGAAAAATACCGCCGAGAATCCTGGCAGTAAAATGGAAGACATCTTCTCATTTTTCTAATTTTTCCTACCGGGATTCCCAGCGGTTTTCCTGTCGGGAAAACTGCCATGGAGCATACACACAGACAGTTTTCCTGGCCAAAAGCTGTCATGGCTAGGAAAACTGGTCGTGTGTACGAGGCATCACTCTGGATTAAAGTATGTGTATATGAAGGTATTCTATTTATGTGTTTTTTGTTTTGGTTGAACTAGATGGAAATCCAATCACATAACCATCCCTTCACATCCTTAACCACTTGTCCTCCGCCCACCGTCAAATGACGGCGGGCGGAGGACTCCATTATCCTGACATCACGTCATATGACGTGATGTCCTTTTGAAGCCGCGGGCGGCGCACGCGCACACCCGCCGCTCTGCTGGGATCCCGGTGCGAGTGCCCGGCGGCAACGATCGCCGCTGGGCACACGCGATTGCCCAGTAACTGAGCGGGGACGCGGAGCTCTGTATGTAAACACAGAGCTCCACGTCCTGTCAGGGAGAGAGGAGACCGTTGCTGTGTCCCTTGTACATAGGGACACAATCGGTCACCTCCCCCAGTCACCCCCCCTCCCCCTACGGTTAGAACACTCATAGGACACACATTTAACCCCTTCCCCGCCCCCTAGTGGTTAACCCCTTCACTGCCAGTCACATTTATACAGTAATCAATGCATATTTATAGCATTGTTCACTGTATAAATGTAAATGGTCCTAAAAATGTCAGAAAAGTGTCCGAAGTGTCCGCCATAACGTCGCAGTCCCAATAAAAAAATCGCAGATCGCCGCCATTAATAGTAAAAAAAAAAAAAAAAAATTCCATAAACTATCCCCTATTTTGTAAACACTATAAATTTTGTGCAAACCAACCGATAAACACTTATTGCATTTTTTTTTACCAAAAATATGTAGAATACGTATCGGCCTAAACTGAGGAAAAAAATATTTTTTTTATATATTTTTTGGGTTATTTATTATAGCAAAAAGTAAAAAATATTGCATTTTTTTCAAAATTGACACTCTATTTTTGTTTATAGCGCAAAAAATAAAAACCGCAGAGGTGATCAAATACCACCAAAAGAAAGCTCTATTTGTGGGAAAAAAAGGACACCAATTTTGTTTGGGAGCCACGTTGCACGTGCAATTGTCAGTTAAAGCGATGCAGTGCCGGAAGCTTAAATTTTGTCTGGGCAGAAAGGGGGTGTAGGTGCACAGTAGGCAAGTGGTTAAGCCCTGTACACACGATCTGAAAATCGTACGGAAAATGCCACTTTCGAAACGAACGTACGATAATCGGATCGTTAGTACAGGGCTTCCGAGAGCCGATCAGGACAGTTCATCCGATTTTATTCCATCGGACATGCACGGAAACTTTTTTCGTACGATGCCAGATCGTACGATTTTCGTTTAATCAGTACAGCTGTCGTTCGAAAATGCAATAGAAATGCATTACAACACATGACATCACGATTTTTTATTCTGCCGTACGAGAATTTTCGTGACTTTAGTAAACTCATCAGATTCGACGTGAGATAAGCATACAAAAAAAAACGGGAGATCATTCGTCCGATAATCGGATCGTGTGTACCGGGCACTAGTGTACTGATCTTCCGCTCTGGAATACAAAATTGTTTGAGATTTTACATGTACTTCCTTGGGTATAATAAACACTAACCACTTGTTTTAAAAACAATAATTTTAAGAACAATATTAAAAACTATTAAAAAAAAAAGCAAATTAGTAATTAATAATTTAATTATCAAATATTTGGTAGCTACAAAAAATCTGATCTCAAGACCAGAACAACATTATCCCGGACAACAAATGTAATAATTTGCTTTTTAAATGAGCTGCTTGCTGTGGGGGCACTCAACAGTCGGGAGGGGCCAGGAGTACAGAAGAGGGACCCGAGAAGAGGAGGATCTGGGCTGCTCTGTGTAAACCCACTGCACAGAGAAGGTAAGTATAACATGTTTGTTATTTTGCCCTAAAAAAAAACATGAGACTTTACAATCACTTTAAATTCACCTGTAATATACATGCTGTATCTGTGATGCTTTCCTTCACAGCAAATTTAACTTTTCTTGCAGAGTTTGACAGGTGCCACTGCCTGTCAAATTCACCTACTGATGTCAATGGGACAGGGTGCCTGGTGGCTGTCATCCACTGCAGATGTCATCCAGCGCAGATCACTCTTCAGAGGATGGTAGAGACTGTTACTTAAAGCTGATTGAGTCCCTACTGCTGCTAGAAGTTTGTGCAAAGGATTCACTACTCTTTATGAACTTTTACCGGATAAGTTGCAGTTTACACATCATTTTAGCAGCTTGATCTTCTGATTGTTTAGTCATGCAATCTTCATTAAGAACTAATTGTGATAGGTTAGCTTTAAAGAAAAGGTATCAGCACAACGTTAAGTAAAAAATAAAATACCCCCAGGCACCCAGTGCATGTACAGTTGTGCTCATAAGTTTACATACCCTGGCAGAATTTATGATTTCTTTGCCATATTTTCAGAGAATATGAATGATAACACAAATACTATTCTTCCACTCATGGTTAGTGTTTGGCTGAAGCCATTTATTATCAATCAACTGTTTACTCTTTTTACATCATAATGACAACATAAACTACCCAAATGACTATGATCAAAAGTTTACATACCCTGGTGATTTTGGCCTGATAACATGCACACAAGTTGACACAAATGGGTTTGAATGGCTAGTAAAGGTAACCATCCTCATCTGTTTGCTTGTAATTAGTGTGTGTATATAAGGTCAATGAGTTTATGGACCCTTGCATCTTTCATCCAGTGTTGAACTGACGTTTCTGGATTCTGAGTCATGGGAAAAGCAAAAGAATCGTCAAAAGGATCTGCGGGGAAATGTAGTTGAACTGTATAAAACAGGAAAGGGATATAAAAAGATATCCAAGGAATTGAGAATGCAAATCAGCAGTGTTCAAACTCTAATCAAGAAGTGGAAAATTAGGGGTTTTGCTGAAACCAAACTTGTAAACTTATGAGCATAACTGTAGCACTCTGTCCCATTGACATTGGCGCCATTGTTAAGAAAAAAAAATAGTATTTCTTTTATTTCTATTAGTGCTGGTTGTAGCTAAATTCCCAGGTTAAAGGCAAAAAGATGGGCTTTCATATGGGGGGAGCTACAGACAGCACTGAAGACACCCCCCTCCCTTTTTGTTTCTTACTGGGTGCCATCCTCTCTCCCTCCCAAAAGGATAAGTTACAACTTCAAAAGAAAGTGACATGCACACAGCTCCCTGACAAAGGGGCTCCTGAGGCACAGAGGGGACAGACACCTCCAGGCAACTCCACAGGCTTTTACAGCAGTAGTGGCTAACTTGGTAGCTGGTGGCATGAACGTAAACACATTTCAAAATAGTGGAGGATATGTCAGCGCTGGTTCAGCTGTGGGTTCTATTAGTCAGCAGATTAGTCACACAGCCAGCAGATAGATCACAAAGCTAGCATATAGATCAACAGCCGGCAGATTGATCACACAGACAGCAAATAGATCAACAGCTGTCAGATAGATCAACAGCTGGCAGGTAGACCACACAGTCGGCAGATAGACCACACAGCTGGCAGATAGGCCACACAGCCGAAGCAGTGTTGGCATATCCTCCACTAAAGTACCGTATTTTTCGGCGTATACCGCACTCTTTTGCCCTTAAAATCAGGGCAAAATCGTGTGTGCGCGATATACGCCGATACTCGCTTCCCGCACTGTGTTTTAACTGAGCCACTGACATATACCGAGCACAGTACACTCGGCAAGGCAAGGCTCCCCTTGCGGTCACGTCCTGTGCCTCCTGTACGTCCTTTACGCCAGAGGAGCCGAGCGTGCCCGAGTGTAATGCGCTCGGTATATGTTGGCGGAGTGCTTCAAACACAGCACGGGAAGCGGGGATTGGCTGAGAAACACAGCGGGGAGGACACCACGATGGCCGCAGATGGATAAGACGAACGCCGGACTGGACAAGGCCGCCAATGGACGCCAGGCAAGACACCAAAACTGTAAGTAACATTTTTTTTTCAGGAATTTCATGTCCAGATTAGGGGTGCGCGATATACGCCGGTGCGCGTAATAGGCAGATAAATATGGTAAGCACACTGTTTTACTAGCAGCTGGGTGGATTCCAGAAACGCTCAGTTAGATCAGCAGTGAATTAAGCAAGGTGCCCCTCCTGAACCATTAATTTCCTTATACTCATGCCGCCTGCTGCAGCCACAACTGCTGGAACAGTCCATGGAGATGCCTGTCCATATTTACAGACTTTCTGAAATGATAACAAGGAAAACCTTTTAGCACACAGTATGTAGTCAAAGGACACGTTCCTACCACAGGCCCCGATTACGCAGACCCCACTAATATTCCGAATAGAGCAGGACAAGCTGCACAAGTGTTTTTCTATTTTTTTCTTTATATTGGCTTTTCAAAATAACAAATGCATTAATAGGTTGGATAAAAAGTTAGGTGTTTAGTGCAGCATAACACTTTTGGTTGTAAAATAGTACATTTTCTATTTAGATGTACACATCAGACCATAAGAGGGACAATTAAAGCTGCATGAGAAGAAGAGGGATTTGCTCTCAAAAGGGAGACTTGACACTTTTACATTGATAATAATAATAAAAAATCACAAGATATCCATTACCATTTACCACCAAATTAAAGCCTAATTTGTCCTGAAAAAACACAGCATAATCCACTTGGATGCACAAAGTTGTTTTGATGATATGATAGGGTTTTAATAACACATGTCAAAGTTGCATAATTGTGTTTAGGCCTTAGGATTTCTTTTAACCTTAGTATTCTTTTTAAGATTTTAAAAAGAGATCTTTTGGATCTCCAATGCTTTACTTTCAACGTCAGTCCTTAATCTCTAGCAAACTGTACAACAACACCTAGGAGTTGATTTACTAAAGACAAAAAGACTGTGTGCTTTACAAAGTGCAATTGCTCCAGAACTTAGTAAATGAGGTAAAGTTTCATTCTGGAAAAAGTACCCAATCACGTGCAAGGAAAAAAAAAATGCACCTTTGCTTGCACATGATTGGATGTGGAAGCCAGCAGAGCTTTTGCTAATTTACTAAGCTATGGAGCAATTTCTCTTGGCAGAGTGTAACCTGCAGTCTATTTGCCTTTAGTAAATCAACCCCATAGTTTATAATATGATTACTTACATTCCAGGTTACTTCTAAATCCCATTTCATCAAAGTGTGCAATTAGGATACTTTAAAAATGAAATTACTAAACCTTATTATGCAATTTTGTGCTGGTAATTTGCCCATGCAGGTATTGTTAATGGGCCACTGCTGTTTCTCCAAACACTGCAGTCTTCCTGCAGCCGCATTCTGTGCTGCTCATGCAAATCATACCCAGCCTCCCACACATGCCTCCTGGCTGTAATAATAAGGGACAGCTGCCAAAAGATGCTTTTTACTGTACTTTAGCTAGTTTGTATACTGTGACATGGGGGACATTATACAAAATATGACTACAAAATTCTGTCTATGAATAGTAATCTAAGATTCTGCAGAGATATATAAACTGAATGCAAGGATTGTGAAGCTGCGACCCTTAAGCTGTCAAAAAACTATTACACAATCCCCGTCATCATAAATCTAACTTTTGGAGCATGGATTTAGAATTTTTTTTAAATAATATTTTTTTTTTAATAATAAATATATAATTTTTTAATTACTTCTCAATTCAGTAACACTGCGTAAATGCCTCTTTCTGCAGTTCTGATGTGTTACCAGTAGTGATGAGCTCCAGCGTGTTCGCACAGCCCACGTGCAGAGCCCACCAGGAAGTCTGCACGGCGCTGCGCTAACCACAGGCAGGGAGACATTTTCCGATCTCATGCCTGTGATTAGCACCGTGCAGACTTCCTGGCGGGCTCTGCACGTGGACTGTGTGAACGCGTCGGAGCGCATCCCTTGTTACCAGGGTAAGAAGTTGTCATGTCCAACATCACTTGTTGCTCTACCTAGAGCCGAAATATGGTATTGCCACATGAATATGAAATAAAACCATGCTAGTGGTGTAACTGCCACAAAGCAATCCCATGCAGGCATAGATGGGTTTGGTATGGGCAAAGGGTGATATACTTATTCCAGCTAACTCATTTGTGAATCCAGGAGCATTTTTGCAGACCACCAATGTCACAGGATTTGTATTAAAGGATTTTATCATTGACCATGAATGTAAAAAGGCTAGGGAACTTTTACTAGTTGCTGTTATCCATGGCTCATCATTAACTTAAAGGGTGATTTCTATCACTGAGAGGCCTCTTATACTGTCCACCAATACAAAGGGGTATTGTCACTAGTAAAGGAGGCTTTTTACTGTGTGTCGGGGCTGCATTTACACTGACAACCAATGAAAATTATTTTTTTACAATAGTGGGGGCATTTAAAAAAAATAATTTACACTGATTACTAATGTCATTTGTTTTTCCTTACCAGGGTGAGCAATAGGCAAAAGGCTCTTACTATGCATCAATGTAAAGTAAGCCATTAGGGGGCATATGGCTACTGTATGTACAGTATATGGTAATATTGGCACTAAAGAGTAGATTTCATTGTGGTGGCTAGAGCTTTATCAAGATTTTGTCTTTGCAGTCCTTTGAGTTCCAGTGCAATACCTAAACAATTATTTATGAGAAAAGGGTGCATTTCAGTAGTCAACTTGATTTACCGAGCATTTTAAACAACAACTTTTCTTTTCATTCTCCTCTGACTATCCTATGAGGCTGCAGGACACTTGACTCTTTGTCTGGACAGTGCTGATTAGCCGCGTGCGATCAAATGCATCCTCCCAAAAAAATTTTTTTTTAGCAATACACACCAAACTGAGCATGTGCAGAGTGCCTCCAAGGCTCTGTACTATTATGAGATGGATTGGGGACTGTGGAAAAAGGGGAGAATTTAGCAAAGACAGAATCAAACAGCTTTTTTACACAGCGCGGAGGATTAACCCCTTAGGCCGCGTACACACAATCGAATTTATCTGCTGAAACTGGTCCGACGGACCGTTTCAGCAGACATCTCCGATCGTGTGTACGGGCTAGCGGACATGTTTTCCCAGCGGACAAATTTCAAAGCATGCTTTGAAATTTGTCCGCCGGAGACATGTCCGTCGGATATGTCCGATGGTTAGTACACTAACCAGCAGACAGAAATCTCTGTGCATGCGTCAAATGGATTTGACGCATGCATGGAAGTATTTTACTTCCTGGAGTGGTGACGTGGCGGCGTCAGCGTCACCACCACATCACCGCGTCCTCAGCCCGAGGGGATTTTCGTCCGATGGTGTGTACACGCCATTGGACCAAAATCCGATGAGACATGTCTGCTGGAAACGGTCCGTCGGACATGTTTGAGCAGACATGTCTCATCGTGTGTACGCGGCCTTAGGTTTCACAGTGAGCATAACAAGTATGCTTTACTATATGTACAGACTGATTTTATTGCTGTGGTTTTATTTTACTTCAACGTGTATTTCTTCTAAACCATACCTCACAATTTTCTAAAATAAAAAAAGCGACACTGTTTAGCACAGAGAATGTTGGCAAAAGTTAAACTCTGTCACACCCCAGTTAAAGCAGAAGTTTAGTTAAAAAAAAAAAAAAAACATTATTTATCAATGTCTTTATTTGCACTACTTACCTGTAATGAAATATCTCCCTTGATGTGCAGACTGCTGGATTCTGTAGTAATATTAAAGGGGTTGTAAAGACAAAAATATTTTCCTCTTAAATGAAAGTCTGACAGTAGCTGATAAAGTAAAAAGTAATGTTTTGCATTATAACTAGTTTGATACCTGTTGAAATCGAGCCGTTTTAATCACCTCCGTCATTTCTGGATCGTTATTCTCACTGACTTCCTGGTTTGCGGTGCGCAATCATTCTTGCTACATCATGGCCCAATGGGAACTACAGTTCCTATTAGGCTTAGCCTCTATGCCTATGAGGGTTAAGAGAGCATCTTCACGCAGGGCTGTAGTCATAGGGAGGGGGTGAGCACATTCTGCTTTCCACCATGCAGGTGCTGGTGGAAAGCAAGAAGAGGAGAAACAGGAAATTGCATTTTTAAACCTGGTTTACTGTATTTTGGAGGTCAAAAGGAAAAATGAGGTAAGTGATATTTAAATGCTCTAGCTTACAGCAATCAATTGATCTAATAAAAAACGAACCTTTAGTGTTCCTTTAATTGCAGGGCTGCCCTGTCCTCTTCTTGCTTCTGAAATTCTAGCGCTGTGGGGTTATTAGCTGAGTCTCTGAGCTCAGCTTCACTAAAGACGATCCAGTGGGGACACAATAGATCATTCTTTTCCACTGAGAAAAGTTATTTCACTGATTACATTGCCTTTAACACAATCTGTTAATGCGAGAGGGAATCTTGTGACTGATTAGACGCTTCCCCAATCACAGATCACATTACAAGGAGTGTGGACCATAAGAGAACTTTACTCAATGGAGAAGTGGGCAGGAGGGGAGAATTTTGTGAGATCATCACTAGTGCTAAGCCCAGAGACTGTTACCTCCCAGGAAGAGGACAGGGCAGCCCTGCAGTGAAGATTTCTAGAGAATCCATCAGGCTTCACATTGTGGAACACACTTAATTATAGGAAAGTAATGTACCTAAAGCTGTAGAGAAAAAAATAATTTCAGCTCAACATCATTGTCTACAAACATTTAATATGCCAAAAATAATTGGTTAAACCCAAAAGTGATTTTTATTCCACCAAGACTTTCCTTTTTTCTGGCTTTTCAAAATAACAGCTGCAATCATTTAAACCCCATACACACGATCCAAAAATCATAGGAAAAATGGCACATTCAAATCGATCGCACGATAATCAGATCATTAGTGCAGAGCTTTCGAGAGCCAATCAGGACAGTTCATCTGATATTATTCTATCGGACATGCACAGAATTTTTTTTCGTTTAATGCCAGATTGTACCTTTTTTTGTTTTAATCAGTACAGCTGTCGTTCGAAAATGCAATACAGATGCATTACAACACATGACATCACTTCTGAATTTTTATTCTCTCGTACGAAAATTTTCGTGACTTTAGTAAACTCATCATATTCGACGTGAGATTAGCATGGAAAAAAAAAAAAACGGACGATCATTCATCCGATAATCGGATACTGTGTACCGGGCATTAGAGTTTTGATGAAAGGTTTAGTTCAGTTTATCTCTTTTTGTTAGTGAACTAATCATTTCAGACCAAATAGAAAAACAATTGAGGAGCGGGAGACGGGAACGGGAGACAGAGGAATTTGTTTCTGAAAGCAGGACATTTGGGAGCTGTGTCTAAAGCAACATTTCATTAATTTCTAAGGAAACAAAAATGGTTTCTTGCATACATTTGCCAAAGCTTAGATAATTCATATTCATGAAAAACACAAATACCCCTATTCTTTGTTACTTTTGCCTCTACATTTTCTAAGCAACTTTTTTTCTGAAACTTGAGACATTGCCACCAAATGTCTGATATGAAAAACCTTTGCTCCTTTGAAAATATATGAAAGCATTCTAAGACTAAACCCAACATGTTCAGCTTGTAAAGCACTTCTTTAAAGGAGAAATTTTACGTGCTGACCTGTATGTGTCTTACATCGGGAGTGAGGCTGATCTTACATCATTTCTCTTTTGTAAGTTGTAACAATTCCTGCATTCACTGCTGTGTTGAGCAGCATTAGTTTGTTCATTTGTGGGAAAAAAGGCATTTTTTTCCATTGATGGTATTTTCAATAGATCATAGCAGCAATCTCAACAGTGAAAAAATATTTCTGATAAACACAATCAGAGGCTAGATTCTAGGGGGAAGGTGAATGCTGGTTGAGAAAATGGGCGCTTTATTGTACATTGCAAAAAAAAAGTCATTTACACCTGGACAAAGAATATCTTGTATTTATGTGATCAACAGTAAAAGGCTATTATAGTCAAATGTTTATATTAATTATATGAATACAGCTAATACTAAACTTCATAATACGTATAGAATAACCCTATGGCAAGTCAAAAACACACAAGCAGCCATTATTAACTTAGGGTTACTCCAGGGTTTGCTAGGGGTTCCTTGAGCTGTGGCTAACTGGCCTCCTATTAGATGGTGCCTGAATGGTTCCAAGTTCAGCACCACTTTGAATGACTTCAAGGGTGTCATTTTAGCCACTCCTGTAAGGGGGGCAAGCTTGCTAATGACCCCCAATAGACTAATGCTGGATACACACTATACAACTTTTGTTGTTTGATTTCCTTTAGATTTACTAAAACCATATAGTGCAAGGGCCTGCCTGATTGCATACAAATTAAAACTGTTTAGGTTTGACCTCATAATATATGGTTTTGGTAAATCTAAAAGAAAAAAATCGAAAGAAAATTGTATAGTGTGTATCCATCTTATGCCTCGTACACGCGGTTGGACTTTTGACCGTGCAAAAGTCCACCGTGAGTCAGTCGGAAGTCTGGCGTAAAGAAAGAGAACAGGTTCTCTATCTAAGGTCCATCGGACTTCTGACAAAAAAAAGACAGATGGAGGCTACAGACAACCAGACTTTCCGAGAAAAAAAGCCTGTCTGACCAGGGGTCCCCTGAGATCTGAAAATTATTTCAAGGGTTCCTTTGAGGTAAAAGGGTTGAGAAGGGATGCACTGGAGTGGCGGAACACGCAGATGCTATCCCACCATCTAAAGGTAATCCCAGCCACCATTATGGTAAATACCTCCAGTTTTTCTGGAGGAAACCAGTAGGATAACGGGAGCATTCTCTTTTCTGTCTGATTGCTATTCTGTCTGTTTGCCTCTGTGTGTGATCTATGCTGATGCCACTTAGACATTAGATTGTCTTTCAGGGAAGACTTAAAATAAAACTATGTTATGTTCACATCAATCCATTTATCTACCGGAGATTACTCCTATTACAGCAGTGTGGGACAGAATGAGCTACACATGACAAAGCATGTTAGACATAACAAGCTCCTGTTAAAGAACAAATATACACATTCTATCTCTACGAAGAGGAAGCAAGACATATCAAGTATCTGCATTAAACACCCATGATGATAATTTTATTATGCTGGGGCCAACGGGTTCACAGCTTGGGCCCAGGGACAAGAACATGGTTGCCATTGAAAGGTCATTATAGGTGAATTCCATTTATCATGAACAGGCGGTGTGTTAGTATACTGTATTTAAAGAACCAATGATGTTGCTACATTGCCAATAATAACTGATGAGAACACTACTGACATACCAAAAAGTTGTTACAGTGCCTCTTATCAACCATGATGACTGTACCCTGGTACCCAACCTGCGGTCCATGTGACCGTTTAGAATTTTTTGTACGGCCTCTGTAGACACTAATCTGTGATTCTCTATTGCCCTGTTAGAGAGTCTCATTTAATATGTCTACAGTCATTTAATATGTCTACAGTCTATGACTGTCTCCTAAAGCATGTTTAGAGTCTCCAACAACTCCTATGACATGTTCACAATATCAGAGTCTCCTGCAGCATGTCCGCAGTCTCTGACTAACTCTTGTATCATGTTTGCACTCTCTGACCATGCCTTGTATCACGTCAAAGGTCTCTGACTATCTGTTTTATAATACCTGCAGCCTCTGACATCATCTGTATTATGTCCATAGTCTCTGACCATCCCTTTTATCATGTCCACAATCTTTGACTATATCCAGTTTTCTGCAGTCCCTGACACTGAATATTTACTGAATTTTATGTGCGGTCCTTTGGTGATGTTAGGGGCTGCACTTGAGGCTCCCCATGCCAGGAAAGTTGACCACTAGTGCTCTAGTGCAGGGATCTCCAAACTACGGCCCTCCAGCTGTTGTGGAACTACACTTCCCATGAGGCATTGTAAAACTCTGACATTCATAGACATGACTAGGCATAATGGGAATTGTAGTTCCTGAACACCTGGAGGGCCATAGTTTGGAGACTCCTGCTCTAGTGCATCAAAAATGACAGCAATTATAGATCTAAAATCTAGTATAGAAATGGGCTCTTCCAGCATCTGTGGTCCCCAGAACAAGCAGTCTAATGCCCTTTCACTCAGCAAGTTCAGAAAAGTACAATGTGATTGGTTGCTATGAAAAAGACAAACAAATGGTTTTGGACTTGTTTTGGAAGTCTCAAGCCTTGCACACATGGCCGGGATTCTCGTCAGGAAAAATGTGGGGACAAATTTTGGCCGGGAATCCCGGCCGTGTGAATGCTGACTTGCAAAAAACTGCCGGGATCCCGGCAGCAAAATAGAGAACCTGCTCTCTATTTTACCGCCGGCATTCCCAGCGGTTTTAAACCCGGCAGTTTTCCTATGGAAAAACACTGCAAGGGAGCATACACACAGCCAGGATTCCCGATGGGAATCCCGGCTGTGTGTACACAGGGAAACTTACTGAACAGGTTCTCGGTTTTCACATCAGGATTCCCGGCGGTCTTTATACCACCGGGAATCCCTGACGTGTACAGGGCTTCAAACTTGTTTGGTAAGACATTATAGAAAAAAGCTAATTTGAATGCAGAAACCCATACTGTAGCAACCTATCAGACTTCAGATATATTGAGAGTAATAAATAAATTATGACTGGCTGCCATGGGCTATTGCATATTATTGTAGTTTTTTTAATTGCAGTACAGAATAACCCAGTATACAGTGCCTTGCAAAAGTATTCACCCCCTTGGCTTTTTACCTATTTTGTTACATTACAGCCTTTAGTTCAATGTTTTATTAATCTGAAGTATATGTGATGGATCAAATCACAATAGTCTGAGTTGGTGAAATAAAATTAGAAAAATATATACATAAAACAATTTTTCAGAATTAGAAAACTGATAATTGGCATGTGCGTATGTATTTACCCCCTTTGTTATGAGGCCCATAAAAAGCTCTGGTGCAACCAATTACCTTCAGAAGTCACATAATTAGTGAAATGATGTCCACCTGTGTGCAATCTAAGTGTCACATGATCTGGCATTACATATACGCACCTTTTTGAAAGGACCCAGAGGCTGCAACACCTAAGCAAAAGGCACCACTAACTAAACACTGCCATGAAGATCAAAGAACTCTCCAAACAAATAAGGGACAATGTTGTTGAGAAGTACAACTCAGGGTTAGGTTATAAAAAAATATCCAAATCTTTGATGATCCCTAGGATAAATCTATCATAACCAAATGGAAAGAACATGGCCCAACAGCAAACCTGCCAAGAGACCGCAGCACACCAAACTCACGGACCGGGCATGGAGGGCATTAATCAGAGAGGCAGCACAGAGACCTAAGATAACCCTGGAGGAGCTGCAGAGTTCCACAGCAGAGACTGGAGTATCTGTGCATAGGACGGCAATAAGCCGTACACTCCATAGAGTTGGGCTTTATGGCAGAGTGGACAAAAGAAAGCCATTACTTTCAGCAAAAAAAATGGCGAAAAAGCAGATGGGAGACTCCCAAAATGTATGGCAGAAGGTGTTCTGGTCTGATGAGACTAAAATGTAACTTTTTGGCCATCAAAGAAAACGCTATGTCTCGTGCAAACCCAACAAATCACATCACCCAAAGAACACCACTCCCACAGTGAAACATGGTGGTGGCAGCATCATGCTCTAGGGATGTTTTTCAGCAGTCGGGACTGGGAAACTGGTCAGAGTTGAGGGAAAGATGGATGGTGCTAAATACAGGGATATTCTTGAGCAAAACCTGTACCACTCTGTGTGTGATTTGAGGCTAGGACGGAGGTTCACCGCCCAGCAGGACAATGACCCCAAACACACTGCTAAAGCAACACGTGAGTGGTTTAAGAGGAACATGTAATGTGTTGGAATGGCCGAGTCAAAGCCCAGACCTCAAATCGAATAGAAAATCTGTTGTCAGCCGTAAAGATTGCTGTTCACACGTGCAAACTATCCAACTTGAAGGAGCTGGAGCAGTTTTGCAAGGAGGAATGGGCAAAAGTAAGATGTGGCAAGCTGCTGCATGCTATGGCCTTCCTCTGACAAATATACCTCTCAGCTACGTAGGGTTTGTTTAAATCCGATGGTGTTTACACTTTAAATCTGGAAAAGTTGTTCTGGAAAATACTCTCTATCATCCCCATGCTCTCCTTTAGGAAATATTATCTTCAACCCGGAAATCCCCGACGCCATGTTACCCTGGACAAAAGCTGGTGTATTTCAGTTACGTCATCTAGTACACCCAGTGACACGTAAACTTCTTACTTTTCCTGATTTGCAATCAAAACACAAACTCCCGAAAAACCTCTTCTACTCCTTTTTAAAAATTAGACATTTCATCTCCACCAGAATCCCGCAATTGACCTTAACTAGGCCCACGGAATTTGAACTATTGTGTTTTACATGCAGAAATGGTCCCATATTCTAAACAGACCCATTTCTTTACTCGAATGGAAGGAAATCTGGGAGGCTACTTATAAGGTATCTAGATGTGTGGCCCAGAAGGTATTAATAAAGTATTAATGTTTTGGTACAGGACCCCGGAATTTTAATGGCAAGGAAGCTAACACCTTCCGGACAATGTTGGAAATGTGGATCTTCCTTAGGCACCTACTACCATATATTTTGGGGGTGCCCTATGATCACACCCTATTGGTCTAGGATTCATGCCCTTTTGGGAAAGGTCCTGGGTATTCCTGTACCTCTGCATCCTATATACCTCCTCCTAGGATTACCCCTTGCAAAAACACCTAAACCCCTTAGGAAATTGATGGCCTTTATTCTACTAGCTGCTAAACGGACTATACCCCAGTGCTGGCTTACCAACATTTCCCCTTCTTTTACACAATTTCTGGCAGCCATTACAGACATTCGTAGGATGGAACGCCTTACAGCTGTAATTGAAGACTCCTTAACTAGTTTTGACGCCATATGGGGGAAATGGTATTCTTCTGAATATAACTCAGGGGTTGCACAGGTAACTCTAAGTTCATGAGCTTGAGGAGCAGGTTATCTCGATCAAACAAGTGAAAATATACCACCTAAACTATTGTTAACCTTGTTTTAATGGTTACTTGTTCCCATTTACACATATGATTATTTTTCATTGGGATTATATCCCCTTTGTTGACTCAAGATGTGGCAAGCTTAAAGACTTATTCAAAGTGACTTGGAGATGTGATAACCGCAAAAGGTGGTTCTACAAATTATTGACTTTAGGGGGGTGAATAGTTATGCAAATTGACTTTTTCTGTTATTTTGTCCTGTTTGTAGTTTGCTTCACAATAAAAATAGTAAAAAAAAATCCATCAAGTTTTGGGCATGTTCTGTAAATTAAATGATGCAAATCTTCAAACAATCCATGTTAATTCCTGGTTGTGAGGCAACAAAACACGAAAAATGCCAAGGGGGTGGATACTTTTGCCAGGCACTGTATCTTGGAATTTCTTCCTAGAGCACTACAGTGCCTGCCGCTGAGAATGTGTTTTTAGCACGCCAGCATCGCGCTGAATCTCGGCGACAGGCTGCCGATATCTCGCACTCGCTGGAATAGTAAAAGCACATTCCAGCGAGCGCGTCATAGAAACGACGGGGATCCGACGCGGATTCCCGCCAATTCTACACGTGGGCGGAGTTTGTTATGAATCCTGAAGGAGAAATCCCCGCCGGATTTAAAAAAAAATCCGGCATGGGTTCCCCCCTCAGGAGCATAACGGGCCCTTAGGTCTGTTATGGGTTGTAAGGAGACCCCCCCCTACGCCGAAAAAACGGCGTGGGGGTCCCCCACAATCCATAACAGACCCGTATCCAAAGCACGCCGGCCGGCCGGTCAGGAAGGGAGTGGGGGCGAGCGAGCGCCCCCCCTCCTGAGCCGTACCGGGCAGCATGCCCTCAACATGGGGGGGTTAGGTGCTCTGGGGCAGGGGGCGCACTGCGGCCCCCCACCCCAGAGCACCCTGTCCCCATGTTGATGAGGACAGGGCCCCTTCCCGACAACCCTGGCCGTTGGTTGTCGGGGTATGCGGGCGGGAGACTTATCGGAATCTGGAAGCCCCCTTTAATAAGGGGGCCCCCAGATACCGGCCCCCCACCCTAAGTGAATGAGTATGGGGTACATCGTACCCCTACCCATTCACCTGCAAATAAAAAGTGTAAACACAAATAAAACACACAGGGTATTGAAATATTTTATTAGTTGGCCGCCGGGAGGGGGGGTGTGTATGATCGCTTTTATAAAAGCGCCCCCCTCCGGCGGGCTTCTGTGGGGGGTGGGTGCCGCCGTCTGGTTCTCTTCCGCCGCCGGGGGGCGCTTTGATAAAAGCGCCCACCACCCGGCGGGCTTCTTTCGACGTCTTCGGCGGCTGGGGGGTCTTCTCCCACTCTCCCGGGTCTTCTCCTGCTCTCCGGGGGTCTTCTCCGCTCTCCGGGGGTCTTCTCCACTCTCCGGGGGTCTTCTCCACTCTCCGGGGGTCTTCTTCTTCTTCAGGACTCGCCGCCGCTATCTTCGTGTGTTAGCTCAATTACTAGCGGCGGCGGCCCCCTCTTCTGCGACGTCGGCGTCTTCTTCTTCTTCTTCTGCTCTCCAGATGTTGACGCGACGCTTCCTTCCGCTGTTATGCCGGGCGCGCGGCTCGCAGCGAAATATATAGGCCTGTCTTGTGACGTCGCAGTCCCATCATGCTCCGGTAGGTATCACGTGGTACCTACCGGAGCATGATGGGACTGCGACGTCACAAGACAGGCCTATATATTTCGCTGCGAGCCGCGCGCCCGGCATAACAGCGGAAGGAAGCGTCGCATCAACATCTGGAGAGCAGAAGAAGAAGAAGAAGACACCGACGTCGCAGAAGAGGGGGCCGCCGCCGCTAGTAATTGAGCTAACACACGAAGATAGCGGCGGCGAGTCCTGAAGAAGAAGAAGACCCCAGGAGAGCGGAGAAGACCCCCGGAGAGCGGAGAAGACCCCCGGAGAGCGGAGAAGACCCCCGGAGAGCAGGAGAAGACCCCGGAGAGTGGGAGAAGACCCCCCAGCCGCCGAAGACGTCGAAAGAAGCCCGCCGGGTGGTGGGCGCTTTTATCAAAGCGCCCCCCGGCGGCGGAAGAGAACCAGACGGCGGCACCCACCCCCCACAGAAGCCCGCCGGAGGGGGGCGCTTTTATAAAAGCGATCATACACACCCCCCCCCCGGCGGCCAACTAATAAAATATTTCAATACCCTGTGTGTTTTATTTGTGTTTACACTTTTTATTTGCAGGTGAATGGGTAGGGGTACGATGTACCCCATACTCATTCACTTAGGGTGGGGGGCCGGTATCTGGGGGCCCCCTTATTAAAGGGGGCTTCCAGATTCCGATAAGTCTCCCGCCCGCATACCCCGACAACCAACGGCCAGGGTTGTCGGGAAGGGGCCCTGTCCTCATCAACATGGGGACAGGGTGCTCTGGGGTGGGGGGCCGCAGTGCGCCCCCTGCCCCAGAGCACCTAACCCCCCCATGTTGAGGGCATGCTGCCCGGTACGGCTCAGGAGGGGGGGGGGCGCTCGCTCGCCCCCACTCCCTTCCTGACCGGCCGGCCGGCGTGCTTTGGATACGGGTCTGTTATGGATTGTGGGGGACCCCCACACCGTTTTTTCGGCGTAGGGGGGGGTCTCCTTACAACCCATAACAGACCTAAGGGCCCGTTATGCTCCTGAGGGGGGAACCCATGCCGGATTTTTTTTTAAATCCGGCGGGGATTTCTCCTTCAGGATTCATAACAAACTCCGCCCACGTGTAGAATTGGCGGGAATCCGTGTCGGATCCCCGTCGCTTCTATGACGGCTTTGTCTCCATCGCGGCAAGCCAGCTCGGCGCTGGCTCTCGCGATGGGGCTCGCAAGTGCTCAATCTCGCCGAGAAAGGGAGCGAGATTGACACAATATCCCAGTCACCTACTGTAAGTGTGGAAAGAATTATTGAAAGGAAAAGGACACACGGTAACCTGGTTCTTTTTCAAGTTTAGATTCAATTTTGCTCAATTCCCTTCTCCTTGCTTAAAGCATTTACAACCACAAGGGATAGCCTTTTACTACAGTCTAATGCGCTGCTATACTTTCTCTTTTAACTGAAAACTTGGCAGAGTTTGTTGCGTATTTATGAGCATGAGATTCAGCAACTCAAAGCTATACGGCGAGAAATTGCTTTCACTTTTTACGGAGTGTGTAGTCTTTTTTGCTGTACTTACAGAAACAAAATAACCTTCCTATTTCCCGGTCGGATTGACATATGAATTAATCAGTTCTAACCTTTAGTTCAGCCTCTTTCTATGAATATCTAATGACCAAATAAAGAGAAAACTTCTAAGATTACACAATTTTATAAATCAAAGGGGGGTTAGTTATGAAGGCATATAAAATGACATGTTCTTTGGTAGAATGCATCCAAGTAATGAAAACTTGCAGTTAAGTCAATACTTACTGGTGTGATCAAAGCACTTGATAGGGCTGGGTTTTTTGAAGTCTGTCCTGTTAGATCACATAACAAGCCAAACATATACAGTATATATGTTTTATTTATATTCCTTTTTATAAGATTATTAAAAAAGATGAAAGGAAAGTAAGGAAGGAAGAAAGAAAAGAAAGAAGAGACAAAAAGAAGGAAAGAAAGAAAAAAGACAGAGAAAACGAAAGAAAGAATTAAGAAAGAATTAACAAAAACTCAAACAGTGCAAATGAGTATACCATGTGGTATCTCAGGCCTCGTACACACGACCGAGGAACTCGTCAGAAAAGACACATAGATTTCCTTGACGAGTTCCTTGTTAGGCTTGTCGAGAAACTTGACAAGCTTTCTTTGTGTACACACAGTCAAGACCAAATCTCCTCATTCTCAAACGCTGTGACGTACAACACATAGACTGCAGGGGAAGTTCGATTCCACTGGCACAACCCTTGGGGCTGCTTTTGCTAATCTCATGTTACTGCGTGTTAGGTAAAAGTTTGGTGAGAGACGATTTGCACTTTTCAGTCTGTTACAGCGTGACAAATGTGCTATCTCCATTACGACGCTCCCGTCTCATACTTTTTTCTGAGCATGCGTGGGTTTCTAAGCATACACACGAACATGTTTCTCATCGAAAACCAGCCCGATGACGAAGCTCTCCCACCAAGTTTCTTGATGGATTCTGTCGAGGAAAAAGGTCATGTGTACAAGGCCTCACAGTTCAGGTCCTTACCACTCCTTACCACTCACTATGGCTGGAGAGTTATTCTTGATGAAAACACATTTCATTTTCTTTGGACCATCTTGAAAGTTTGGAACACTATACATTATGTTTGTGAGCCTGCATATTTTTTTTCATTCTTGCATGTGTCACACTAATTTGTGTTCTCTACACTGATTTTTTTGGGTGGGCTTTTTTTTAGAATCATTTTTTTATGAGAGCTGCATGAGGGGACGCCACTAATAGTGCCTTACAGATTTTGGATTATCCACTATATAGCATTTAAAAAATATTTTTGGATTTTGCTGTAAGACATGCTTTTTCGCTGATGATTGGCCGTTTCTTAAGCTGGCCATACACCTGTAGATTATTTTCAGATTTTCTATGATCAGGTGGAAAAAGTGGAACAGATTCCTTAATTTACACTGAACTGTGTGGATGGAAGAATCTCCCACTGGCCCAAGTTTTTATATCTTGCTAGTCGGCCCCGCTGGCTCTCATAATATCTGAAAGTTCTGATTGGGTGCAGGCATTGTTTAGGTTGAGAGCCTGCAGGGCCGACTAGCAAGATACTGAAGCTTGGCCCAGTGGGAGATTCCTCCACACAGTTTAGTGTACATGGAGAAATCTGTTGCACTTTTTCCATCTAACCATAGAAAATCTGCAAATAATCTATCGGTGTATGGCCAGCTTTAGTCATGCAAATGAGCGTGAGTTGAAAGTTTGTGTACTCTGTTTTGTGTTTTTTAGGTAGCCTGCTGTGTTGACTTGATGGATTCCATGTGGAAGGTTGTATTGCTTCAGGTGTGAGGTGAATTTTTGTGAATATAGGTTACACCCGACATGGATTCAGTGAGTCCTTTTAGAACATCAGGGTCTCCTGGAGATGTGTTGGGCACGAATGTCTTGCCTAGTTCACATGGGCCGAATGTCGGGAGATATCAAGCGTTTCATTAAAAAACAACCCGTGTGTATGTCAGCCGGTCCGAAAGAAGTCGGCTGAAAAACCAGCAGCTGACAGGTTCCCGATCAGCCAGTGTTAAGACCGCTGATTGTAGTATTCTGGCGGGGGGTGGGTCCCCCTGTCAGAACATAACAGCTGAGTCAGTTCGTTATTACAGTGCCTCTGACCAGAGGTATCATTTTTTTTTCTTCGTTCAACCCGTGCTATTAGTGTGTACCAGGCTTAAGAGGCAAGTGAAATTAGAAGAAAGCAAAGGTGAAGAAACCATGTAACTAGATGGCTCTGTTACAGCAGTTCAGACCGCAAGATCACTTGTCTCTTCCAGTGATTCAGGAATTGCCTCTTTTGGAATTGTACAGAATATCATTTAAACTGGAATTCCATCACAAAACTAGACCTGGCCTGTTTTCCTACAAAAGACTATGAAGCTCAGCAAGTCATTTTAGATCAACTTTTTAAGTGGAACACCAGATATTTTACATGAGTTTAGGCTGTTGAAGATAATACACAAATTTACCACTGTTTACATTTTCTGCTTGAAACTGTTCCAAGTTGCTGAAGCTTGGTAAAAGTTTGGTTTCACTGAAAAAAACTCATCTGCACTACATGCACGTGCATATTGTTCATCAGGGTAACATTTAATGGATTCTCTTTCATAAGCACCTATTAATTTCTATAAGGCATATGGGTTATTAACATAGTCATGGGCATAATAAAAAGTAATCCAATGTAGTATCAATAGGAAGGGAGGATTTTTTATGTGGTTAATAAAAAAAAGAAGATAACAAAGACATCTGGTGCAGCAGGTTGAGGTTTGTAGGGTACATTCTTCAAATGAGAATCAAGCTAATCCAGCGCAGACTAATATCATTACCTAAAGGTTCTGCTCTGTCCACATGGTCATTGCTCTTCACTTCACTGCTTATTAAAAGTGGACCCCAGAACTCAAAAAGTAAGGATTTTCTATGTCATAGAGAACATTTGGAAATATTAATTGTACCCAAACAGTGCCTTCCGTTTGAAAATAGCAGTGTACTTCCTACTATGTAACTGTGCCTAGGCACTTCAATGCTTACAGCCTCATAGCTGTATATCAGGAAGGTAAGATCCAGAGATTTGGAGTGAGATTTGGTGATGGTGATTAAAAAATGAGAACATGTCCTCATTTTCCTCGCTGCAAATTGCGGCGTTTTTTTCCCACGTTTTGTCTATGGGAAACACTGCGAGGGAGCATACACACGGCCGATATTCCCAACCAAAGTTCTCCTGCCAGTTTTCCTGTCGGAAACAGGGGAAAAGGGACTGAGCCAGTTCTCGGTTTTCCCCTTGGTTTTCCCGGTGGTCTTTTGACCGTCGGGAAAACCAATCGTGTGTACTAGGCATTAGAGGTGGGAAAACTGACAAACTTCTATGGTCCCGTACACACGACCAAGCTTCTCGGCAGAATCCAGCGAGAAGCTCGCTGGGAGACATATTCTGCCGAGGTTCTCGGTCGTGTGTACAATTCCGACAAGCGTCCCATCGGGACGCTCGTCGAGCCAAAAAAGAGAGCACGCTCTCTTTTTCCTCGTTGTTCAATGAGGACTTTGGCTTTTCCGACTGCTCATCAGGAACCTCGTTGGGCGGGACGATGAGTTTAGCCCGACGAGGTTCTCGGACGTGTGTACGCGGCCTTACACGTTTCACACTAAAAGGTTTGTCAGCTTTTATACAGGAAGACATTTTTTTTTTAAAGTGCTCAGGTGCATGGTGCTTGTGCCCCCCATGATATGAAGCACACTATTGCAGGTCCCCCCCCCCCCCAATCTATGATCATGTACATTCTAATTACATTAATAAAACACATTTTATTAATGCAATACTCTGTCATAAAAGAAAAAAAATGGGAAAAAAAATCATAGTTCCCTGAAGACCTGAACATGCTTTCATACCGTAAAATGGCTACCAGATCAATGTTAGCAATTTTAGGTGAGTTACATCCCTGACAGGTCTCACTCCATTAAACACTTCTTGAAATAACATAGAACTTCAGAGAATAACCATTAGCATAACCAATGATAATAAAGCTTGATAGTGTTTCCGTAATAAACAAATACCTTTACCTATGAAACTTCCAAAGTGCTGAGCAACTTGCATAGTCGTTAATAATTTAGAACCTCTAATCAACATAATCACCAAAAAGTGCTTGTCTCCAGATTTTTATATTAAAATGAAAGCAGCTGCAAGATTGAGAGATAAATCACGTTTTCATGTTTCCTTTGAGATAAATCACGCTCCCTGACCTTGTTAGATCTGCGGTCACTAGTGTCTTCAGCGTGCAATAAAAAAAAGCAGAGAAATAAGAAAAATATTACTTTACTGTGACAGCAGCTATTTAAACTGAACAACTATACACTCCCTATGCAATGGAAGAAGCATGTTGGTTGCTAGAATATTGTAAAACAGAAAGTAGAGTGGGAGGCTCATTATTAGGCCGATGTCACACAGGCATTTTTTTGCACCTCTCCAAAGATAAGAAAAGCTATTTTTTTAAGCATGTGCTTTTTACATTTCTTACCACCTGGGCTTAATTTTAAAAATGAAAGAAGTATTTCTGGAGACAGCTTTTAGCTATGAGATGTTTTCAGCCAAATTGGGCAACAATTTCATGTTTACAGTGGTAGCCAGACAGCTGTCAGCTGCAGGACATTGATTATACATGGTAGATAACGGTCTCCTCTCCAGCAGTGTCTGTCTACACCCTGTACCTTCTCTCTCCATCTCGGTTGACATACATGTACTAGATTAGCAGAGCTGACCTTGAAAATGTATATATTGCTCTGCAGATTAGCTATTCAAAGGGCAATTAGATTGTGTCGGCATGTCTAACCATACTGTAATGTGTATGGACTGTATGCAATGCCTGACCACCTCACAATGTGATTGATTTACTAAAGGCAAATAGACTTAACTTTTCAAGGGAAGATACCCCAGAGCTTAGTGGATAAGATGAAGAACTTCTGCCCTTATCATCCAATCATGTGCAAGCAAAAATTCAGATTTTTAGCCTCGCTGAGAGGCTGAGTTGAGAGTTGAGATGAATTGAGTTGAGTTGAGTCTTGATATAGAGCATTATAGTCATTTACCCCGTAGGATCCTGACGAGCTTGAGGTCCCTAACACACAATCATATACTAGGACCAATTTAGACAGAAGCTAATTACCCTACCAGCATGTCTTTGGCGTGTGGTAGGAAACTGGAGTATCCCGGAGGAAACCCACGCAGGCACAGGGAGAACATGCAAACTCCCGGCATATAGTCGGCTCAGCCTGGTGTCGGTCCAGACACTAGGGATGAGCTTTGTGTTCGACTCGAACGTATGTTCGACTCAAGCATTTTATGTTTGTCGAAATACAAACAAAACTGGTCGTTCGCGCCAAATTTGAGTGACGCGCCACGGGCCATAATTCACTGCGGCACTGCGCGCTCATGATTGGCCAAGCAGGCACTATGACCCACATGCTTGGCCAATCACAGTGTGCAAAAAACGGAGAGACACAATTGGCCAAAGCCAGGGCTCAGGGCTTTAGCTCATTATGGCTCAGGGCTTTAGCACACGCCCCACACTATAAAAGGCCGCCTGCTGGGTGGCCTCGTGTAGTGTGTTCCAGCGCTGGTTACAGATCAGACAGAGAGAGAGAGAGATTGTCTTTTTTTCTAGCTAGATAGAGCAGGCAGGCTAGTCAGTTAAATTTACAGTGTGTAGAGGATATATATATACATCCCAGGAGTTGTACATATATTTATACACTGTATAGTTTCGTTAGATTAGTTTTTCCTAATCTGTCAGGCAGTTGATTGTGCTAGCTGCAGTCAGTGTTCTCACTCACGTGTTGTATTGCCCGTGTGCTCAGGGCACCTAAGCCCACTTGGTTTATAGTGCAAGTGTGCTAATTACTTTCCCCCTAAACCCACTTGGTTTATAGTGCAAGTGTGCTAATTACTGTGCAGTGTGCAACTAAGCCCGCTTGGTTTATAGTGCAAGTGTGCTAATTACTTTCCACCTAAACCCACTTGGTTTAAAGTGCAAGTGTGCTAATTACTGTGCACCTAAGCCTACTTGGTTTATAGTGCAAGTGTGCTAATTACTGTACACCTAAGCCCACTTGGTTTATAGTGCAAGTGTGCTAATTACTTTCCACCTAAACCCACTTGGTTTATAGTGCAAGTGTGCTAATTACGTTCTACCTAAACCCACTTGGTTTATAGTGCAAGTGTGCTAATTACTGTGCACCTAAGCCCACTTGGTTTATAGTGCAAGTGTTATAGTTACTGTTCAGTGTTCACCTAAGCCCACTTGGTTTATAGTACAAGTGTGCTAATTACTTTCCACCTAAACAAACTTGGTTTATAGTGCAAGTGTGCTAATTACTGTGCACCTAAGCACACTTGGTTTATAGTGCAAGTGTGCTAATTACTGTGCACCTAAGCCCACTTAGTTTATAGGGCAAGTGTGCTAATTACTTTCCACCTAAACCCACTTGGTTTATAGTGCAAGTGTGCTAATTACTGTGCAGTGTGCACCTAAGCCCACATGATTTATAGTGCAAGTGTGCTAATTACTTTTCACCTAAACCCACTTGGTTTATAGTGCAAGTGAGCCTAATTACTTTCCACCTAAACCCACTTGGTTTATAGTGCAAGTGTGCTTATTACTGTGTACCTAAGCCCACATGGTTTATAGTGCAAGTGTGCTAATTACTTTCCAACTAAACCCACTTGGTTTATAGTGCAAGTGTGCTAATTACTGTGCATCTAAGCCCACTTGGTTTATAGTGCAAGTGTGCTAATTACTGTGAAGTGTGCACCTAAGCCCACTTGGTTTATAGTGCAAGCGTGCTAATTACTGTCCACCTAAACTCACTTGGTTTATAGTGCAAGTGTTCTAATTACTTTCCACCTAAACCCACATGGTTTTTTAGTGCAAGTGTGCTAATTACTTTCCACCTAAACCCACATGGTTTATAGTGCAAGTGTGCTAATTACTGTGCACTGTGCACCTAAGCCCACTTGGTTTATAGTGCAAGTGTGCTAATTACTTTCCACCTAAACCCACTTGGTTTATAGTGCAAGTGTGCTAATTACTTTCTACCTAAACCCACTTGGTTTATAGTGCAAGTGTGCTAATTACTGTGCACCTAAGCCCACTTGGTTTATAGTGCAAGTGTGATAGTTACTGTTCAGTGTGCACCTAAGCCCACTTGGTTTATAGTACAAGTGTGCTAATTACTTTCCACCTAAACAAACTTGGTTTATAGTGCAAGTGTGCTAATTACTGTGCACCTAAGCCCACTTGGTGTATAGTGCAAGTGTGCTAATTACTGTGCACCTAAGCCCACATGGTTTATAGTGCAAGTGTGCTAATTACTGTGCAGTGTGCACCTAAGCCCACTTGGTTTATGGTGCAAGTGTGCTAATTACTTTCCACCTAAACCCACTTGGTTTATAGTGCAAGTGTGCTAATTACTGTGCAGTGTGCACCTAAGCCCACTTGGTTTATAGTGCAAGTGTGCTAATTACTTTCTTTAGGAAATTGTGCAATATGCAGCAGCAAAGTATGACATGGTTCAGATTCTACTTAACAAACCTACAGTCCTTGTCTTGTTTGCACCGCCTGTATACTGCTGTATACTGCTGTTCAAAGTATATAGGGCTAAAGGGTCTTGTAATAACCTGGGGAAGTGGTGGCAGGGAAACCCATGCTATTTTTTTCAGTGATTTTCATCCATATTGCAGGGACCAAACATTACAATAAAGTCGCAAGATGAGAAGGATTAGAATGTTTGTCAGTTTTTATGGATGTCTGTACCATTCTTAAGGTTATTTACCCCCTCTATTTATCATGTTTAACGTTATAATTGAGAGTGAAAGTATAGAAAAACTTTCAAAACCCTCCCTTGTTCTATCTAAAATAAAAAAATAAAAAACAATTGCCTATAGTTCTAAATTCAGCTCAGGGAAAATTGTGCTTGCAAAATGCAACTTCACTATTAGAATGAACAGCCTATTTTATGTCAGGGCCTGGATCTAAACCTGGGACTTCTGCAGCGGTTGGCAGAAACTCTTCTCTTGCTAAGCCACTTGAGATGCTGGACAGCTCCCTGCCTAATTGTTTATACAGCCTTGTCTCATGTTTTGTTTGTGTTTGACCTTGAACCCTTTGCTCCACCCATGAACTTTCTATTCAAGCCATGACTTTGAACTTCCTGATTGCCAGATTATTATGCTCTCTCCAACCATTATCCGTATTTTTGCTACCACTCATTACTGACCTTTGGTTTGTTCTTCAACTATGATTCTGCTGGATCCTAACCTGCAACCACTTTTTACCAACCTTTGGCTTGTTTACTGACTTTACTGCTTCTGCTTGATCTCTACCTCCTGGAGGGATGATCCTGAGGACAGAAATCTGGTACTAGCACACATCAAAACCCATCTCCACTATCAGGGGCTCTGGTGAACACAGATTAGTACTTGAAGAGCCTTCATCATCTGCCAGGGTGAAATGCTTGTTCACTTATCCAGCTGGTTGATGGGAGCCTCTCTACTGCCATAGCTACTGGTCTCCAAGCCTGACCACTTTCAACCCTGGGAGTATTCCATTCAGAGATGTACTCCTATTTAGGGAAATAGAGCAGGGAGAGGGGGTAGCATGCAGATAGTCCCGATACTGGGCCTTCCTTCTGGATTCCTGTGCTCCAGCTGTTTAAATGGCCAGGTCACAATGGCATCACTTCCGTACATGCACACGGGAGTCAAAATCACAGCACAGTGCTCTGAATGGATGGCACAATCGATCGACTTCCGTACCACCAGATAGTTGGGTTTTCCTCATATGACGATCACATTGCCAGCGGTTATAGCTGTCAATGGTGATCATTGAATTTTAACAGGGGGCAAACCTCCTACTATCAGAATACAATAGCGTAGTGGGAGGGATTCTCCCATCAACACTGACTGTTAATGGAAAGAAAATTGCATAACCTATGGATTGCATAAAAAAGCACAATGGCAATTACTTCACTGTATCAAGTGCAAAACTGCAAAACACATACTTAAAGGGGTTGTAAATGTAAAAAAATTCCCTAAATAGCTTCCTTTACCTTAGTGCAGTCCTCATTCACTTACCTCATCCTTCGATTTTGCTTTTAAATGTCCTTATTTCTTCTGAGAAATCCTTACTTCCTGTTCTTCTGTCTGTAACTCCACACAGTAATGCGAGGCTTATTCCCTGGTGTGGAGTGTCGTGCTTGCCCCCTCCCTTGAGGGGGGAGCGGTCGAGCAGGAGAGTCAGGACGCCTACTAACACACAGCTTCTTTCTCTATCTGCAATGTAGAGAGCGTCCTGACTCTTCTGCTCGCCCCCTCCCCCCTCAAGGCAGGGGGTGAGCACGACACTGCACATCAGGGAGTTACAGGCAGAAGAACAGGAAGTGAGGATTTATCAAAAGAAATAAGGACATTTAAAAGCAAAATCGAAGGATGAGGTAAGTGAAGGAGGAGTGCACTAAGTTAAAGGAAGCTATTTAGGAAAAAATTGTACCTTTACAACCCCTTTTCATGGTTCATGGAGTCCAGCGCTGTATTTATCCCATCTGAAACCCATCTCGCTCCGCTCTACTCCCATGCTGCCATTATGGATTTTGAACTAGCAGGTGCTGGCTGTCTCTTCCTTTTTTGACATGCTTTTGCTCCCTCTTCTACATCCTACTGTCCTGTGTCTTGAATCATGCCCCTATATAGAAGACATATGCAACTGTCATCCATACGGGCTTGAAATATCACAATATCTCATCTCTCAATGAACTATAGTCTCCTTGAATATGTGACAAGGATTTCCCAGGAGGCCGCAGGCAGCAGATTAGTATGCCACCCTCACCTAGATGAGAAATGAGGGAGAATATTTACTTGGAGGAATCTGTAAAGTATTTGCCATTGTACAAGAAGGAGGAAGATGACTAAGATTTGAGCAAGTTAATTTAGGCATAAAAAAAAAAAAAAACACTTTAAGAAACCCCAGACATTTTTATTGTCATATCTATCAGAATATCAGACATAAAAAAAAACTGAATATGCTACAAAGTTTCTAGTAAAAGCAACTTGCTTCCTAAACAATACTGCACCTTTTTAGGAACATCACAACCAGTTTTGCCAACTGTTAATCTCCATTGTTTTACATTTTTGGTGTGGAGCGCCTGCAAAATGATTTTGCTGAATTATTTACACTTGATACACATGAAAATATTGTCAGTCTGAAACATTTGGTAAAAGCTCAAACAGCTGGTCTTTTAGTAAGTTAAAAAAAAAATAATAATGATATTCGTTGCTAGTTTTAGTCATATAGTATAGTACTGTTCCACAAACTGTATCGTAATTACCCCAGATCCAGGCCAAGGCAGAAACAGGTGAGACAGCGTTGTTTGCTCAGCTGTCTTCTCTACTCATCAGGGCCATTTTTATGTACTGTCATATGTTCCAGCTACTGAAAATAGCAGCAGTCTGAAGCCTATCCAGCCCGGCATTCTGCTTCCAGATGTGGCATGATTTACTATAGTGGAGACAGGGCTTATAATCAGACACAGGTGCACCTTATATATTTTCTTTACATATTCCATAATTTATATTTAACAATCGACTCTGCTACCAGCTGGCAGATCTTTAAGCTAGCTATAAACAGTAGATGATGGTTGGATGTGTCAGCCTAAAGATTTTATTTTAGTAATTACTTTACACATATGCACCCCCACACCAGAGATCAGTCAGATGTCCGCTGTACTCTATACTACATACAGTATTAATAAAATAACTTCTGCCCATGTCCCGTCCTCCTGGAGAAAACTGGCTAAAGGTTCATGATAGCCAGCCAGATATATAGCGATGATCCTATGACTGTCGTTCAACAGTTCACAGGGGGAATTGAAGGTTGGAAAACTTTGTAGGATTAGCACTGCTTCCCTCAAACAGCTGCTCCAACTTTTTACGTAGCAGAAATATAGTCATGTGTTTATGCAATCTGAAAATTTAAAGATCCCTTTACCCAAAAACCTTTAACCGCTGCTATCTTTGCAGAAGCTGCACAACTTACCTTTCAGAAACTGACACAATGTCAGGAACCATAAACCAGGCAAAGACAAAAAGTGCAGTTAAAATCACAACTTTAATGAAATTACAAAAATAATGTAAAAAACAGAAGCCAGGATATGGATGCCAGAGTGGATAATCAAACGAGCCAGGGTCAGGAAACCATAAGTCAGCAAAGTAAAGAGCAAAAATTGGGAACAGGACTCGGAAGGGAAGTCAGTCAGACCAAGTCATACACAGGAGCACAGGAAGGAATGCATTTAGAGATCATAGACCACACAAGGGCAAGGAGGAATTGAGCTAAGCTGCGTAAATAGCAAAAAGAGGCTGGCTGTAGGCTGGACTAATGAGGCAGGTTAATGGTAGCAAGGAAAGTCACTGTGGTAATGAGTGACTGGTAATTAGGGATGATCTTCGTATTCGAGTCAAACTCATGCTCGACTCGAACATCGAATGTTCAATCGTTCGTCGAATTACGAACGTTCGTAATTCGACGAACGATTGAACATACGATGTTCGAGTCGAGCATGAGTTTGACTCGAATACGAAGCTCATCCCTAATTACCAGTCACTCATTACCACAGGGTGGCTTTGGCCAATTATGGCTCAGGGGGTTTAGTACATTATAAAAGGCGGCCTGCAGGTCAGCCGTGTGTAGTGTGTTGCGGTGGTTAAGAGAGAACAGAGAGACAGAGAGAGTTTCATTTTTTGCAGGTAGATAGAGCAGGCAGGCAGGCAGGCTAGTCAGTTAAATTTACAGTGTGTAGAGGATATATATACATCCCAGGTGTTGTATATATATTTATACACTGTACAGTATAGCTAGATCAGCTCTTCCTAATTTACTGGCAGGCAGATGATTGTGCTAGCTGCAGTATTCACACGTGGTGTATTCCCTGTGTCCCCTCCTCTGCAGTGTGCACCATAAAGATAAGTGGTGTGTGTACTGCCTTTTTCCTATGTAGTTTGCACCTAAAGCTACTTGGTGTGTACTGCCCTTGTCCTCTGTAGATTGCACCTAAAGGTACGTAGTGTGTACTGCCGTGTGCTCTGTAGTTTGCAAATAAAAAAAAATGTATTATTATTTAAGCATCATTACAATCTCTGCTCCAGTAAAAAAGACCATTTAAAAAAAAAAATATTCCATTGATACATGTTCCCTGGAGCAAGACCCAGGTTCTGAAAGACGTTTTCACAGGCATACTATAGACACTCAGCAGGTACAATATTTAAAGGAATTTTAAATTTGTATTTTTATTTTTTTTATTTAAGCATCATTAAAATCACTGCTCCAGAAAAAACGACAGTTTTAAAAAAAAAAATTCCATTGATACATGTTCCCTGGGGCAAGACCCGGGTTCTGAAAGACGTTTTCACAGGCATACTATAGACACCCTGCAGGTACAATATTTAAAGGAATTTTTCATATATATATTTTTTTTAATTTAAGAATCAATAAAATCACTGCTTCAGAAAAAACTTTTTTCCTTTGATACATGTTCCCTGGGGCAAAACCCGGGTTCTCAAAGACGTTTTACGACAATAACTTGCATATTAGGCTTTAAAATTAGCACTTTTAAATTTGAACCTTCGAGTTCCATAGATGTCAATGGGGTTCTAAATGTTCGCGCGAACGGACGGTCTGTTCGAAGGTTCTGGTGCGAACTGAACGGGGGGGGGGGGTGTTCGGCTCATCCCTACTGGTAATTAACTGACAGCTGAGCAGCTTTTGAGCACTGAAAGAAGAGAGCTGCTTGTTATATAGTAAGAGCCCAGACCTGGCATACCTCCATTTACATGCAGATCATTACTTCCAGTTACCTGGATGTATAGGAGGGCTTATTCACATGGCCATTTGGTCCATACAATGTCTAGATAGCATATTTCAGACCAGCTGCAGATAGGATTTCTGCACAAATCAATGACAGGCAGACACTGTCCATGGCTGTCCACAGTTGTATTTGCACATAGATGTGCAGCCCTGCATACAGACAGTTTTCATTCAGGGATGCACATCTGTCACTAGCCACAGGTAATCACTCCATTTCTGTCATTGATCTGTATGTGGTTCCACAGCTGATCGGTAACACCTGGCTGCACCCACCACACAACGATGTTGATATATTGCCCTAACTGGCATGTGCATGAGCTCTCTCTCGCTTTACACAGATCTTGGTCACCATTCAGAACTGGAAACAGTAAACTCCTATTAGGCAAAAGATAGAAGATGCTAAAAAAGAAAACATTTGTGCATCTCATAACAATCTTAGGGCCAATTCACATAAATCAATTCAGGTTAGCCATTGTTTTTTAATAGTACAAGTTTCCACTCATGCAATACTTTTGTCATTTGAGAAATTTGGTGTCATCTGTTTGTCAGTTTTGTAGTGGCTGGGGGCCTTATTTTGTGTGTAGTGAGTGACTTCAAAGCAAAAACGAACAATGAGGACATTCAAGACTGCAGTAAGGTAAAGGAAGCTATTTAGCTAAAAAAAAATCCTTTAGAGATCCTTTAAAGCAATGGATCTCGTCCAGTAGTAAATGCAGATCACCAAGACCACGAGTCAAGAGCCACCCAGAAATGTATCCATTGTGTTAGGTTAAAAGATGAGGTTAATTTGAGAAGTTGATAGGTAGTTGGGGTGTTGGCATTAACAAGAATGTTGATGTCACTACAAATGATAGTGGTCCTTTCAGAGGAGAGAAAGTAGGGTAGCCAGGCAGAGAATTAATCAAGAAGGCATGATATCAGTCCTTGAGGCTGACAAATCATGGCAATCCTAAGGTAGACCATAGCTGATGTGATTTTCTTTCCTGCTTTGACGGCTGCAGGAAAGAAAATTGCTGGATTCCCCCATCAACACAGTCAGTGTTGACATGGGAATCTCTGCAGGCAAAAATTGCATGCTAGAAGTCTGCCATGTTGGTTGTACTCCAGTTGATCAACTTGGAAACAATCAGCCTGCCCATAGATGGATCTAATCTTGGTCGGTCCTCACTAAACTGGCTGAGATTCAAACAATCTATTATCATCTTAAAGGGGTTGTAAAGGTTCTTCTTTTATTTTCTAAATTGGTTCCTTTAATCTAGTGCATTGTTGGTTCGCTTACCTTTTTTTTTCAATTTCCCTTCTAAATGTTTTTTTTCTTTGTTTGAATTTCTCACTTCCTGTTTCTTCTCAGTAAGCTTTCCACCATCATCCGATCGGTGGAAAGTCATTTAGAACACCTTACTGAGGAGGAACAGGAAGTGAGAAATGCAGACAAAGAAAACAAAGAAAAAAAAACATTTAGAAGGGAAATCGAAGGAAAGGGTAAGTGAACCAACAATGCACTAGCTTAAAGTAACCTATTTAAAAAAAAAAAAAAAAAACTTTACAACCCCTTTAAGAGAAACTGGAGAAAAAGATGAAAACAGTGAGCTTCAAAAGAATAGGAATAAAGAGAAATAGAAAAGGAGGTGTAGGAAGAACCTGAAAAGTGTGTTGTAGGTATAGAAGAATTCTAACTCAAAGTACAGCTTCACTTTAAGAGCCCAGTCCCACTCCTATGCAACACGTGTTTTGAAGCATTGCCCGTTCATTTTTAGTGGGCTCTCAATGTGCCCCCCCCCCCTCATTTTTTCAGTTATACTCCATATATGTGCTTTGGAGTCCCACTGAAAATAAAATAGTATTAAATATTGTTATACCTTTGTGTTGACACGTGCAAAAGTGTGAATGTGGCCCAAAGTGCAGCCTAGAACTTTATATTACTTTTGGGTCTTAATCCAATGCCAAGATTCACCTGCTGCCTTTAAATCACTATTTATCTGTTTTGTATTGCAGTTTGAAAATGTTCATTGCTTCCCGTCAGCTTCAGGACTTGATGACATTATCAGCAGGATATGGGTACCTTAGGCAGGTAACATAGGCATCACTCTGTATGTGAATAAAGTTCAAGCAAGTTTACAACTAGGAACAAAAAGGTGCTCATGATAATTCATTTCTCTCCTTCCTCCCAGCCCCGGAGCCATAGTCTATTCTCCATCTCTCTGTCTAGCTCCTTCATACACGACTACAGAGGAGCATGAACGCTTAATTAAGTTGTGATTCACATCAAAGAACATGCAGTGGTTTAAAATTCACTACACAGGCAGTTAAACAATTGTCACATTTTCACATGCAATTTTTATAGCTAGATATCTATTGTAAGTAAAGATAAAATCTTTCCTGCCTACAGATAAGGCAGAAAGGAGCGTATTGTAGAGCCATTGTGATTTACCATCTCAGAATAAAGAATGACAGCTATTAGATGCTAAACCAGGTGTCTGCTTTCATCATTCCTACTTGCAGAAATAAGCTACAGTCAGTGGCATGAAGGCGTTCAAGATAAAACCAGCACAATACCTGGGAGTTTGACAAATGTTATGTTAAGGCTTTTTTTTTTTTGTCAGTTCACATAAATTCTAATCTTTCTAAGTTGCTGGAACAGTGTCTAGGTTTGTATAAAGTTATTAAGTGAAAGTCAGTAATGAAATGAAACCTTACATTATAAAGTCAATCACATTTTCTTAATGAGTATACAGCGTAACTCAATTCTCTGAGAAAGTGAATCAGTGGGAACATTACAGAATGTTCCAGTGTTACAGAGTATACTAACTGAACTATATGTACAGTTCAAAAAATTATAAATCTAATGACAAGGCAAAAAAAAAAAAACAATAATAATAAAAGCATATTAATCATATCTCTGCAATACATGCATATTTCGCCAGGTTTTATTCCTATGAAGACCCTGTAAGTTAAAAAATCAGAGTCTTTATTTCCCCAAAATGACAGCAAACATTGGGAAATTGTGGAAAACATTTTATGAAATGTATTGGATTCAATGAGGAAGGTGAAAATTAGGTTGTATTTAAGGCTTATTCACACAAGAAATTTGTAAATTCTGTATAAAATTGTATTCTATTTTGTATGTTTGCCTATGCAATGCACACAGCACGTACTGTGCACATGGCACTAATCATGTTTTCATTGCATGTTCCATTATTTCAACTCCTGATTAGAATTTGACCTGCCTATGTTACGTCCCTTGTTACTATCAAACTTCAATTGTAATATTAATGTAATACCTACAGTACGTAATCATGCGTATAAAAAACTCAAACTTCAATTGTACGAATAAACAGAACAGTTATTTGGAAAGATGCTGAGTGTATCTTTCTTTGTCTGTTCCCCAGGGCCGGTACAAGGGGTGGGCGGAAGGAGCGGGTGCCCTGGGCGGAGCATTTTATTGTAGCAAGGGGGGCGCAGTGTACGGTTAAACTTTCCAGTCAACAAGTGACTGAGTACCGCTGTTTGGCTCGGAGCTTGCCCAGTTGCCTGTCAGTTAAATAAAGAGCAGTGCCGCAATGCCTCGTCTTCTCTTCTGATTCCGCGTCACCCACTGAACTGAGTGACATGCCCGAGAGGAGCAGGAGAACGTTGTGATGCTGCTTGTTTTCTCCTCCTTCCATCTGGCTCATGCAGAGCCAGCTCCGCCCACTAGTATGCATGCAGAGTCACGAGTGAGGGGCAGCAGGTCTGAAGGATTATAGGAGAAGTGAATGCCCATGGAGCGGAAGAATTAAGGTGCTGCAATCTGTCTGTCTCTCTCTCATCGCACGGTGTACCCCCCCCCCCTCTCTCTCTCTCTCTCTCTCTGCCTTTCCCTGTGTTTCTTTCACTCCTGCCTGGCATTCTCTCTCTCTCAAAGCAAACTCACTTTTTCTAATATAAATGGCCTGCAGAGCATTGCACTCTCTTTCACAAACTATTGCAGCCCCCCTCCCTCTCTTTCACACACACACACACCATTGCACCCCCCCCTCTCTCTCTCTCTCTCTCTCACACACACACACACCATTGCAGCCTCTCTCTCACACACACACACCATTGCAGTCTCTCTCTCTCTCTCTCTCTCTCTCTCTCTCTCACACACACCATTGCAGTCTCTCTCTCTCTCTCTCTCTCTCTCTCTCTCACACACACACACACACACACACACACACCATTGCAGTCTCTCTCTCTCTCTCTCTCTCTCTCTCTCTCTCTCACACACACACACACCATTGCACTCTCTCTCTCTCTCTCTCTCTCTCTCTCTCTCTCTCACACACACACACACCATTTCAGCCCCTCTCTCTTAGAAAAAAGTTAACTTATTTATTATAATAATATAAAAAAAGGAACACATTTATTATAATAATGAACATTTTTTGCAGCAAAAAAAAAAAATGGGCATTTATAAAAAAAATTGCCTGCAGAGCTTTGCCCCCCCTCTCCTCTTGTGGATTTCTTTATTTAAAAAAAAAGGTTTAAATTATGTATTATAATAATAAATAGTGAATGCATTTAATAAATTAACTTTTTTTTGCAGGTAAAAAAAAAAAAGTGCATTTATCATTTTTGGTTTTGCCTGCAGAGCATCTCTCTTTTTTTCTCTCTGCAATTATGGGCACAGTGGTAGGCTGCATTTGATGTGCACTGGTGAGACTGCATTGATCTAGCAGCTGTTTGTTCTATCAAGAAAGGTGAACTTACACTTTAACCATTTGCAGACCCGCCACAGATGCCATACATATACTGCGACGAAGCTACAGTATTTTACTGTTGTATTGTTTTAAAGTGGAGGTTCACCCAAAATTGAAAATCTCCGTTCCGAAACCCCCCCCTCCGGTGTCACATTAGACACCTTTCAGGGGGAAGGGGTGTAGATACCTGTATAAAACAGGTATTTGCACCACTTCCTGGTATAGACTCATGCGGGAGTCCGACCCCTCCACGTCACCACTCCCTTTGTGTTCTGGGAAACACTCGCTGCAGCGCGACTCACGTATGCGCAGTAGGGAATCAGCTCGGCTTCAGCTGCTGTATCTGCTGGATTTTTGCAGGTGAACCCCCGCTTTAAGTGTTTTCTGGTTTTGAAAGGACACTTACTCTTTCTTCATAACGGGGGGGGGGCGCAGTTTGCCATCTTCGCCCTGGGCACCAGATGGCCTTGTCCCAGCACTGCTGTTCCCTACTGCAGTAGTTATTAATAATTTGGAACCACTAATCAATATGAAGATAGAAGTTGCCTATCTGTAAAATTTCCAAAACAGGTGCAAAGAAACTGTGCTGGACACCTATTTCAAGCACAATCCCACCGTAAAAAAAAGGCAAAATGCATGAATATTACTCAGCAGCCAAAGAGAGTGGACTGGAATCCGCATGTGTGAACAATGATGACTTCACTGTATTAGTCAGTGGGGGCACTAGATGCCATTGAATGTGTACTTTTTGGCCGTTGCATTCAAAATTACTTACTGGTAGTGAGTGGATTAACCTCCCTGGCGGTATGATTCTTTAAGATTTTAGGTGCTAAAAGCGGTACCATTATTTGCAAGGGAATTTGGCGTTTTATACTGTAGGCTTGTAATTCTTAGGAATAACTCACTTAAATCTATTCAAACAAGAGTCTAATAGGCATCCCGGGTATGATTTTTTTTTTTTTTTTTAATTAAAAATTATAATATAATAAATAATTATAAAAAATGATCACAAATGATAATATAATTATAGTAAAAATTATTCAATAATGTAATCAAATCAAAATCACTGAAATTTGCTCAGTTGCAGAATTTTTGCTGTCATTTTTTTTTTTTTTTATGACGAATTTCCCCATAAATCGCTATCGCTAAATTCTGCAAGTGATTCTGATTTATTATCGCTGTTTTTTAGCTGCTCTAAAACAATTTTTGCCATAAAGGGACACTTTTGGTTGCTATGGGCAATCTACAGTTTGCAGGGAGAAAGAAAAGTTTTTATTATACAAAATGACATGTAGTGTACAGGGCAGACCACTAGGGACATGGGGGGTGTGTATTTTTTACATACAGTACTGTAATCTATAAGATTACAGTGTACTGTATGTATAGTGTTTGTTTACTTTTTTAAATTTGGCGCCGTTCCCCCCCCTACGTCGCGACGCTCGCAGGGAAGGGAATCGGCGGAACACACAGCATCAGGCGGACATCCGGCCGCCGAGTACTGCGGGGATTCATCGCTGGATCGCAGAGAAAAGGTAAGTAAACTTTTTCTGCATCCAGCGTGCCACACGCCGTGCCACACGCCAGGGAGGCTAGTCTGACCGGCGATCCAGCGGGAAACCCCCGCCGGATCGCCAGGAATTTTTGGGGGGGAAAAAAAAATGCACCCCGAGCGTGACTCGGGGTTACCGCTTCTGGCACTGAATGTTAACCCCGAGTCACGCTCGGGAATACCGCCAGGGAGGTTAACCAATCTGCATCAAATTTTGCGTTAAGTTTGAACATTCCTCCTTGAAAACTATTCTTATAATTCAAAAAGCTTTCACAGACAATACAATGAGTGCAGCACATATAAAGGTGTGGCAAAAATGCTTGAAAGATGGTCAAGAATCTGTTGAAAGTGATCCACGATCTGGAAGACTTGCAACAAGCAGAACACCTGATACGTGTCCCCTGCACAAATGTTAAAGGGTCCCCCAAACTCCTGAAATCCCCTTTTAACTAACTTGGATCTGTTCCTGAAAGCCTAATACACACTACTACTACTAACTAGCTATACACGACATTGAATCGGCTGATGTCGCCCAACAATCGGCCTGTGTGTACTAGGCTTTAAAGTGGTTCTAAAGCCTATCTTAAAGGGGGTTGTAAAGTCAGAAGGTTTTTTGTATCTTAATGCTATCTATGCATTAAGATAAAAAGCCTCCTATATGCAACAGCTCTCCCTCAGACCCCCAGACCCCCTAATATTTACCTGAGCTCCCTCTCTGTCCAGCGATGCCAATGAGTCTCTACCCCATCCAGGACCCTCCCTCCTAAATGGCTGAGACACAGCAGCAGCACCATTGGCTCCAGCTGCATTAAAAAAAATGTGTTTTTGACAATCAGGAGAGAGGGGGTGGGGTGGAACCACATTTCTGTGTCTGAATAGACAGACGGAGCTGCAGCTCGGCTCAGGTGCCCCTATAGCAAGCTGCTTTATGTGGGAGAACTCAACAGGGAGAGGGGTGACTAGTAACAAAGAGGGTTCACGAGAACAGGAGGACCTGGGCTGCTAAGTATAACTATGTATGTCTGTTTTTTTTGTTTTTTTTTAAATGGAACTTTACATTCACTTCAATGCATTCCTTACATTAAGGTAAAAAAAATGTTTAGACATTGATTTTGAAGTTAAAGGTGATAAGATCAATGCAGGTACATTTCCTGTGTTACAGTAAACAATCCTTTAAGACATCGATCAATTAAAGTGATCACATTGCACAATCATCCCCATAAAATGTGTCTATGACTCTGAAGTATCTCTGAGATCAACATTCGTACAATTACAGTGTTACTGTGATAACATGAACTTCATAAAGAGAGTCAAAGCAGTAATCCAATTTTTCAGACAAAGCTTTGATGGAAAATAATAGCTGTAAAATCTTCACCTTATGCTTTAATGAAAAAAAAAAAAAATTACCCGGCAGGACTTATAACACCGACCGGCATGTACCTGTTGGAGATATCACAGGATAAGTTGAAGCATGCTGGGAGACTCAGGTCCTCTAAGATGGTCCCAATCTGTGCCAGTAAATTGGTTACTCACATGATCATAAGTGTTTATTGTAGCTACTAGGATTATGGCAACTTCTTCCTAATGGAACAAGTATACAGCTTAGGCACATTCTCTGTATATTGTATCGGTTCATATGTGGATTAACACATACTAAATGTAATGCTGTATAGGATGAGGGTAGGGATTAGTTACATGAAGATTTAAGAGTATTTTCACAATTCAGGATTTAGGAGAATGACATGTGTATTCTGGGAATGAAATAGCTGAATAATGAAAATATGAGACTTGCTGGGGATTAAGTGATATGCTGTGGCCATTTACTATGTGGCAAATTTGATGTTTGTTATTCTGTTCACATTTCACAACTGATGAAGTTTTGTTTGAAGAGACAAAACATGTTGGGTGTTAGCGTCACCTGAGGAATATTTTGATTACTTATGCATTGTGTAAAAATTTTCAGGGGGACTTTTTGCTCTGGAAAATATTGAGGGATGATTTTTTTTTATTTGTTTGAAAGTGGCCAAGCTTAGAGTACAGTGTGCATTTACCACTTGAGTTGGGGGGAAATCTCCCCTATTATGAATTTAGGCTTGGCCCATTAGATTTAGCCACATAATTATGTTAATTTTTTAGATAACTTAAGATATGGATCTTTAGCCAAAATTCATATTAATAGTTGCGTTTTAGGTCATGGTGGGTTAGGCGTGTGGTGATTTTAACACCACCAGAGAAATACAAGGGCTGACCTTAATCTAAGCATCCAATTGCCTGGCTGTCTCTGCGTTCCATATTTTTTTTTAAATACAAAGTTAATATTACTCCAGAACAAAGTAGCAAATGGCAATGACAAACGCCTCTAGATCAAAGGTGTGTTTATTGTTCATAAAGGGATATACTGTATTTATTGGTGCATAACACTCACTTTTTTACCCTGAAAATAAAGGGTAAACTGTGCCTGCGTGTTATACGCAGGGGGCTGTGGAAAGCTTTTTTCATGAAACTTCCCTCTTAAAGTTAGGGTGCATGTTATACGCCTGTGCGTGTTATAGATATGCAAAGAAATTACCGCGCTAACATACACAAATAACAATAGCTACAAGCAGCAACCACTACAGTAAGTGTTATACACACACTAAAATATGCAGGAGGAAAAATTGGAGTTGCGCTAAAAAGAAAAAAAAGAAAAATAAGTAGAAATAAAGAGTGATAAACAAATGGTTTTTAGACCATGGGCAAAATAATGTCTTAGTGTGGATCTAAAGTCCAGTGTACTCAAGTGGCTAATATAAACCAATAGAGTGTAAATGATGAACCAAAAATCGTTGAAACGTCCTTAACGGGCAGTTCTAGGAAAGAAACATGCATATATCTACTACCAAACTGTGAGTTGTGATAAACAATGGAGGCTTACCAGAAGGCAAGCATAACACACTTGCGGCTACAACCCAGCCAGGGCCTTTAGGAGTCCACAGTAGGTTGATAAAGCAGGAAAAAGGTTGTGGGTAGCTCCAGATGTGTCAGCAGTTGATTGCCCAAAAAAAAGGTTTTAGATATACATAGTGAAGTACGCCAAACAGCACATAGAAAACGGTACTAAAAATAGGATATTGCTGTCCTAAGTTGTGACTAAAATAACACCACCACCGTGTCACCAAATAAATTGAAGGCTTACCAGAAGCCAAATAAGTAACCGCATAGAAAAGAAAGCCTTGATTCAGGGATTTAGTGGAGCAGCTGATGTCGGGGTGTATTGTAGATCCTCCAGATGTCAGCAGTGCACCGAAAACAAGTAAATAACCCACATAGTGAAGTATGCTTAAAAAGGTCTTCAGAGGTTTAATAAAAGTTGCACTTACATGTTACAAAAAGGAATAAAACATAAGGAAATGAAAGCCGGCCGGCTTACACGAACGCCCGTGTCACTCGAATCGTCTCGTCAAAAACGTCAGCACGTCACCTTCCCGACGTACGTTTCGTCATAAAAATTGACGTCGTCTGGGGCACCCACGTTTTTGACGAGACGATCCGAGTGACACGGGCGTTCGTGTAAGCCGGCCGGCTTTCATTTCCTTATGTTTTATTCCTTTTTGTAACGGCCGGCTTTCATTTCCTTATGTTTTATTCCTTTTTGTAACATGTAAGTGCAACTTTTATTAAACCTCTGAAGACCTTTTTAAGCATACTTCACTATGTGGGTTATTTACTTGTTTTCGGTGCACTGCTGACATCTGGAGGATCTACAATACACCCCGACATCAGCTGCTCCACTAAATCCCTGAATCAAGGCTTTCTTTTCTATGCGGTTACTTATTTGGCTTCTGGTAAGCCTTCAATGTATTTGGTGACACAGTGGTGGTGTTATTTTAGTCACAACTTAAGACAGCAATATACTATTTTTAGTACCTTTTTCTATGTGCTGTTTGGCGTACTTCACTATGTATATCTAAAACCTTTTTTTTGGGCAATCAACTGCTGACACATCTGGAGCTACCCACAACCTTTTTCCTGCTTTATCAACCTACTGTGGACTCCTAAAGGCCCTGGCTTGGTTGTAGCCGCAAGCGTGTTATGCTTGCCTTCTGGTAAGCCTCCATTGTTTATCACAACTCACAGTTTGGTAGTAGATATATGCATGTTTCTTTCCTAGAACTGCCCATTAAGGACGTTTCAACTATTTTTGGTTCATCATTTACACTCTATTGGTTTATATTAGCCACTTGAGTACACTGTGCGTGTTATACGCTGATAAATACGGTAACTAATGTGTTTTGGGGCCATTACAGTGTCTTCTTCATCAGGATTGTTTGTATGGAACCAGTGCTCTTGAAGCAAGGTAATAAGATTCTTCTCAGTAAGCTTGTCCCCATCATTCGAGCCGTTCTGGCTGGGGGTTAATCAGCATGCTTGCCCCCTCCCTTGGGACTACATCCCTGCGGGGAGGGATGTAGTCCCAAAGGGAGGGGGCGAGCACGCTGACTAACCCCCAGCCAGTACGGTTTAGATGATGGGGGCAAGCTTACTGAGGAGAAACCGGAAGTGAGAAATTCAGACAAAGAAAAAAAAACATTTAGAAGGGAAATCAAAGGAAAAGGTAAGTGAACCAACAATGCACTAGCTTAAAGGAACCTATTTAGAAAATAAAAAACAAACCTTTACAACCCCTTTAAAGATGAATTCCAGGTATGGTATTTTTTCTCATAGTTTCATACCTTGCCCCTGGAAGCTGGAAATCATTGAAGTAGACACCACGATTCCAGTGATCTCCATTTGATCTCCATTTGCTTCTGGGTAGTGTGTTGAATGGCTGGCCTGATTGTGAACACAGAGTCCGTGCGCTCAGCATGTGCGTCAGCCAGAGAATGCTTTCCAGTTGCTAAATTAATGCAAAGCATTATCTGATTGGACGAGGCCAGGGGCGGACTGACCATTGAGGAACTCGGGCACTGCCTGAGGGCCCCATGCCACTAGGGGGCCCCATCAGGGTTGCCAGGCTCATTAAAACCAGGCACAGTATGTAAAAATCTGTGTTTTTTTTACATCTGTCCCTGATATGTCCAAAACCAACATGCTTTTGATGTGAAAATCCTGAGATTTTAGCTGCCCCGCCTCTGTGCTGCCACCTGGCTTGGTGGCCATATGTAAGCCTGGGGGCCCCATAATCTTCTATTGCCTGGGGGCCCCATGAGTTGTCAGTCCGCCCCTGGATGAGGCGGATCAGTGACATTCCCCAGCTATGGAAAATACATAGATCGTCTGGACCATAACATAGTTGTAACATAGTAAAAACATACCATGCCTGGAATCATACTTTAACTACTGTATTTTTTGGCGTATAACACTCACTTTTTTACCCGGAAAATAGAAGGTAAACTGTGCCTGCGTGTTATATGCAGGGGGCTGTGGAAAGTTTTTTTCCTGAAACTACGCTCTTAAAGTTAGGGTGCGTGTTATATGCCGATAAATACGGTATATCATTGAGTTTAAGTGATAACGTCATTTACTGTGAATTGTTGTCTGCATGAAGACAACATCAAACTCATGTATCTTGTTGGGAAACGGATCTTGTAAAAGATATTTAAAATTGTTTAAAGATTTTCACAGCCTGAAGGACAAATACTTCAGTGACCTTTCTGACTCTAAAATATTTCAGAATGCAAGGCTTCGTTCCACACATTACAGCTCATTTCACCTGGTAATGTTATTGAAAATGGGATAGTAGATGGTTTTTTGGCCTCTGTTACTGAGCTGGGCAGTTTAAAGGATAGGTTTAAGGCGATCTGCCTTCCCCGCTAACCTTCCCATCTAAGCCAGGAAAAACTATGACTCCCCATTGCATAAGTATGCGGCTTTTTGACTCCTGCAGCTGAAAGCTCTAGATTCACTTTTAAGAACTTGCTGTTTTTCCCTGTGGCTAAGTGCTGCCCTTAAGTGACTAGGAAACATTTCTCGGGCAGCTTACAGCTTCATGGAAGCAGCTGTAGTTTGATTGCTTACTCCTGCTGTTATAAAGCATTTAATGAAGCAAAAGAAAAGACAAGGGTGAGGCTTGTTAAGTTTAAAACAATCTGGAAAGCCGTGGACTAATGTTAACTTCTGTCACTTGATAAGGGACTTAAAGGGACACAACATTCAAAACTGAAAATGATGCCTTGAATTGAATATTTTAAATTTATCAAGGATTTAGTTCTTCAGCCCGTCAATACTGCAGTGCTTTGTTTTCTATGTGTTTGAAATTGTAGTCTCCTTGAGGTTTCTCACATAAAAAAAGCGGAAGTATCAATGGGTCAGTACTAAGATGTTTCCCACAGCCACCAATTGCAGTCAAATCCGCCATAGAAGTTTAAATAATATTCACTACACAGCATGCATAGAGGAACTTCCTAAACCAGAGACGCCCAACCAGTGGCCCGCGGAGCCCTCTGATGTGGCCCATGACCTCCTGCTTTGGGATGGAATAAAATAGAATAGAATACTGTTATTAAAGGTAAGTTTATTACTAATATCACAGTGTATATATGGGCATATCTGTTATGCAGTGGTTACTGGGCTGCTTTCAAACTGATCCACAGGTGTAGAGAAGTGCACCTGTGGGTTACATGCACTAAGCCATAGACTTCTATTACCTGCGAGTTTGGTGTGCTGAAAGTAGAGTGGGCTCTATAGAGCCGAGTACGCTCCTCTCATTGTGGCCGCGACCGGTTACCAAGTCGCTTAAGTGGCCCTTGCTCTGCTCTTGCTGTCCTAAACAAAAGCTTGAAGCAACATCCAATTGAGCATATGAGAACCTATAGTATGTACTCTTTGAGGGTGACCTACTAAAGGCAAACATTTTGTTTTGTAAGGGAAGTTTCACTTTGCAAGGAAATTTGCCCAAGAGCTTAGTAAATTAGGAAAAGCTCTGCTGAGTTCCATTATCCAATCACCAGCCATAGAAAAACAAAATATTTGCATGTGATTGAGTATTCTTTGCTAAGTAACAAAGTAACATTTTACCACATTCATTAAGCTATGGGGAAAATGCCCCTGCAAAGTGAACAGCCTATTTGGCTTTGGTAAATCAACTGCTCTGGCTGCAGTGGATTTGATGAAATAATTTTCAAACCTGAACAGTTTCCGTTTTTGTTGAAAAGCTTTAGCTGTTTACCATTACTTTTTGGACATACCTGTAATTACTTTTTAAGGTGACCATATTTTTGTTTCGTTTGGATAGAATGGAGAATGGTATGACCCCCTGTCAGGTTTTTATTGCCTTCTGTTTCCCCATTTGGTAGATGTCGCCTCTCACTTCTCCAAATGCCTTTCTAATGGGACACAACTAGCACCTGAAGCTCTTCTCTATTTGATCCAACAAAAAAAACCTTTTATGCTGGACTTCCACTTGAAGGTATCCGTCTATTGTCTCTTCATTTCGTACAAACTTATATACTGCATTGGAATCTCCAATGCTGTTCAGGGGCCCTTAAGGACAATGTGGCCCATCACAGCTACCACCAGGGAATCTAAAGTAGCTTCTATGCCCAAAAGTCCTTGGGCAATCTGTCAAATATCAACCTGCTTCCCCCTCACCAGCTCTAGCTTGAGCATTCTCTTATTTGCCTTATCAATTCTTAGTTAAGCTGCCCAGCACAGTGATGGGCCTATAGCTATGCCCATTAGGCTGAAAGGAACAGGAAGCTTGGTCGGTATGTAGGTTTTGGTGGTTGCATAGTGCTTTATGTTGGATCAAAAGAAACTCTACTGTAAGCAGAGCTTTATCATGTTTCTTGTCAACAGTTTGCTTTAAAGTGAATGAACACCTTAACAATAACTTCTTACGTTCTGCCTTTTGGTCTGTTAAATATATCTGTAGAAGTGGTTTGATGTATGTCTTTGATGGGTGAAAAATAGACCTATTGATCGTGTTGGAAATTCAGAGCTGTGTTCTCTAGATACTCCCTGTGTTATCTCAAAGAGCTACTAAAGACTAAAGAATGATTCACCTTTATGTTATTGAGATCTTAGAGAGGGAGTGCTATGCAGTTCAACAAAAGACAACTGGGCAGGGCTGATACCAGTCAGTCCACAAAAGAACAACAAAAAACAACAACTTTGTGTTGTCATCCCACAACAAGACAATTGATCTGCGCATGTTCCTGGTAGATCAACCATTTATTTTTATTTTTTTCTTATTTACTAACATGTATAGGTAAGCATTTCATCTATAAAAAGATATGTAATTTTCCTTAAATGTAAACAAATAGTTTTCTCACCAATGTAAAACAGAAACAAGAGCATTCTATAGCATGCGTTGTAAGGATCCCCCTACCCACTTTCAATGAGCTTCCCAAACACACTATTGTCCCATAGGATCCCTGAGAAAAGCCTGGTACTCTGGGTATGGGAGAAACACAAAACTCTTTCCCCTATATCCCACAATCCAACCTGCGGAAACAGTTGCCAGACCATGGCTCATTAACTCTGTGTAGGTTCTGCCCCAGTGTATGGTCAGAACTTGCAGAGCAATTTTTGGGAAGCCCCATGAGGTGAACATGGTAAAAGGTAAGTGAATGCTTTTTGCAATGCCTGCTGTCAAGCAACCTGTTACTTTGCCCTTATTGAGTTCCCCGAAAAAACAACAATTTTACCCAATGTATGTGAAGCTTTAGATGAGCCTAGACCCAAATGTCTAAGGCCGCGTACACACGATCAGTCCATCTGAGAACCGATGAAGCTGACTGATGGTCTGATGTACCTACACACCATCGGTTAAAAAAAAGATTGCGTTACAACGCAGTGACGTTTACGTGTTTTAACACAAAAACAAAGTTCAATGCTTCCAAGCATGTGTCGACTTGATTCTGAGCATGCGCAGCCTTTTAACCGATGCTTTTGCATACTAACGATCGGTTTTGACCCATTGGTCAGGCGTCCATCGGTCAAATTTTAAAGCAAGTTCTCTTTTTTTTGACCCAAGGATAACTGACCGATGGGGCCCACACACGATCGGTTTGGACCGATGAAATGGTCCTTCAGTCCATTTTCATCGGTTTTGACCGATCGTGTGTACGCGGCCTTACAGATTAAATATAAAAACATCATTCAAATTATAAAAGTAATACAAAAATCTTACTTTGCAGTATTATGCTGTGTTACGTAGCTCTGTTTACAGACAATTCTTCATGATGGACTGTCCTATAATATCTGTTCCATCTACACTGTGAATCTAAGCATTGCATTAAAAATTTGTTGGCACTGTAGCAATTTAATTAATAATCCCCCTTAAAAGTGAACAGCTATCCTCTGGCAAGGTGTGAGTCTTGGCTCGATGTAGGCAAAGATACAGGCTTCTGTTGAATCGATGGAGATCAATAGCATTTGATGAATTTGCATTTTGCAGTATTTTGGGAGAACGGCTGCAGAATGCTGAGTGCCATGATAAACAATAAAACAACGGCGTAGTGCTAATACGCTATAAATAGTAGCATAAAATGGCAAAATCTTTGCAGAGTCTCTTTTATTGAGTGCCTAATTCAGTGATGTTAATACGCCCATAAACAACAGAGGCAAGCGTAGTCATTAGAGAGAGCTACATGAAAAGTTTTACGCCGCTATATTTTAAGCGACAGGCAATATACCCCCTGCTGGGCACTCATCTGAAAAGTGCCACTCAAGTTAAGGTTGAAAGTCGCTCGGAGCAGCCTGTAGTACTTCAGCTAATTTCCTATGGGCCACATTAGAATGTAAAGAGCACACAGTGTACAGAACTTCTTAAAACTTTGTACCGAATGAGCCAGGAGGAAATACATAGATGTCAAACTGATCTTTAGAAAGGATTATAACTAGTAGAAGAATATTTATACAAGAACACCAGAGAAGCCAAAATTAAGCAAACATTTTATTTAAAGCCCAACTAAAGTCGGAGAAATAGACCTCACCGGCTCCATTTTTAAAGTTTTACTTCGACTTTACTAATACAGCTGGGTTTTTTGCAGGGATGAGCCAAATGTACCAAGGTTTGGTTCAAGGCGGGTTCTCCAATCATTACTGAAGTTCGGGTACTGAATCAAGGGATTATCATACAAATGGCATGAGGGACATGGGCACTGTCCTGGGGACCCTTTTCCAAAAAAAACATCTTTCAAATACCATTTGGTGTGGAGCCGAAATGTAATAATGCTGTATAGGCAACATTTGTTTTAAATACTGTTACATACCATGCCTAGGGGATGCTCTGAACCTGCCTCTGAAATAATGCATCTATGTGATGTATGCAACCTACTACAGCAACACTGAAATATTCAAAGGGGGAACATTTTGCCCTATTTCTGTTTAGCTGCTTACTTTGTTTCTGAACAATTGGCTGGGGATTCTGTTCATCCATGCGTTTGGAACTTGTGTTCATTTGTTTCCTTCCCCCCTCTACCTTTGCACCTTTTTGGGGGGGGGGGATACCTGTTCCCACTTCTGGGAGCCACAGCCGTGGGTATTGACATCACTGCTTGGCTGACCGCTCGGCTGATTTCTGCTCCCCTTGTTGCCAGGCCAGTAGGAGAGAGGAGCAGAGTTTCACGCATTCGCAGTAGGGTTCCCGTTGTGAAGCCGTAAGGCTAGACTGCCAGGTTCCCTTACCCGCAATGGCGACGGCAGCACCCTACAGCTGATGGAAACATCAGCTGTGGTGCCGACATCGCTGGACTCAAGGACAGGTAGGTGTCCTATTATTAAAAGCCAGCAGCTGCTGGCTTTTCATTTTTACAGCGTTTGGCGGACCTCCGCTTTAAGTTCAGGTTTCTAAAATTTTGAAGTTAATCAACAAGTATTGTTCAATAATTGCACCCTTTTTAAAGAGATAAAACATGGGAAAATGTGTATATATTGCAGAGATGAACTGCTTATATTTTTGCTTTTACCCATATACGTACTTTAATGCAACTAGTAGTTTTGTTCCTGCCTAATGCCGCGTACACACGATCACTTTATGTGATGAAAAAAAACAAAATTTTCTGTGAAGTAAAAAACGAAGTTTTTGAAACGTCACTTTTCAAAGATGATGTTGCATACACACCATCGTTTTTTCACAAAAAGCGAGGTTACGCTCATCACTCTTTTCCATTGAAGCTCGCTTCATAACTAGCTTCTGGGCATGCGCGGGTTGAAAAACGTCTTTTTAAACAACGTTTTATGCTACACACAGTGACTTTTTGTGAAACAGAAAACAACGTTTTGAAAAACGACACATAAAATTGAAGCATGCTTCAATTATTTTTTTTTGTCGTTTTTTACAAGACATAAAACAACGTTTTCCCCCACACACGGTCAATGAAATTGACGTTTTTAAAAACGTCATTTTTTTTCATCACATAAAGTGATCGTGTGTACACGGCATTAGGGGGGTGAGAACTTCCAGCACTCAAAAGGCTGATTTCTCAGAATAAAAAGAAATAAGTTTCAAACCACAGAATTAATTTTATTTTATTCCATCTGGGTAGATTAATTACACGCGAAGTAATACAACTACAGAGAGTTGGATCATAATAAAATATTAGGTTGTTATTTAACCACTTGACCTATGGAAGGTTTTACCCCCTCATGACCAGACCATTTTTTGCTATTCAACTCTGTGCTACTTTTTTTTTACAATTGCTCAATCATGCACCACTGTATCCAAATTAAATTCATATCACTATGGAATTTGATCACTACATTTTTATTTTTTATTTTTATTAGATCAATGGAAAAAAAAAGACAAACATTTTTGAAAAAAACAACAATATTCTCTACTGTTATAAAAATATATCCAATAAAATTAATTTTCTTCGTAAATTTAGGGCAAAATTTATTTGGCTACATGTACAGTATTTTGTAAAAAATCACAATATTAATGGTTTGTGTAAACGGTATAGCGTCTACAAACTATGGTATATATACTGGAATTTACACAGCTCTGAATTTCTGACTGCTTATCATATTTCTATTGTGACTTTGAAAGTATGTTCAGCAATGAGGGACTGGCACTAACTGACACTGGCTGGAAGGGACACTAAAGCTGGGTACACACTATTAGTTTTTTATCGTTCAACCCCGCGAGTTGAACGAAAAAAAAAGAACTGTCAGCTCTGGTCGAAGCCGCTGTACTAACCATGGGAGGTTTGTTCAGTGATCTCCCCTTGATTCTTTCTGGATGGCCAGCCAGAACACTCTGATCAGTGCTCTCTGCCATTGACAGATTGTCCCCAATTGGGAGTCAGTCGAATGCTGGATTTTCAGCATGCTCGTCCGACAGCTGGCTTCTATCAGACAGACCAACATACACAGAGGCCGAATGTCCTCAATTTTTTTTAAAACCGGCAAATGTCTCCCTACATTCGGCCCGTGTGTACCAGGCTTAATTGACACTATCTGGCATCGTTAGTGACACTAATACAGTGATCAGTAATAATACTGTACACTGTCACTGTAATAATGACACTAGCTGGGTGACAGGGGTGATCAGGAGGGGAGTCAAAGGGTTAAATGTGCGCCTAACACGTGTACTGTATGTGTGCTGATTTTACTCACAGACTGTCTGACTTTGTTTCCTGATCTCAGCAATAACTAAGATCAGCTAGCAGAAGTAACCAGATCTGTATTCTGTGCTTACTAACACACACAGATCTCTGTGTTGTGGTTGGCTACAGCCAGCAACAGGTTCACAGCCAAAATCAACTAACATACACAGATCTCTGTGCTGTGGTTGGCCACATCCATCAACAGGTTCACAGCCAAAATCAACTAACACACACAGATCTCTGTACTGTGGTTGGCTACAGCCATCAACAGGTTCACAGCCAAAATCAACTAACATACACAGATCTCTGTACTGTGGTTGGCCACAGCCATCAATAGGTTCACAGCCAAAATCAACTAACATACACAGATCTCTGTGCTGTGGTTGGCCACAGCCATCAATAGGTTCACAGCCAAAATCATTGGCTGCGAGCCTGCTGAAAAACTCTTGCTATGTCCAACCACAAAATGCAAATAGAAAGACAGAGCGCACCAGCTCCTAGTGCAACACTGTTTATTGGATAGAGATATAAAGTAACAAAATACACTTAACACTCACATGGTGTTCTTAGAACAAGAGCGTCTGTAATAGGCTGTGGTATTTCTCTGGCACACAGGGCTCCAGGCTGGATATAGAGCGAGAGGCGGTGGATAGTCCCAGTATGATAGCATGCAGTTGCCGACAAGCTGCTCGTAAGCTGACCGCTCTCAGTGGAGATCCTCGAATAGTAGGGAAACCCGTCCTGATTGTACGGTCACAAATGCAAAGAATAGAGCCGGCAACTCCAAACGTTCTTGTTGCTTCTGGTTGCTTCTTTATTGGTGCATAAAAAAAGTGGGTAAAAACATACAGGGGCTCACGCGTTCCAGTTTATAATCCTTGATAACAGCACAATTTTCAAGTTAAAAAACAGAACATATATACTGTTTGCCAAACCACACTTTCCAATTAATGGTCTCATTGAAACAGCAATTAAGAGATATCCAAAACAGAAGGTGAGGTGTAGCACTTGGCAATACAAACATGGAAAATACTTTCTAGCAATGGATGTATGTTTGGTTTATGCACATTATCTACACAATAGAAAATGGCAAAAAGTGCATAAAACAAGACAAAAAAGTGTCTCCAAATAAACTAAATGAGAAACAAGTCTGCATCATATCTTGAGTTCAAGCCATATGTGTAGTCATGCTGGGATATGTAGTCCCATGCTGGCAATACAGACATGGAAAATACTTTCCAGCAATGCATATATGTTTGTACATATTCTACACAATAGGAATAACAAAATGACAAGACAAAAAGGTTCCTCCAAATAAAATAAATGAGAAACAAGTCTACATCATATCTTGAGTGTAAACCAGATGGTGTTCTAAATTGGAGACTAAAAGTCCACCAAACCTCTCTTTCCAGCAGTTTGTGGTGGAAATCTCCACCCATTGGTGGTTTTCTGACTTTTTCCAAACCACAAAATGAAAAAGATCCCATATGACCAGAATGCCATGTTTGCATGGTTACCTGATGCACAAGCAGGAACAGCTTCAATATTTTTCTTTTATATTTTGCTATTTTTTATTTTTTTATAAAATATGGAGCAGCAGAGCACAGTGCCCATCACACTGAGTTAATGCCTTCCTTGGTGAACTGTAGAGATTTCAAAGACCATCCTGATCTTATAAGGTCACACCTATCCTTGGTAGAACTTTGATTATCATTTTACTGGCTTCAATTTAGAAGACTTGATTTGCTTTAGTGCTAGAATGGAAAAAAAAATGATGTCCAACCACAGCACCAAGAGTCACAAAGTAAACCAGCAATCTCTCCCGCGGCATACAGATACGCCGCAGGGGAACAACAAAACCGCCGGTAAACTGCTGGTCAGCATGTGGTTAAAAAAAAACAATGTTCGTAACTAGGGATGAGCTTCGTATTCGAGTCAAACTCATGTTTGACTCGAACATCGTATGTTCGATCGTTCGTCGAATTACGAACGTTACGGGTCGTTCGCGCCAAATTCGAGTTACGTTTCACAGCCCATAATTCACTGCGGCATTGCGCGCTGATAATTGGCCAAGCATGCACTATGACCCGCATGCTTGGCCAATCACAGCTTGCAAAAAAACAAGAGAGCCATAATTGGCCAAAGCCAGGGTGGCTTTGTCCAATTATGGCTCAGGGGGTTTAGTACACGCCCCACACTATAAAAGACCGCCTGCAGGTTGGCCTTGTGTAGTGTGTTGCGGTGGTTAAGAGAGAACAGAGATACAGAGAGAGTGTCATTTTTTGCAGGTAGATAAAGCAGGCAGGCAGGCTAGTCAGTTTAATTTACAGTGTGTAGAGGATATATATACATCCCAGGTGTTGTACATTCATATATATACTGTATAGAATAGCTAGTACAGCTCTTCCTACTTTACTGGCAGGCAGGTGATTGTGCTAACCATCATTAAAATCACTGCTCCAGAAAAAACGACCGTTTTAAAAACTTTTTTCCATTGATATATGTTCCCTGGGGCAAAACCCGGGTTCTCAAAGACGTTTTACGACAATAACTCGCATATTTGGCTTTAAAATGAGCACTTTGAATTTGAACTTTCGAGTCTCATAGACGTCAATGGGGTTCTAAATGTTTGCGCGAACCGAAATGGGGGGGGGGGGGGGGGTTGTTCGGCTCATCCCTATTCGTAACACTCTCAGATTGGTCTTCTATATGACATTATGCATATTTAGTTAAATGGGTTTCTGTTTTCCTCTCTTGTACTTTCATTTTTCTGTTCCTTCCCTCAGTGCTCTCCTCCGCATTTCATGTAAATGTAAATTGCTTAAACGCACCAAATTTTTCGTGTTTCGTGCACGACCACCTCTTTGTGAGAAAGTTTTCCCTGCATGAACTAAAGATTACACATTTGAATAAAAAAGCTTCTGAGCCATACAAGCTCACGCTAAAACAATTTCCCTGGCGCTACATTTCATAAAAGATCTGCTATCAGTTCAGTAACAGAACGACCCCAAACTAAAGGCATTGATGAAATAATGACTACGACGAGGCTCAGTTAGTAACTATTTATGTATTGTTTTCAGATCTCACTGAACAGTCAGTAATGGGATTCAAAGTGTTCTTCCATATGCTAAAAATATTTAGCACAGCTTTTGTGATCCGTTCTGACAATCTGATGAAGCCAAGCCTGTGCCATTTACAGAGATAAACTAATTATCCTTGAAGCTCAAAGAGCGCATTGTGTAAACAATACTGTGCAACAAATTTTGACGAGGCCCGCGAAAATGCGCTGCTATGTTGCTGCAAACTATATTCTCGCCTAGTGATTTTTGTGCCTATCCCGCTCGCTGGGTTCTTGTTGGAATGTTTTCATGAAAATATTTTAATCCCACAGAAAATTATAGTGTAATTTTCACTTTGTGAGCGGAATAAATAACACCGCAGAAAATAACAATTCTAGAATAGGTGTAATAACAGTCTCGGCTATACACAGACTGCTGATTATTAAACACATGGAAAAAGCTTGGAAGGTTAATTATAGGTATTACTTTCTGTTTATTTATGTATAAAGTAATATTTGGACATTTTTTTAAACTGCATTTGAACTGGGGAAAGAAAGACATACAGGCTTATTTACTAAGACATTGCAAATGACACCAATGATGTGAAAAGTATAGTTAATGATTACAACTAATCACAAATAATCTGTCAACTGATCTTGTTAATGTGGAATCTGATAGGGTGATAAGAATTACTTCACGCCTATTTAGATAGTGATAAATGTAAGTCCATTAAATCCAACCAATCATCTTTACAGCCCAAAAAAAAAAAAAAAACATCTTTCTCACATCAACTGCTTCTAGACATTCTGGGGGCGATTCACTAAAACTGGTGCACACAGAATCTGGTGCAGCCGTGCATAGCAACCAATCAGCTTCTGGCTTCGGCTTGTTCAATTAAAGTGGTTGTAAAGCCACTTTTTTGTTTTTTTGCTATAATCCCTAATATTAGATTACAGTAGGCGAGGCTGAGAATCCCCCCCTGACGTCAGCAGGGAGGAGGGCAGGAGGGCGGCGGGCGATCACAAGTGCGGAACTCTGAAATTAGGTACAGCGGCATATTTTTTATACATAACATACACTGGGGCACATAATGTAACCTAACACTAGCGATTATAGTAATAGAACAGTTAGAGTCAGTTCACACAGGGGCAACACGACTTCCAGCACGACTTTGGGAGGCAACTTGGACACAACTTGAGTATGAATCATCAGGCAACTTACAAGGCAACTTCAAGTTGCCTCCAGGACAGTACAAGGTAACTTCAAGTCGCCTCCAGGACAGGAGACTTTCCAGTGGCCAATCAAACAACAATCAGCTCTGGGGGAGGGAGGGGTTTGCCTTAGAAATGTATGTTCTCTTCCTGTAAAGTTGCTTCAGTTAAGACAGTGATCAGACTTCTGAGGCAACTTCCATTGAAATCAATGGGTACAAGTTGCCTACAAGTTGCCTACAAGTCTGATTGAAGTAGTACAGGAACCTTTTCTGAAGTCGGAGCGACTTCAGTAGTGTGTATTAAGACGGCACCATTCACTTCCATTGATTTTCTCAACCACATGACTTGGGACAGCTTGGGGCAACAAGTTGGATCCCAGGTCGCCCCTGTGTGAACCGGCTCTTATTTTAGCAGCAGGAGGGGAGAGACGTGCACTGACACAGCTGACAGGCGGGGGTTGGGGGGGAGGAAGCAAGGAGAGACAGCAGGATGAGGGAAGCACGTAAACTGACCACGGTATCAGGGGCTCAGCAGCCATGATAAATGTAATCAGTTTACAGAGGGGGTGCGGAAAGCATCAGACAGGAGCAACCAGATATTTTACATGATAGGAAGGGCCAAATTACACAGCACAGGCACTGTGCTACATAACATGCTTTAAAGAAACAGTATCATTTTTAATTTTTTTTAGGGTTACAAATATTTGAAGCTTTAACAACAAAACCTAGAAGCTGATGCTCAACTACACCAGATTCTGTGTGCACCTATTTTTAGTAAATCCCCCCTCTGTATTTTTAAACAAAATCTGTTAAGGTCCTAAATCTACTATAACATGGCCATATGTTTCACCTCTTTAAGTGACGTCAATGACGTCACTGAGCGGGTCTCTCTCTGAACAGAGACAGCTGATTTGATCTCCTCTGACAGGAGGGGCTTGGGCAGGAAACAGGGCCGCGGTTACCAGTGGCGTCCAGAGGGACACCGACAAAGAGGGGAGGAGAAGGAGGAAGAGGAGCACTCTGGCGTTTGAGTGCCCCCCACCTCTGTGGCACCTGGGTGAACTGCACCCTGCGCACCTGCCTCGGATCGGCCCTGGGTGCCATGACTGCAAGAAAGCTACACATTCGATTTTTAACAAACATAGCAGGCTTCTAAAGCAGCTTATAGATTATGCAATTTTCTTTCAGCGGACAAATCCGATCGTGCGTACGACCTTTAAAGCATGCTTTGAAATTTGTCCCGCCGGAGACATGTCCGTCGGATATGTCCGCTGGTTAGTACACTCACCAGCGGACAGAAATCTCTACGCATGCGTCGAATGGATTTGACGCATGCGTGGAAGTATTTTACTTCCTGGAGTGGTGACGTGGCGCCGTCAACGTCACCGCCACGTCACCGCGTTCCCTGGCCGAGGGGATTTTCATCCGATGGTGTGTACACACCGCCGGACGAAAATCCGGAGGAGACATGTTCGCTGGAAACGGTCCGTCGGACATGTTTCAGCGGACATGTCCCTCCGTGTGTACGCGGCCTTATGTGAAGATTGTGTAAACTTTGGGTAAAAACAACAGAAAACTGCAGATGCATTGCAGCAACCAGGATTTTTTAAAATTTTACTTCATAAAAGTACAAAACAACAGGGCTGAAAACACTTCCCTTGCTACCATGTGACAGCATTGGATGAATGAGCTCAGAAAACCAGCAGTCACATGGGAGGAAGAGGAGTGAATAGCAAGCTTCCCCTATACTTGGAAGTACAGAATTTATTTCTTTAATTCTGGCAGCTGAACATATCTAGAATGGACTAAAGGAATGGTGAGTACTACTTGGTAGGTCCTAAATACATTTGATTAAGAGCTGCTGTATTATATAAAACCCATTAAAGTGATTGTAAAGTCCCATTCTATCCATTAATGTGAAAAACCTTCTTTGCTGCAGCTGCCTCTAGACCCCCCTTTTTCTTACCTGAGCCCAATCCGATCCAGCGATGTACATGAGCCCAGTGGCTCCAGCCGCTGTCGTTCTCCTCATTGGACAGATTGATAGCAGGAGCCATTGGCTCCAGCTGCTGTTAATCAAACCCAGTGACACAGGAGTGGGGGGCAGGGCCAAGTCAGTGGATGTAGCAGCAGGACTCAGAGCGAGCCTCCATGGGTACCCCAGGGAAAGCGGGTTTTCATGGGGGCACCCGATGAAGGGGAGGAGTGCCAGCAGAGAACCCCAGAAGAGGAGGATTAGGGCTGCTCTGTGCAAAACCATTGCACAGAACAGGTAAAGCCCGCCATACACGGTTCGAATTTTGAAATAATTTTTGTATGAATTTCGCACCATTAGTGGGCTGTAGCAACAGCCGATTTTAGTGGGCAAACAAATTTGAGGAATCGGACGTGTTGGACATTTTTTGAAAGACGAACGATTTTCTAATCAATGATGGGAGAATCGTGCGAGAAATGTAATAGATAAAAAATACGCATGGTCAAGAAAAGAAAATTTCCGGAGAGAAAAGAAAATTCCCGGCCACGAAAATTATTTTCTGTAGCAACATGAATGCTTGGACGGCGGAATCAATGGTGGCATCATCGGATCACAAAAAAAAAAAAAAACTTTCTGATTTTGAAAATAAAATTTGTTCGAAAATTCGACCGTGTATGGCCTGCTTAAGTATAACGGGCCAGATTCAGAAAGATGTGCATAAATTTCGGCGGGCGTAGCGTATCTCATTTACACTACGCCGCCGTAACTTACAGAGGCAGGTACCCTATTCAGAAAGAATTTGCGCCGTAAGTTACGGCGACGTAGTGTAAATGGGCCGGCGTAAGCCCACGTAATTCAAAGTAGGTGGAAGGTGAACGTGATCCATGTAAATGAATCGTGACCCCACGTAATTGACACTATTTACGAACGGCGCATGTGCCGTCCGTGGACGTATCCCAGTGTGCATGCTCGAAATCACGTCGCAAATACTCAATGCTTTTGACGTGAGAGTAACTTACGCACAGCCCTATTCACAAAATGACTTACGCAAACGTCGTAAACGACGGAAAATTTGACGCTGTCCCGACGTCCATACTTAACATTGGCTACTCCTCCTATAGCAGGGGTAACTTTACGCCGAAAAAAGCCTTACGTAAACGACGTAAATCAAAGCGCCGGACGCAAGTACATTTCTGAATCGGCGTATCTAGCTCATTTACATATTATACGCGTAAATCTACGGAAGCGCCCCTATCGGCCAGCATAAATATGCAACTAAGATACGACGGCGTAAGAGACTTACGCCGCTCGAATCTTAGCAAAATTCCAGCGTATCTTGCTTTCTGAATACAGAAAAAAGATACGCCGGCGCATCCTAGAACTTACGCGGCGTATCAACAGATACGCCAACGTAAATTCTTTCTGAATCTGGCCCAACATGCTTGTTATATATTTTTTTTTTTATATATTTATTTTTAACCTCCCTGGCGGTATGATTCTTTCTGGTTTTAGGTGCTGAAAGTGGTACCATTATTTGCAAGGAAATTTGGCGTTTTATATTGTAGGCCTGTAATTCTTAGGAATAACTCACTTAAATCTGACCAAACAAGAGTCTAGTAGGCATCCCGGGTATGAATAATAATTAAATTTTTTTTTTATAAATTATAATATAATAAATAATTATAAATAATTATAACAAATAATAATATAATTATAATAAAAATTATTCAATAATGTAATCAACACAAAATCACTGAAATATGCTCAGTTTTAGAATTGTCGTTGTCATTACTTTTTTTTATGACGAATTTCCCCACAAATCGCTATCGCTCAATTCTGCAAGTGATTATAATTTATTATCGCTGTTTTCTAGCTGCTCTAAAACCACTTTTGACATAAAGGCACACTGTTTGGTTGCTATGGACAATTTACAGTTTGCAGGCAGAAAGAACAGTTTTTATTATGTAAAAGTACATGCAGGACACTGGGCAGACCACTAGGGACAAAGGGGGTGTGTATTTTTTTACATACAGTACTGTCATCTGTAAGATGACAGTATACTGTAAGTATTGGGCCAGATTCAGGTAGATGGGCGAATCTTTATTTTGGAGTAACGTTTGTCATTTACGTTACCCCATCGAAACTTTATGAGCAAGCACTGTATTCACATAGCACTTGCTCCTAAAGTTGCGACGGCGTAGCGAAAATGAGCCGGTGGAATTCAAATTGGGCGGGTAGGGGGCGTGTATTATTTAAACTAGGCGCGATCCCGCGGCAAACGTACTGCGCATGCGTCGACTGTCAGTGCGCATGCTCCAAATTCTGTCAGTGAACGTCAATGACGTCAATCCCCATTCACGGACGTTTTACGCAAACGAGGCTAAACTTTTTAAATTCGACGCGATGACGTCGGCCATACTTAACATAGGATACTCCACCTAGGGGGCATGTTTCTTTACGCCGCGTATCGCTTACGGAAACGTCGGAAAGTCACTGCGTCGGGCCCGTGTACGATCGTGAATTTCCGTCTCTCGCTGATTTACATATTCTTGGCGTAAATCAGCGGGAACGCCCCGAGCGCCCATTTTCAAATTGCAGTTCCGATACGACGGCAAAATACAATTACGCCGCTCGTTTCTGAACTCAATCCTGGCGTATCTTGTTTTCTGACTACAGAAAACAGATAAGCCAGCTCAAAGTGAGAGTTATGCTCGCGAATCACTGATACTCCAGCGTAACTCTACCTGAATCTGGCCCATTGTGTTTATTTACGTTTTTGAATTTGGCGCCGTTCTCCGCCCCCGTGCATCATAACGGCGCAGGGAACGGCGCCGGGAACGGAGCTCGGCGGCACACAGGGACACTGTGAATCGAGCAAGGAGACACTGCTCAATCACACAGCGTGGCGGCATCGCAGGATCCAGGGACAAGGTATGTAAACCATGCCTGTGGCTGCTGCAAGGCGATCCCGAGTCTGGCTCAGGGTTACCGCTTTTGGTAATGAAATACCACCCCGAGCCTGACTCTGGAATACCGCCAGGGGGGTTAAGTGGTTAAACTGACCTCATTTTTATTTTCGAAAATTATACAATGTTTTTTTTTATCTATCAACACTGAGGAATGTTGAAGTAAACTTTGCTCTTTGCCTTTTTCTCACAGCTATCTACTCTGCAGAGAACGTTTCTGCACTTTGAATTGTGGAAATGGCGGATTAAGATCGTGAGGGGGGTTGAATCGAAATCGCAATTTTTTTAACGATTAATCGTGCAGCTCTACTGTCTGGTCACAATCTGGGGAAGGAGAAGACTTGTAACTGCTACTTAACTTCAGCAGAAAAAAAGTTAAGTCTCCTGTTCGGCCATGTAGGACTGTGCTGGGTGGCAGAGCTGTTTTTTTATAAGGACTGGGTAGCATGAAATGCAATTTTTTTCTTTGGTAGATAAACCTGCTGCCTAATATGGCCCGGATTCACAAAGCACTTACGCCGGCGTAAATAACTTTATGCCGACGTAGTGCAAATGTGCACCCGGTGTATGTGTGCGCCAGAGTCACAAACCAACATACGTCCAAAAACAGGCCATCTTACCCCGACGTATCTTGCTTACGCCGGCATAGCGTGGGCGCAAATATGGTTTGGACGCATGTTGCTTCTCCCATTGATTAGGCATTCAAATATGCGAATGAGGGAAATACGGCGATTCACGAACGTACATGCGCTCGACGCATCTATGCAATGTTTGCGTAAGTTGTAAGTCCGGCGTAAAGTTATTCCCCATAGATGAGGTGCAACCTAGCAATAGACATGCAAAGGTCTGCCCCAGTGAACACAGGGCGGCGTATTGGGCGTACGTTACGTTCACGGCGTACGTAGTGATCCGGCGTAGCTTAGGCAGTTGTGCCGGTGTAGTTGTGAGCATGCGCATAAGGGTGCAGTTTCATGCGTCCACGTCACGACTACGTCATGGCACATGCGCTTTTGTGATACGCCGGGCGTAAAACACTGCACCATGCTCAGACCATCATTTGCATGGGGTCACTCCCACTTCCACTTACGCTGGCCTGCACCCTCGAAAATACGATACGCTGGCGTATCTTGGTGAACAATAGCTTGCTGAATACAGTGCACGCCTCTCCGCCCTGCTCCGGTGTAGCGTATGTGTGCGCGCTATGCCGGTGTAAATGTGCGCCCACTCTCTGTGAATCCGGGCATGTGTATTTAATTTGTGTATCTCACTGCTTGCCCAAGCTTAGCTTTAAAGCCACGCTGACCAGCGCTACAAAGTTTAGTAAGGAAACAAATTAACTAGAGACTAATTAAAAAAAAAATCTTAAATTGAAAAATGCACAAGAACGGTTTTTCTTTTATATACAGTACACAAGGAGCAACATCCGAAGAGAATGCAAGCACATTCACCAGATCAAACCTGTAATTAAATATGAGGGTCACATGCACCTGAACATGAACAGGAATATCACCTCCAGTCTTAGTTTTGTATTATGATTGAAATCGTTCTGCTACATATCTGCCAATCTGCAACTTCTCACATCTATATAAAAAAAAAAAACTTTAATTTATTAGGTTTAAAAGACCAAAGAGGAACATTGTACAAAATATCAAATAAAACAGCATCATATTTAATTAGCTGACTCTGCCCTAAGCTTTTAATTAGCAAGGACTTCATCAGGGGCTCAGCCAGTGACACAAGCTAATTCTCTAAATAACCTTAAAAAAAATCCATCGACCACAAAATGTTACTGTTCATCATTACATCTTTATCATCATTTCAAGAAATAGATAATTGAATTGCAACATAAAAAAAAAAAAATTGCTATTACGTCCAAACCATAGTTAATAGCACAATAAATATATCATCCATTAGTTATGGAATAATTTACATGCAGCTCAATATTCAAGCCATTGGGTCATAAAGTATTTAAAAAATACAACATATTTCTCTTTGGGATATTTCTTTTTTTCAGTTGGAACATCTCCAATGTGACAGGACAAGATCTATTTCACAGAACAGTAAGCCATTAGGATTACATCTTCAGTATTTTGTGAAATTGGTAGACAGGCCATGAGTAAGTAAACCTGTTTCTAAGCTTATCTTCTCTTTCAATGTTTTTTTGTGGTTTTAAAGGAGCTACACCACACTGCACATGCAATATCATAAGTAATAAAAGATTGAATCTTCCCTGCGTTCTCAACTATTCTACTTTTTAGGATTCTGATAATTATTTCTGCAAAACTGGGAAAAAACAATCAAATTATCCAGCTGTCTGCTATTATATACGGGCATAAGAGCAAGAGCATACCTGCCAACTTTTTTACATGGGAATGAGGGACACCTATCAGCAAAAGTATGCAGGCATAGGACACACCCCTTGCCACGCCCCCTTAATGAGAATTGCACAAAAAAACAAGATTTGTTAAACCCACAAGTATTTTTTTTTTACCACTACTATTCTTTTATATTGGCTTTCGGAATTTACAAATGCAGCAATTTAGAAATCAGATAAAAGGTTCAGTGCTGGAAAACACTTTTTGTTAGATAAAAAATGCATTTTATATACAACTATACAGAGCAGAGTAAAATGAGGAGGAATGAGGAACAGAAGGACATTGCTCCAAATCAGGGACACTCTCTCGAAATCAGGGACAGTTGGGAATTATGTAAGAGGCACGCTTGGAACCAACAAGTCTTTCTAATCTGATCCCTTCTTTACAATGTATATGGCATTTTCAGGCAGATATTAACAGAAATGGTGATAACATTTTTGACATAAACTCAGCATACACACTATGGGCCAGATTCAGAAAGCATTTACGTCAGCGTATCAAGAGATACACTGCGTAAATACTAAGAATAGCCAGCGTATCTTTTTTTGTAGGGCTGTGACTGATTAAAATTTTTGTGTTCGATTAATCGTTTTTTTTTTTAATCGATTAATCAACTAATTTCGATTAATTAACGCACATACAGATACAACTACTTTTAGCTGATCTCCTTGCATTGCAACTCTGCATTAGTCAGTGGTAAATGTGGAGGGGGCAGCATGGGGGCAGATGTGTATATTCTTGCAGTATGGGAGCAGATGTGTATATTACAGCATCTACCCCCATGCTGTAATATACACATCTGCCCCCAGGGGTGGTAGGGGGGGTTAGACACAGCCAGGGGCGGAAGGGAGGGGGTTAGACACAGCCAGGGGCGGTAGGGAGGGGGTTAGACACAGCCAGGGGAGCAGTGTGACAGTTGGGGGGAGCAGTTTGTCAAAGGGGGGGGCAGTGTGACAGGTGGGGAGCAGTTCTGGGGGGGCAGTGTGACAGGTGGGGGAGCAGTGTGACAGGTGGGGAAGCAGTTTCTGGGGGGGCAGTGTGACAGGTGGGGGAGCAGTTTCTGGGGGGGCAGTTCTGGGGGGGCAGTGTGACAGGTGGGGGAGCAGTTCTGGGGGGGGGCAGTATGTCAGGTGGGGAAGCAGTGTGTCAGGTGGGGAAGCAGTGTGTCAGGTGGGGAAGCAGTGTGACAGGTGGGGAAGCAGTGTGACAGGTGGGGGAGCAGTTCTGGGGGGGGGGGGGGGCAGTATGTCAGGTGGGGAAGCAGTGTGTCAGGTGGGGAAGCAGTGTGACAGGTGGGGAAGCAGTGTGACAGGTGGGGAAGCAGTGTGACAGGTGGGGGAGCAGTTCTGGGGGGGCAGTGTGACAGGTGGAGGAGCAGTGTGTCAGGTGGGGGAGCAGTGTGTCAGGTAGGGGAGCAGTTCTGGGGGGCAGTGTGTCAGGTAGGGGAGCAGTTCTGGGGGGGCAGTGTGTCAGGTGGGGAAGCAGTTCTGGGGGGGGGGCAGTGTGTCAGGTGGGGAAGCAGTTCTGGGGGGGGGGGCAGTGTGTCAGGTGGGGGGGCAGTGTGACATTTGGGGGAGCAGACAGGTGGGGGAGCAGTGTGTCAGGTGGGGGAGCAGTGTGTCAGGTGGGGTAGCAGTTCTGGGGGGGGCAGTGTGTCAGGTGGGGGAGCAGTGTGTTAGGTGAAGGAGCAGTGTGACGGGGAGAAGTGTGACATATAATACAGCTCATCCGACATCACATACACAGCTCTCTGTGCACCAGCATTACCTTCTCCCCAGCAGCTGCGGCACTGCCTCGCACATCTCTCCCTCCACCTGTTCACGGCTCAGCCTCCTGTTCTCATCTTGGGTGTCCCAGCCAGGTCCCGCAGCACCACCACCAGCACAATCCCCCCTGCCGCCTCCTGCTCCACCAGTCCACCATACCTAGAGCGAGGAAACCCGGAAGTACCCGGAAGTAGCGCGGAGCTACATGTAGGGGAACTTGGCGCTGAGGGGGGAGAAGGAGGATGCCGGATGCTGCGGGTGATGATGACGTCGGCGCGCCGCTACTTGCTTGCCGCCGGGTGGACCAAGATGGCCGCGGCTCCGGAGCTAGGCCGAAGCCGCGGTCTTTCCTATCAGCGAGACCGCGGAGCTCACTCCGCGGATCGTCGATCAAAATTTTTTTCGTCGATCAAAAAAATTAACGATTAATCGAACAATTAATCGTTAATTTCCGCAGCCCTATTTTTTTGCTATTCAGAAAAGAAGATACGCCGCTTTCTTTTAAGATATGAGCGGCGTAATTCGCTTAAGTTGCATATTTACGCTGGCCACTAGGTGGCGCTTCCGTTGTTTTTCGCGTAAATTATGCAAATGAGCTATTTACGCAGATTCACGAGCATACTTGCGACGACACGTCGTATTTTACGTCGTTTGCGTAAGCGTGAGAGCGGTGTAAAGTTACCCCTGCTATAGCAGGCGCTGCCAATGTTAAGTATGGACGTCGGGACCGCGTCGAATTGTACATCGGTTACGTTGTTTGCGTAAATCGTTCGGGAATGGGGCTCGACGTTAGTTAAGTTCAGGTCATTTACATTGAGAAAAAGCGACGTGATTTCGCGCATGCGCACTGGGAACGTCCAAAAAAAACGTCAATTACGTTCAGCAATTTGAATTGCGCGGCCTTACGCCGTGCACTTTACGTTACGCCGCCGCATATTATGGAGCAAGTGTTTTCTGAATAAGGCACTTGCCCATAATATTTGCGGCGGCATAGTGTAAAGAGGAAACGCTACACCGCCGGAAAGATACATTTTGGTATCTGAATCTGGCCCTATATTGTCAAAAGTATTGGGACGCCTGCCTTTACACGCACATGAACTTTATTGATATCCCAGTCTTAGTCTATAAGTATCAATATTGAATTGGCCCACCCTTTGCAGCTATAACAGCTTTAACTCTTCTGGGAAGGCACTGATGTTGGACAAAAAGGTCTCGCAGTCTCCACTCAAATTCATCCCAAAGGTGTTCTATTGGGTTGAGGTCAGAACTCTGTGCAGGCCAGTCAAGTTCCTCCACTCCAAACGCACTCATCCATGTCTTTATGGACCTTGCTTTCTGCACTGGTCCAAATCGTTTTGTGGAGGGGGGATTATGGTGTGGGGTTGTTTTTCAAGGGTTAGGCTTGGTCCCTTAGTTCGAGTGAAGAAAACGCTTACAGCACCAGCTTACCAAGACATTTTGGACAATTTCATGCTCCCAACTTTGTGGGTACAGTTTGGGAATGGCCTCTCCCTGTTCAAACATGACTGCGCACCAGTGCACAAAGCAAGGTCCATAAAGACATGAGTAAGCGAGTTAGGGCTGGAGGAACTTGACTGGCCGGGAACAAGTCCTGACCTCAACCCGATAGAAAATCTTTGGGATGAATTAGAGCCAAGAATGCGAGCCAGGCCTTTGCGTCCAACATCAGTGCCTGACCTCACAAATGTGCTTTTGGAAGAATGGTCAAACATTCCCATAGACACACTCCTAAACCTTGTGGACAGCCTTCCCAGAAGAATTTAAGCTGTTATAGCTGCAAAAGAGTGGGCAAACTCAATATTGAATGCTACAGACTAAGACTAGGATGCCATTAAATTTCATGCGGGTGTAAAGGAAGGTGTCCCAATACGTTTGACGAAAAGTTTATGTCCATCTCAAGGTTAGATTAGAAAGAACAATACCAAGCTGAATTACATTTAAAAGGCAACAATGCTGCCATACCCACCTTTTCTCTGGCCCTGATGTTGGCAGTAATTCCTTTTCACCACAAGGATGCTACATTTTCAACCGACAAGACTAAGGACATAAAAGGGATTACAATGATTCCCAATATGACGACGAAGAGAGTGGCAATGGCACCATTATGTCAGTCCTGCTCTCTGCATCATTTAGTATTTCCCAGTGTCAGAGCAGAGGGGAAGGCCGAGTACACACGTACGAGAACCTCGTCAGGCTAAACTCATCGTTTCGCCCGACGAGGTTCTCGGGCGGCCGCCGAGTTCGTCGACCAGGCTATCGAAAAAGGCGTCGAGCCATTAGTCCCGATGGCCCATCGAGCAAACAGAGAACCTGCTCTCTATTTTGGCTCGACGCCTCGTTCGTCAGTTTGCTCGGCGAAAACGTACACACGATCGAGCTTCTCGGCAGAATATGGATCCCAGCGAGCTTCTCGCTGGATTCTGCCGAGAAGCTTGGTCGTGTGTACGGGGCCGAAGAGTAAGATACATCACACATCATGTGACTGGCCTGAAGATATCTGAAAAAGTTAAAGCCCAACTCCAAGTTTTTTTATACCCAATGCAGTGGGGCAGTGCACTGCATGGATCAACTGCTTGTTTTTTTTCTAGGGGTAATCATAAAGTTTATAGTCACTTGATCCACAAATCCTCTGGAAAACCACATTCCCCGCAGTTAGGCGGTGGACTATTCCTCTCTATGGAACATGCTTTGAGCATGCTGATGTTAGGAATGATCCATTTTCAAGAATATTGGAGCTCAGGGGAGCCCGACCAGTCTTGTGCTGAGAGGATTGGTGGGTCAGGTAAATATATCTCTGCTGATCTCTCCTCTAGAACAAAACAAGCAGTTAACACATACAGCTCCACTGCACAGGGGAAATAAATTTGACCAGAGTCCTGCTTTTAGTATTAAAATACGGAAAGGTTTCTTCACAGTAAGAGCTGTGAAATGTGGAATAGACTCCCTCCAGAGGTGGTTCTGGCCAGCTCAGTAGATTGCTTTAACCTCCCTGGCGGTAGGATTCTGTCTGGAATTACGTACCAAAAGTGGTACAATTTTTTTGCATGGAAATTTGGCGTTTTATACTGTAGGCCTGCAATTCTTAGGAATAACTTGCTTAAATCTGTCCAAACAAGACATCCCGGGTATGATAACGTTTGAAAAACAAAATCATAATTTTTTATATAATAAAAAACTATAAATAATTATAACAAATTATAATGTAATTATAATAAAAAATATTCAATAATGTAATCAACTCAAAAACACTGAAATTTGCTCAGTTGCAGAATTGTCGCTGTCATTATTTTAATTTTTTTATGACGAACTTCCCCACAAATTGCTATCGCTCAATTCTGCAAGTGATTATTATTTCTGTTTTCCAGCTGCTCTAAAATCACTTTTGACATAAAGGGACACTTTTGGTTGCTATGGACAATCTACAGTTTGCAGGCACAAAAAAAAAAATGTTTTTATTATATAAAAGTACATGTAGGACACTGGACAGACCACTAGGGACAGGGGGGGGGGTGTATTTTTTACATACAGTACAGTAATCTATAAGATGACAGTGTACTGTGTGTAATGTGTTTGTTTACTTTTTTAATTTGGCGCCTGTCTCCACCCCCGTGCGCCGTTACGTCGCAGGGAACGGAGATCGGAGGCACACGGAGGCACTGTGTGAGTCGAGCGAGGACGCCGCTCGCTCACACAGCGCGGATGCATCGCTGGATCCAGGGACAAGGTAAGTACAGTACCCTGCCTGGATAAAAGGTAAGCCAGCGCGCGCTGCAGGCTCTGCATTTTCACCCCGAGCGTGATTTAGGGTTACCGATTTTTACATTGAAAATCCACCCCGAATCACGCTCGGGGATACCGCTAGGAGGGTTAAGAAAGACTGGATTCTTTCCTAAATGTACATAATATAATCAGATACTTGGCTCATGCTTTGCTGGGGTTTTTCGCCTTCCTCTGGATCAACTGTGAGTATAGGATTGTGTATATGGGATTGTATGGTTGTTTTTGTTTTTTTCCACTTGACTAACTTAATGTATCTATGTAAAATAAAAGGGTGGTGATTTGTAGGTGTGTGGGGGGGTGTGTGTGTGTGTGTGTGGGGGGGGGGGGGCAAAGACCAGAGTTGGGTTAGAGGTACATGCATGCTAAGGTATGCGTAAATTTAAAGCTTACAAATTACGATATCACATTTCTCCAGCTGACCATGCATTTATTTGCTTTTCAGAATAAAGAAGGAGAGAGCCTCTTTGTTCAGGACTAGTAATCAATGCCTGCTTTTTATTGATAACAGTTAAGAGTTTCTAAAAGTGTGGCGTATCAGGAGTTTATTCCTGCAGATGTGTAAAGTTTCTAAGAGGTCCACTTTAATTTGTTATTTGTAAATTAAGTCCTATATACCAAGCAACAAAAAAATGATTAAGCTTTAATCTTCCCCTTTTATCTGCTAATAACAAAGCTTTATCTAGTTTTTTGGTCTCCGATATGGTTTTGGTTAAAACTTTTTCATCATGCTCCCTTTGAAAATCATTTATAGACTATAACTCTGTTCCCTATACACCACCACCTCCCCTAGGTACTCAGTGGGGTATATTAGTGAAGGGGAAACAGACTGCGCACTTTGCAAGTGCACTCATTTTCCCCAGAGCTTAGTTATTGTGGTGATGCTCTGCTGACTCCTGGGAGGTGATATTTATATAATAAAATGCCTTGATGGATGAAGTCAGTCTGGGCTGGACTGAGACAAAAATTTGGCCCTGGACTTCATCTAGACTGGCCCACTTTGACAGGTCTCTCCCATGGCGGCCGGACAACTCCCGCACCACCCCCAGCCACCCAGGCCCCCTCTCCCCCTTCACTAGCCACTAGCCATTCTACTAGCCACTAGCCATTCTACTTTATTAGAGTAGAACGGCTGGTACTGGTACTTTTATAGGCAGTACCAGTGGGGAAGCTAGACATTATTTCACCCGGGGCAAAGAATCAGTTCAGTGCCCCCTTATGGGACAAGATTAGGCAGAAGTAAGAAACTCCCAGGCCATAGCTGTTGAGTCGGCTGTCTGTCTGTCCCCTCCCCTATGCTCCTCTGTCGTCGTCCCTGTTCGTCTGGTCCTCCCCCTGCTTCTCTGTTCCCCCCAGGTGAGCACTGCGGGGAGGGAGAGGAGGTGAGCGCTGCGGGAAGGGAGAGACAGAGGAGCGGAGGGGGGGCGGCGGTCCGCTGTCACTGAAGCCGGCCCACTGAGCCATCGGCCCACCAGGAAACTCCCTGTAGTCCCAATGGCCAGTCCATCCCTGAGGAATGGGTATTCCTAACTAGACTGCCTTTGCACCATTCTAGGCAACACCTATATCTGACACTGAGCTTCCATGATTATGAAAACTGAAATCCAATGAATGAAACAGGTGGGCCAAGGGCAGTAAAGCTGGAAAGGAAAGGGTTAAATTATGCTGATGTCCTCAAGGCAGGACATGAGACAGGCTCTACCTGCTTTGCTGTAATTTTAATGCACACTGTGAGAAACTCACAGTATTCAGTGAAATCAGAGTAAGCAGTTTTAGTACAGGAGAAGAGCTTGTACAAATGTACCAGACTGAAGGTGAGGTTGGAGTTCAGCTTCAATATTTATTACTACATGTCTTAAATTTTAACAAATGTAATATTGAAAGCTTTTTTTGTGGGTTACACATTTAGCACACCCTGTAGAGGTGAGTACATCCCTGTTATAGTATGGTGACTTTCACAGTAGTGTCTTTACCCTGGTGATCTTCTTCACATTGGAGTTTCCAAGGTTCCAGTTGGATCACTAAGCTGCGTACACGCGATCGGTCAAAACTGATGAAAACGGACTGAAGGACCGTTTCAGTGGTCCAAACCGATCGTGTGTGGGCCCCATCGATCAGTTATCCTTCGGTCAAAAAAAAGAGAACTTGCTTTAAAATTTGACTGATGGACGCCTAACCAATAGGTCAAAACCAATCGTTAGTATGCAAAAGCATCAGTTAAAAGGCCGCGCATGCTCAGAATCAAGTCGACGCATTCTTGGAGGCATTGAACTTCGTTTTTTTTCAGCACCTTGTTGTGTTAAAACACGTAAACGTCACTGCGTTCTAACACGATCGTTTTTTTAAACCGATGCTGTGTAGGCACATCAGACCATCAGTCAGCTTCATCGGTTAACCGATGAAAACGGTCCTTAGGACCATTCTCATTGCATGGACTGATCGTGTGTACGCGGCCTTAGAGGGTTATTTACTAAAGGAAACTCTTGGAAGTGCAGTCGCTGTAGATCCGAGGAGGACATGCAAGGAAAATAAAAAACAGCATTTTAGCTTGCACATGATTGGATGATAAAATCAGCAGAGCTTCCCCTCATTTCAGATCTACCCCTCAGATTTACAGTAACTGCACTTCCAAGTGCACTGCCAGTGCAATTTCTAGTGCACTGGCAATGCACATGTAGTGCAGATTGGTTTTGCCTTTAGTAAATCAACCCCATAGTTTCTATATTCCTGATCCTCCCCTTTCCTATACATTGAGGGCAACTCAGTAGAGACAGCAGGGACGATCCTAGGGTCACAGGCACCTGGGTGCAGAAATATTTCTGGCGCCCCCACATGGGCATTGTCATTTTACTAACTCCTCCCCTTTACATCTCATTATATATCACATCTGTAGATGGACTAGGCGCATGAATGGGCAGGGGCTGTGTATCCTATGCAATCTATCATACCATAAAACATCTAGAGCAGGGGCAGCCCAGAGCATGTGTAAAGGGATGCTGGGGATGCCATCCCCCAGCACACAGCACACTGAACACTGTGACTCACCTCAATTCTTTCTCTGTGCAGCCTGAGATAGAGATGGGAGGGGGAGGCATTCCAACTGGAGTTGGTGGAGACAGTGCGGGATCCAAGACTCCCAGTGTGAGGAATTCATTCCAGCACATCAGCACTTGGCAGCCACTGAAAACTAGAACCCTCTTTCAGGAAGAGGAGCGGCCCCTCCCCCAAGCACTGCCAGGCTGGATGGGCTGCCCTATGCTGACACATCAGTTCTAGACGGACACACACCCATGCTCAGAACACTAGTTCTGGATGGACACAAACAAAGAGAGAAGAAGGGAGGGGAGAAATCTGGCACTTTGGCGCCCCCACCTCTGCAGGCGCCTGGGTGCAATGCACCCTGTGCACCCTGCCTAGGATCGGCCTTGAGAGACATTTGAGAGATATTTTCTCCAAAGGCCTTGAAAGTGATAGTTTGCTTTGTTTCCGCAATACTTCTAAGTGAGTAGAGCTTTCACTTTTAATAGGTATCTGAACTTCATTTTAAGAAATCTTGGGTTCCTGGATCACTTTTCTGTAAGTTTGATGTATTTTCTCAGATCATTTTTTTAATGGTTCACTCATCGAAAACAGATATTTTAGTTATAGATAAACAGTGGTCGACAGAATTATCTACTGGCTTGTTATATTTCTTGGGGACCATCAATAAATGCTGTATTGCATGCTGTTCATACTCAATCAGTCACTATGATCCTGCTGTTATGTGATATGTGTGTCACCGGCGCAAAAACTTTGTTCTGTCAATGTGTTTTAGGTGTTTTAAATTATACATTTGCTGCAGTTAAGTGTTTCCTACCTATGTTATGGCATAATTTGTTGTAAGAAAAAGGTGATAACTGCGCGAACTGTATATTACTGTATATTTTACCACTCCTACTTCAACAGTGAATATTCAATATTAATAAAGTGCCATTATGTGCTTAAAAATTGACATCTATGACAAATATTCTACACAACCATGTGTTTCCAACATAGTGAAAAGAATAAAAATTATAATGACAAAAACAAAATAAAAAAACAGAAAAGACCAAAATATATATATATATATGTAAATAGGAAGAAATACAGTCACAGTGTTGCTCTTCAATGCTGATCAACTATTTGCCATGTGCTCAATTCCACCAAACTATTTATCCACCAACTTGTAAAGACACCACCACCTTCTGAAATGGTCACTCACCAGAAGCAAGCTACATAGGTGCCTTTGGTTCATATAAGGCATGGCTCGACAAAATCCGGGCACCAGGTCGCAATTGCGGCAACAAACTGTGACCTGGCGCCCGCGCCTGCCGGTAATTGAGGCTGCAGCTTCAATTACCGGCCTTCGCGGGCCCGCCAATCGCGGCGATCGCGCAGCAAGGGAGGTGGGGCCGCACGGAGGCACAGTGTGCCCCGGTGCGCCCCCACCTCCCCCGCCGAGCGATCGCGGCAGGCCGGTGAAGGCAGGTAATTGAGGCCGCGGCTTTGCGGCCTTGTGAAGTGCCAAACTTCCTTCTGTGACCTGCGCCATCTAGTGGTGGCCGTTGGCATTACAAGTAAAACAGCATAGAAAGAAAGCTTTATTTTTAGCATGTATTAGTTTGTTTGAAGATGTTTGAGGGAATTATTAAAATAAAGTTTAGAATATGATTTGAAAAGATTATGATTTGTTATGGTGCACACCAGTGCCGTGACTTGAGGTGTCCTCTCAGGTGAATTCCGTGTTGCTTACAGAGAGTAGACATATGAATGTAGACAGAGATAGATGAAGAAGATGTTATGTAACCTCTGTGGTGGCTTCTCTCTTTTAATGTACCATATATCACATTCTTTGACAGTTTGTGAACAGGTTCATTAATCAGGAAACACATATGACAGATCGCAATAAAATTCGGCAAAGTATAACTGCTGGAGTTCAAGAAAGGAGCCAAACATATCTATTTTTAATTTGTTTTAAGCACAGGGAACGGCATCACAAATCATCTGTTCCCTTTTTTTCCTGCATTTTTGTTAGATAGTTAAAGTGTCATTCCAATATGGATATAACTAAGCTTAAAACGGCTCCCAACCCCCAACTAACACATACTAACTTCCCTGTAAAAAAAGATGCTTATACTTACCTATTCCCAGAGTGCTCCGGACCGGTCACATGATCTCCCCAGGGAGCGGTTTCAGGGTAGACAATGGATGCGGGGTGACGTCACTCATGGTTAACTATTGTGCGCTGTCCCTCCTCTCCCCTGAAGCCGGCCGCTAAAAACTGATCATTTAATCGGAGGGAAGCGCCCTCAGAATAGGTAAGTGAAGGCATCTACCTTCTACAATTAGCATAGGAGCTAAGTGGGGAGTAGGAGCCATTTTAAGCTTAGTTAGATCAAGAAATTAGACTGGAATTACACTTTAAAGTGAAACTGACAGCCATTCTAAGTAGGGATGAGCAAATCGATTTGCACAAAAGATCAGAGGTTACATAGTTTTCCATCCTAGCATATAGTTACATAGTTACATAGTTACATAGTTAGTCAGGTTGAAAAAAGACACAAATCCATCAAGTTCAACCATAAGAAATAAAATAATAATAATATCGTACAATCACATATACCCAATTCTATACCCACAGTTGATCCAGAGGAAGGCAAAAAAAAAACAGCAAGCATGATCCCATTTTCTACAGCAGGGAAAAAAATTCCTTCCTGATCCCCCGAGAGCAATCGGATATTCCCCGGATCAACTTTACCTATAAATGTTAGTTCCCAGTTATATTATGTACATTTAGGAAAGTATCCAGGCCTTTCTTAACCACTTGATGACGACCGTACGACTTTGTATGGCCGCAGCGCAGCCCTGAATCCCTAACAGACCGTGTTTTTACCGCCGCCTCTTTCCTCGTTCCCCGTGCGCGCTCCCGAGCGCGCATCGGGGAACTCCTGTGCTGGCCGTGTCCCTTGGACACAGCCAAACACAGATCACGGTAAATAGCCAATCACAGCGGCTATTTACAGCGTGATCTGTGTGGCCAATGAGAGATGATCTCATATGTAAACATATGAGATCATCTCTCATTGCCGACTCTCCACTCCTCACACAGACAGCGTGCGTGTGAGGAGGGAGAGAGAACTGTAAGAGCGACTTGAAAACAAAAAAAAAGTTACAAATCAGTGCCCCAGGACCACCTGTGCCATCCAGTACCAAAGTGCCCACCAGTACCAAAGTGCCCACCAGTACCACAGTGTGCCCACCAGTACCAAATTGCCCCCCAGTACCAAAGTGCCCACCAGTACCACAGTGCCCACCAGTACCCCCGTTTGCCCACCTGTGCCCACCAGTACCACCGTGCCCACCTGTGCCACCGTGCCCACCTGTGCTACCATGCCCATCTGTGCCATCAGAACCACCTTTGCCCAGTGCCCATCTGCCACCTCAGTGCACATCTGCAATCAGTGCCCACCTGTGCCACCTCAGTGCCCACCTGTGCCACCTCATCAGTGCCCACCTGTGCCACCTCATTAGTGCCCACCTGTGCCGCAGTCAATCAGTGCACATCAGTACCCATCACATCAGTACCCATCTCAGTGCCATCTGTGCCGCCTAATTAGTGCCATCTGTGCCGCCTAATTAGTGCCATCTGTGCCGGTTCATGAGTGCCATCTGTGCTGCCTCATTAGTGCCCACCTGTCCTGCCTCATCAGTGCCCACCTGTGTCCACCAGTACACAGGCCTCATCGGTGCACATCAGTACCCATCTCATCAGTACCTGCCTCAGTGCCATCTGTGCCGCCTCAGTGCCATCTGTGCCACCTCAGTGCCATATGTGGGCATTTGTACTTTCCTGGCTTGTTAGGGTCTCAAGAAATGAGAGAGGCCTTCAGTACATCAGGTGTGATCAGATGTGATCATTTTTTATGATTGCACTATAGCTTGTAGACTCAAACTTTCACACAGACCAAAAAATGTACAAAAACTTTGGGTTATTTTTATCAAAGACATGTAGCAGTATAAATTGTGGTCAAAATTTATGAAGAAAAATTTATAATTTGCAACATTTTATCACAGAAACTAAGAAAAAAAAATGTTTTCCCAAATTTTTGGTATTTTTTCATTAATAGCGCAAAAAATAAAAACCGCAGAGGTGATCAAATACCACCAAAAGAAAGCTCTATTTGTAGGAAAAAGAGGACAAAAAAATCATTTGGGTACAGTGTTGCATTACTGAGTTGATGTCATTCAAAGTGTGAGAGCGCTGAAAGTGCCCAGTATGGAAGTGGTTAAAGCACTTTACTGAGCTGGCTAGAGCCACCTCTGGAGGGATTCTATTCCACATTTTCACAGCTCTTACTGTGAAGAAACCTTTCTGTATTTGGAGGTGAAATATCTTTTCCTCTAGACATAAAGAGTGCCCCTGTGTCCTCAGTGTTGACCGTAAAGTGAATAACTAAACACCAAGTTCACTATATGCATATTCTTAGCCCCCAAGTGCATAACTTTACACTTATCAACATTAAACCTCATCTGCCACTTAGTCGCCCAGTTAGACAGAGCATTGAGGTCGGCTTGCAAATTGGCGACATCCTGTAAAGACGTTATTCCTCTGCATAGCTTGGTGTCATCTGCAAAGACAGAAATTTTACTTTTGATCTCTGACCCAATATCATTTATAAAGATATTGAAAAGTAAGGGTCTCAGCACTGAACCTTGGAGTACACCCAGAGCTGTATCCTGGCCTAGGCTAACAAGGCCCAGGCCTAGGGCAGCACTTTGCAGGGGGGCAGCACGAAAAGAGTCCCCGCCGGCTTGCGCTACACTGTTAGGAAAATTAGTCTAGCGCCCCCAAAAAGCTTCCAATTTTGACTGTTTTATCATCCTGGACCATAAACCTTCCTCACTGTGCTATATGTTTCTGCTGCACCATCTACTTAAAGTAGAACTATAGGCAACATTTTTTTTTTTTTCATTTTGGGTAGAGTAAGGGAGGGTTATAGCCCCTGTCAGTTTATTTTTTACCATCCCTGTCCCATTGCGAAGATTTCCCTTCACTTCCTGCTCTATGGGAAACCAGGAAGTAAGAGGAAAACTAAGTAACTTAAGGGAATCCATTGCCCCCCCCTCCCAGGCCCTCAGAACTAGTGTTCTCACTCGAAAATTTCAGGGCGGGTCTTAAACAACACAGGGTGTGGCCGTAACAGGAAGGGGTGGGTCATATTTAAATTAGGGGGTGCACGAGTTTAGTTAGGCCTAGGGCAGCACAAAACCTAAATACACCTCTGGGTACACCACTGATAACCTCCGACCATTCAGAGTAGGAATCATTAACCACAACTCTCTGAATTCTGTCTTTTAGCCAGTTTTCTATCCATTTACAAACTGGTTCACTGCAGATTGCTGCTTTGCTCTAGCAGGTGAACCAATTGTTTTAATAATAATATGGACCAAAAGACCCTGTGCCAGTTCACTTTTGCAACTGCAACACAGCGACCTTGTGTTCATGAAGCCTGCGTTGCTCCGCACACCTCAATGCTGACCTCTATTACTGGCCAGCTGATGAACTGGTCATCGCTGTGAATAGATTCGAATAGTGGCTGGTGAATATGTTTTCAGCAGCCTTTGTAATTTTCAGTTCTGGAGTTTTATGCCTACATCAAAACGCTCACAGCAGAAATCATATCACAATGTTTTGGAGCTTCACAGGAGCCTTTGTGACAAATAAGCCCAATGAAGAGATCCTGCAAGGCTCCATAATGTCTTGCAAAGTGGTCAAGGTTCTATGCTATGATCACTTTGGTGTTTGCATGAAACTCTGGAAAGATCCAAGGTGTACTGGCAACATATTTTTTTCTTGCAACATCTATTATGAGTTGCTACAACACCCTACCTGTGAGTGTTATTATCAAGAAGATGCACAGTGGGAAAAAATGTACAGATTCCAAAGATGATCACACATTAATTAACATGCAGAGGGTTAAAGAAAATATGGGTACTCTTAAAACTTATCAGGTGTTGACCATTGGAGCACAGGCTTCCTCTAGTGGAAATAGGGGGACTCTAAAATACCCTCCTTAGCTAGTAAAGGGTACAGGGAAAGAGCATGCTCTAACTGAATCTGTAAATTGGAGATGCTGCCATAAATGATCTTTCCTGTAGTAATTATTTTCTGCCACTAGATGTCCTCAGTCTGATGGTCAGAAATATTCAATCAAGATCATCTCTCTGTCACTCTGCTTTCTCCTCCCATTCGCAAGATCCTTGTCTGCATATGAACTTGTTAGCTTCTTTTGCTACATCTTGTTCTCACACTCTAGCCCTGCTGAACAGGGACTGTAAGATCCGGAATTCAGATATTTACAATGCTTACATTTAAAAACGTCACTGCGTGATAGATCCTCTAACGTGCTGCATAAATACACACATGTATATATGAAAGAGGACCTGGTTGATGGAGAGTGTGATGAAGTTGAAGCATTATGGGTGGAACTGCATACAGATGTGCGTAGTTCAAAGTTAATCATTGGAGTTTGTTATAGACCATCCAATGTTAATGAGGAGGTGGAGACTCGGCTCCTTGCACAGATGGAAAGGGCTGCAAGGGCTGGGACGGTGATAATAATGGGGGATTTTAACTACCCAGAAACACATACAGGAAACATAAAAACACTTAATTTCAAGAGAGCAAATTTTCAAAGCATGAGGACTGCTCTCCAGGGCTTGGACTGGGAGGGAATATTGTCACTGATGAACACAGAACAGAAATTGGAATTCTTCAAAAAGACTCTTTGGAACCTCACTGCAAAGTATATTCCCATGGGCAATAAGTTTAAAAGGCTAAAGATAAAACCTATGTGGCTCACGGTCAAAGTTAAAAAAGCTATAAACAAAAAGAAAATAGCTTTTAAAAAATATAAAAATGAAGGAACACTAGTTTCGTTTAAATATTACAAAGAATATAGTAGAATATGTAAAAAGGAAATCAAGGATGCAAAAATTCTAAATGAACGACAGATTGCAAAAGATAGTAGGACAAACCCCAAAAAAATCTTTAAATATATTAATAGTAAAAAGGTCAAGTCTGAGCATGTAGGCCCTTTACAAAATAATCTAGAGTGGGTGACTGAGGACATAGAGAAGGCAAATGTATTAAATGCTTTCTTCAGCTCTGTGTATACAATGGAGTATGGGGGAGCTCATGTCCATAATCCACAATGGCTCAAAAGTGATATGGTCCAGAAATATTTAGACAGAACAAAAGTGGATAAAGCACCTGGACCAGATGGCATCCACCCACGGATCCTAAAAGAATTGAGCTCTGAAATTTCAAAGCCACTGTATCTAATATTTAGGGACTCATTAATGACAGGAATAGTACCACTGGATTGGCGTAGAGCCAATGTGGTGCCTATATTTAAAAAGGGAACAAAGTCTTTACCAAGTAACTATAGACCTGTTAGTTTAACTTCTATAGTTGGGAAGATACTGGAACGTTTAATAAAAGACCACATGGATGAGTTCTTGCTGGAAACTAACTATTTAAGCAGCAGACAGCATGGATTCAAGAAAGACAGAAGTTGTCAGACAAACCTGATTTCCTTTTATGAAGAGGTAAGTAAAACCCTGGACAGAGGCGTTTGATACAGTTCCCCACACACGGCTCATGTGTAAGGTAAGGTCTTCAGGATTAGATATACAGTATCAGTTTGTAAATGGATAGAAAACTATCTGAAAGACAGGATTCAGAGAGTTGTTGTTAATGATTCTTACTCTGAATGGTCCAAGGTTATCAGCGGTGTACCCCAAGGTTCAGAGTTGGGTCCCTTACTTTTCAATATATTTATAAATGATATTGGGTCTGAGATCAAAAGTAAAATTTCTGTCTTTGCAGATGACACCAAGCTATGCAGTGGAATAACGTCCTTGCAGGATGTCTCCAATTTACAAGCTGACCTCAATGCTCTGTCTAAGTGGGCGACTATGTGGCAGATGAGGTTTAATGTTGATAAATGTAAAGTTATGCACTTGGGGGCTAAGAATATGCATGCATCATACATGCTAGGGGGAGTTCAACTGGGGGGATCTGTAGTGGAGAAGGATCTGGGGGTTTTAGTTGATCATAAGCTCAATAATGGCATGCAATGCCAAGCTGCGGTTTCCAAAGCGAGCAAAGTCCTTTCTTGTATTAAGAGAGGTATGGACTCCAGAGAGAGAGATATCATTTTGCCCCTGTACAAATCATTAGTAAGACCTCATCTGGAATATGCAGTCCAGTTTTGGGCACCAGTTCTCAAAAAGGATATCGGAGAACTGGAGAAAGTGCAGAGAAGGGCAACTAAACTGATAAGAGGCATGGAGGAGCTCAGCTATGAGGAAAGATTAGAAAAACTGAATTTATTCACTCTTGGGAAGAGGAGAATAAGGGGGGATATGATCAACCTGTACAAATATATAAGAGGTCCATATAGTGAACTTGGTGTTGAGTTATTCACTTTAAGGTCAACACTGAGGACAAGGGGGCACTCTTTACGTCTGGAGGAAAAGAGATTTCACCTACAAATACGGAAAGGTTTCTTCACAGTAAGAGCTGTGAAAATGTGGAACAGACTCCCTCCAGAGGTGGTTCTGGCCGGCTCAGTAGATTGCTCAGTAGAAGGGCCTGGATTCTTTCCTAAATACACATAATATAACTGAGTACTAAGTTCTGTAGGTAAAGTTGATCCGGGGTAAATCCGATTGACTCTCGGGGGATCAGGAAGGAATTTTTTCCCCTCCGGTAGCAAATTGGATCGTGCTCTGCTGGGGTTTTTTGCCTTCCTCTGGATCAACTGTGGGTATGGAGTTGGGTGTATGGGATGTACTGTGTTTTATTTTGTTTGTTTATTTATTTTTTTATGGTTGAACTGGATGGACTTGTGTCTTTTTTCAACCTGACTAACTATGTAACTAACTATGTAACTATATATATAGATATAAATATATATACACACACACATTTATATATATATATATATATATATATATATATATATATACATATAAATACATAAATATATTTATACACACGTCAGCAGAATGGCCCCGACAGGCAAATCAAAGTATATTTAAGTCAGTTTGTATTTGCCGCAGTGCGTGCGCCTGCTGCGGGCTCCGTGACCGTGCCTGTGGGACCCGCAGACTCGATGTCCACCAGTGTCCCGTGATCAGGTCACAGAGCTGAAGACCAGTGAACACAGCATTTCCCCGTTCTGCCCAGTAACATGTCACTGATGTCTTCTCCCTCTCATCAGGAGCAGCGATCAGTGGCATGTCACTCGTAGCCATGCCCCCTAACAGTTAGAATCATTCCCTAGGACACACTTAAAGCGGTTGAATACCCGCTGTCATTTTTTATTTTTAAACCTGAAAAGCAAAAGCCATATTCAGCTAGTGTGCACTGCATACTAGCTGATTATGAAATACTTACCTTGGAACGAGGTGAGAGGAACTTACCTGGTCCACGCCGAGGGAGATGTCATCTTTCCTCGGCGTGTCTTTTGGGTATCGCCGCTCCAGCGATGTGATTGGCTGGAGCGGCGATGTCGCATGTGCGCGGGAGACTTCTCTCCGGCAAGGTCCGGCGGATGCTGGCCCTTTAGCCGAGGATCCCCGCTGCGCATGCGCCTCTGCAGTCAGCGGTGCATTGCGGGGGGAATATCTCCTAAACCTTACAGGTTTAGGAGATATTCTTTATACCTACAGGTAAGCCTTATTATAGGCTTACCTGTAGGTTAAAGTGGTAGTAAAGAGTTTACTACCACTTTAACCCCTTCCTGCCCCCTTCACTGCCAGTCACATTTACACAGTTACCAGTGCATTTTTATAGCACTGATCACTGTATAAATGTGAATGTGCCCCCCCACAAAAAAAGTGTCTGATGTGTCTGCCATAATGTCGCAGTCACGATAAAAATCACTGATCGCTGCCATTACTAGTAAAAAAAAATAATAATAAAAATGCCATAAAACTATCCCCTATTTTTTATACGCTATAACTTTTGCGCAAACCAATCGATAAATGCTTATTGTGATATTTTTTTTTACCAAAAATATGTAGAATAATACGTATCAGCCTTTTTTGGGGGTATTTATTACAGCAAAAAGTAAAAATATTGCTTTTTTTTTTCAAAATTGGCGCTCTATTCTTGTTTTGTAGCGCAAAAAAATAAAAACGCAGAGGCGATCAGATACCACCAAAAGAAAGCTCTGTTTGTGGGAAAAAAAGGACGTCAATTTTGTTTGGGAGCCACTGTGCCTCTACTCACCTGTCTGCTGACCTGCTCTGTGTGGACTGCCTATTTGATCGCCCTCCATCTGTGGCACCTGCTGATCATCTCCGCCTGACGCTGTGAGAGTGCGATGAGCGGGGGTGGAGCCTAGCGATCACCTGACCATCCAGGAAGTATTTACATGGCGGCGGCACCCTGCCTGGCCAGATAAGACATTTACTTTTCAGTGTGCTTTTAAAACCTGTGCCTCTACTCACCTGTCTGCTGACCTGCTCTGTGTGGACTGCCTATTTGATCGCCTTCCATCTGTGGCACCTGCTGATCATCTCCGCCTGACGCTGTGAGAGTGCGACGAGTGGGGGTGGAGCCTAGCGATCACCTGACCATCCAGAAAGTATTTACATAGCGGCGGCACCCTGCCTGGCCAGATAAGACATTTACTTTTCAGTGTGCTTTTAAAACCTGTGCCTCTACTCACCTGTCTGCTGACCTGCTCTGTGTGGACTGCCTATTTGATCGCCCTCCATCTGTGGCACCTGCTGATCATCTCCGCCTGACGCTGTGAGAGTGCGACGAGCGGGGGTGGAGCCTAGCGATCACCTGACCATCCAGGAAGTATTTACATGGCGGCGGCACCCTGCCTGGCCAGATAAGACATTTACTTTTCAGTGTGCTTTTAAAACCTGTGCCTCTACTCACCTGTCTGCTGACCTGCTCTGTGTGGACTGCCTATTTGATCGCCTTCCATCTGTGGCACCTGCTGATCATCTCCGCCTGACGCTGTGAGAGTGCGACGAGCGGGGGTGGAGCCTAGCGATCACCTGACCATCCAGGAAGTATTTACATGGCGGCGGCACCCTGCCTGGCCAGATAAGACATTTACTTTTCAGTGTGCTTTTAAAACCTGTGCCTCTACTCACCTGTCTGCTGACCTGCTCTGTGTGGACTGCCTATTTGATCGCCTTCCATCTGTGGCACCTGCTGATCATCTCCGCCTGACGCTGTGAGAGTGCGACGAGCGGGGGTGGAGCCTAGCGATCACCTGACCATCCAGGAAGTATTTACATGGCGGCGGCACCCTGCCTGGCCAGATAAGACATTTACTTTTCAGTGTGCTTTTAAAACCTGTGCCTCTACTCACCTGTCTGCTGACCTGCTCTGTTTTTAGTGCATTTTGGTTCAGTTTCTGATGATTTTAATAAAGATTTGACCAACACATTCAAGACTTAGGGAAGTTTAGCCCCCCCCCCCCCCCCCGGTAGAAAGACATTTAGAATTACTTATACTGCTCTCCTTCGGGCTGCAAGCTTTTAGTTAGTTAGTTCAATGGACCCCCTACTATATCCTGGCCTTAGGGGCCTTTTAACTTATACTTCCTCTTTCATGAAGGGACTGGATTCCCCGTCCCTTCATTTAACTGATTCTACCATTGCTATTTTAAAAAAGAACAATATTTGGCAGGCTCCAACTGTGCCCCATTCAGTGAGAGTAGGGCACATTCACTCTTTTGTTAAGCCCAGCCCTCAAAAAACACTTGTTTCTAGTGCTAGAGCCCCTCTTTTGCCTACCTTCAGAGGGGGCCTACTTAACTGTAGATCTGCGGTGGCTAATGCCACCCAGATTCGGGATCTCATTACCGAGGATAACCTCGACCTCCTCCTCCTCACGGAGACCTGGCTCCAGGACCACCACGCACCTGTCCTGGATGAGCTCGTTCCCCCCAACTACGCTATTTTATGCTGTAACAGACCGGTGGGGAGGGGGGGAGGAGTGGGCATCATCTTTAAAAAGGAGCTGAGGATCTGTCCTGCCACCTGTCAGGACAGAGTCTTTGGCTCCTTTGAATCCCTTATAGTCAACTGGGAATTGGCTCCTAATAATACCATAGGCCTTGCAGTGATCTACAGCCCCCCCAATCACAGACCCACTCTGTTTATGGATATAGCGGAGCTAGCATCCCATCTGGCTATGTCCGGTAAACAGGCCTGTATATTGGGTGATATCAATCTATGGGGGGAAGATTCCACCAACCCCCTCACCCAAGACACAATTACAGGCCTGAGAGATTTGGGGTTTCACCAATTGGTTACCGGCCCCACCCATCGGGCCGGCCACACCCTGGATTGGGTTTTGAACCACGAAGCCCCTCTAGTCTGTGGCCCTCCCATGGTTGTCCCTTGGTCGGACCACAGCTACATCCCATTCTCCGTTATAAGGCCTCAAAAAAAGAGGCCTCATATCCCAGACAGATCGGGTCCCAGGATTTACTCCCGGAATCTCCGTAGAGTGTGTCCGGGGACTTTCGGGACCTTGGTGGGTGAGAGGTTACGGGCAACTGGTTTTGTTGGGTTGACCGACCCCAGCGCTAAATTAGCGCTGTTGGAGTTGGCTCTGGAAGGTGCACTTGATAGCGTGGCACCCCGGAAGTTAAGATCTAACCCCCGTCCCCTAGGAAAAAATCCACAGTGGTTTACTGAGGAGCTTCGGCTCCTCAAGCAGACCACTCGTGCCAGGGAGAAACGCTGGCGTAAGTCGACAACTGACTTGGACAAAAAGCTCTATCTTGAGGCTCTCAATGGTTACAAGAGAGCCATCAAGCAGGCCAAAAAATGCTACTTCACGGAAAGAATCCGGGAGGCCTCTAACAGCACGGCTGAGCTCTTCAAGATAACATCTGAACTCTCCCAGCCCCTGGCTACCAAACCAACTCCTATGGAGTCGCAGGATTGGTGCCAGGAGCTTGCCGACTTCTTTATCTCTAAGATTGAGAACATTAGAGATAATATCATCTCGCCCGCTATTGCCCAAGAGGCGTCCGGCTACTCCGGGTCGGCCCCGGGGCTCTCCTGCTTTCAGATGGTGACGGTCTCCCAGGTGGTTGAGGTGATAACTTCTTTGAAGCCGTCGTCCTCCCCCCTGGATGTCTGCCCGGCCACTCTGATCAAGGAGGCCGCTGAGTTCCTTGCCCCGTTTATACGGGATGTAGTCAATAGCTGTTTCCTGACGGGTGTGGTCCCGGAGAGCCTAAAGCAGGCAGTAGTTTCTGCTCTGCTGAAAAAGCCCTCCTTGGACCCCCTTGTCTTGGGCAGCTATCGGCCTATTTCTAACCTACCGTTCCTGGCCAAGATCATGGAAAAACTGGTGGTGATCCAGTTGCAGAGTTATCTGGAGTCCTTTAACATTCTGGATGAACACCAGTCTGGATTCCGCCCTGGGCGTGGTACAGAGACAAGTCTTCTATGTGTTTATGACGATGTCCTCAATAGCCTGGACGATGGAGATTCGGTAGTTTTGGTTTTGCTGGATTTGTCGGCTGCTTTTGATACCATCAATCACACGATTTTACTACGACGTATGCAATCTGTTTTGGGCATGGATGGCGCAGCGTTGGCATGGGTGGCCTCATTTCTCCAGGGCAGAGTGCAAAAGATCAAACTTGGCCCTCATTATTCCACTAACTCAGCCCTGGTTTGTGGGGTGCCTCAGGGCTCGTCCTTGTCGCCCCTACTCTTTAACATCTATATGAAGCCACTAACTGATGTCATCCAGACCCATAAAGTCCAGTATCAAGTGTATGCAGACGACACCCAGATTTATCTGAGGTTGCCCAGGAACCAGACTCCCAGTCTCATACTAGCTTCCTGTCTGGAGGATGTCAACACATGGATGGCCTCCAATTCTTTAAAACTGAATGGAGACAAGACTGAGGGTATCATCTTCAGCGACTCGTCCTGTCCACCTAACCTCCCCCCATAGCCCGCCTCTTTTGGCGCCCCACCGGTGGTTGGTACCCAGGTGCGGGACTTGGGTTTCATCCTGGACTCCAGATTGACTCTGGAACCACAGATAAGCAGGGTTGTCAGCTCATGCCACTGGCAGCTCAAGCTACTTCGGGTGCTTTTTAAGTACCTGGAGCCACCAGATAAAAAGACCGTGGTCTGCGCCACGATCGGTAGTCGCCTAGACTACTGTAATTCTCTTTATCTAGGATTTCCAAGGAAATCCACCCGCAGGTTGCAGCTTGTTCAGAACGCAGCGGCAAGGTTACTCACGGGTGTCCCCTTGAGGGAACATATCACCCCTGCCCGGAAAGCCTTGCATTGGCTGCCCGTTGTTCAACGTTCTCTGTTCAAAGCCGGCTGCCTTATGTATAAGATCTTGAAAGGCACAGCCCCTGGCTACCTGCGGAGAAGGTTCCTCAAGAGAGCCCCGGGAAGAACTCTGCGATCTAGCAGGAAATGCCTCCTAAGCATACCGGTGCCTAAGAAGATTCGTCGGGGTGGCAGATCCTTCTCCCACCAGGGTGCCATGCTGTGGAACTCCCTCCCGGAGGACATCCAGGAGGCGGCATCACTGGCGGCCTTTCGCCAGAGTTTAAAAACCTGGCTATTCCATCAAGCCTACCCGGCTTAAGGCGTCAGTTGGCCTGAGTGTAACATCCGAGCGGGAACATCAGTCCAAGTCGTACCATCTTGTTGTCCACTCGTCCCTGGGTTCACCCAGGGACGTCGCCAGCGTGTCGGGATCCTCCTGGGTAATTGACCACGCTATAGAAAGTGCACCTCAACTCAACTCAACTCAACGTCGCACGACCGCGCAATTGTCAGTTTAAGCGACACAGTGCCGAATCGCAAAAAGTGGTCCGGTCTTTGGCCAGCCAAATGGTCCGGGGCTTAAGTGATTAACTTACCATTAGCGTACTGCTAATATAGTGCAGAAATTGTAAACAAAGACTACAGTGTGCTATTGTCCACTGGCACGCCGGGCGTCCAATGCTTATGAACATGACACTTATGTTCAAAAGGATGCTGACCCCTGCAGTAAAACCAAGTTATAAGATATTCGTTTTTATAATAATAAGAATCTATCTTGTCATTGCTCCAGGGCACCAGACATTGACATACTATTTAATAAACTATGGGTCACTTTGCAAACATTTTAAGAGATGAAATTTCTTCATTTATATCAATGTTCCATTAATGTCCTGAAGAGTTTAGCAAAGGAAATTGTGAATGAAACCCAAGTATCCTTTTTATAACAATGCCAGTTATACTGTAAGGGGTAGATTCACATAGATCAGTGGATTTTTAGATCCGCGTGATCTATCTTATTTACGATCCGCCAGCGCCAGTTTTTGAGGCAAGTGCTGTATTCAGAAAGCACTTGCCTCGTAAGTTGCCCTGGAGGATCGTAAATCCCCCGGCGGAATGCAAATTCCGCGGCTAGGGGAAGTTTACTATTTAAATCAGGCGCGTCCCAGCGCCGATCGTACTGTGCATGCGCCGCCGGCTAATTTTCCCAGCGTGCATTGCTCCAAATGGCGTTGTAAGGACGTCATTGGTTTCGACGTTAACGCAATTTACGTATGGCCGTATTCACGAACGACTTACGTAAACGACGTAAAAAAATTCAAAACTCGACGCGGGAACGACGGCCATACTTAACATAGGATACGCCGCACTTACCCCTCATATAGCGGGGGTAACAATCCGCCGGAAAAAGGCAAACAACGTAAAAAAAAAGCGACGGCCGAGCGCTCGTTTCTGAATCGGCGGTTCTCCTCATTTGCATAGTCGTCGCGTAGAAAAACGGAAGCACCACCTAGCGGCCGGCGGGAGATTGCAGCCTAAGATCCAACAGTGTAAGTCACTTACACCTGTCGGCTCTAAGGGAGATCTATGCGGAACCTGATTCGATAAATCAGCCGCATAGATCCGAGCGTCGGATCTCAGAGATACGACGGTGTATCAGTAGATACACCGTTGTATCTCTATGTTATTCTACCCCTAAATGTGTAGATGTCCCCATATACTTACATGGGACTTGAGAATTTTTTTTTTTTTTTTGCAGTGCCATGATGTTTGCTGTGTAGCCATTAACAATTCAATGACAGCTTCAGGCAGAGAAAAATCTCTCTTCACTCCAACTATATAGGTTTTACATATAAAGGGAAAGAAAAAGCACCTCCAACCTTGCTAAACACTTGAAACTATTTTTATTTTTTTTACTTTTGCATAATGAGAAATCAATAGGTTAATTTCTCACTTAGCATCAGTGCAAAGTGTATAAACACCAGATACAGCTTACCATTCATTCATAAAAACATACTGGATACTAATGATTATGGGGCAGTCTTCTCACAAGCCCTTTAAATGACTGAAGTATGTTTAATGATCAAAAAAAAGGGGAGATGTCACAAGTAATGACTCTGATCTCTTGGTTATGGCCATGTTTCATGTTGAAAGCTCTGGAAATAACCTTTTAGCCTGCTCGTAGACCGATGGGCCCGGATTCAGAAAGGACTGAGGCCTCGTACACACGATTAAATATATTTGTTCAAAACGGTCTGTCCAACCGATTTGAACAAATCTGTCTGCTGGCATTTTGGTTTGCTCACGTGTACACACGAGCAAACCAAAATCCCCGCCAGCAGACAGTGCGCTGACGTGTCGGTGACGTGGCGGTGACGTTGACGCCGCCACGTCACCGCACCGGGAAGTAAAACACTTCCGCGCATGCGTCGAAATCATTTGGCGCGTGTGCGAGAAGACATGTCTGCTGGTTAGCGTACTAACCAGCAGACATGTCAGGCAGACGGGTTCCCAGCCGACAGATTTCAAAGCATGCTTTGAAATCTGTCGGGTGGCCAAATCCATCTGTTTGCCCGTACACACGATCGAATCTGTCTGCTGAAACGGTCTAGCAGACCGTTTCCAGCAGACAGATTTGATTGTGTGTACGAGGCCTTACCCTGACATAACTCCTGATACGCCGCGTAAGTTCACGGATGCACTGTCGTATCTATGCGCCTTATTCTTGAAATTAGATACACCAGATTTTTGGCTTAATCCGACCGACATAAGTCTCCTACGCTGTTGGATCTTGGGCGCATATTTGCGCTGGCCGCAAGGGGTGCTTCCATGCGCCCGTCGCTGTAATCTACGCCGTTTACATAAGGCGTACGTCCGGTGTAAAGTTACCCCTGCTATATGAGGCGCAGGTAATGCAAAGGTATGGGCCAGGGAGCGACGCCGTCGAATTTTACGTCACGTACGCCGTTTACGTAGTACTACGTGAATAGTGCTGTGCGTAGGTTATGTTCACGTCGTAGGCAGTGTTTGACTTATCTTAGGCAGCTATTTTGGCGTAACTGTGAGCATGCGCACTGGGATGCGTCTAAGAGACGACGCATGCGCAGTTCGTTTTTTGAAGCTGGGGTCAAGCTTCATTTAAATATATATATCGCCCACTTCCAGCCCACTTCCACCTACTTTGACTTACGTCGGCTTACGCCGACAACTATACGCTACGCCGGCGCAACGTGGTTGCACACAGACGATAGGATATTTCTAAACACTGATGGAAAAAAGTCAGATGGGGCCCACACACAATCAGAATTTCAACTTTTGGCCGAAATTCTGATCATGTGTACGTGGCATCAGGCTCTATTAGGCTTCAAAAATGGGTGGACTTGGGGGCACAGAGCAATGCGCCCCAAGCCCACCCAGTTGTGTGATATTATCAAATGATGGGGTAAGTGCATAGATAGGGTAAGTGCAGGCCGACTGACCAAAAAGAGGGGGGGGGCCTGACCGACCAGAGGGGTGGCTGTGGGGGCATTCTTTGCCACCCACAAAAAAAAAACACCAGCCGCCACATCTTTTGAGATATTTATCAATGTCCCCTACTAGGTCGTAAATTAACCAAATGTTACAAATGCTCTGTTATCATTTGGCTCGTTATAACCAGCCTTAGATTAGCCATATACATATAGATTTCTATGAATTTGAGAAAATCAAATGATATCTTTATCAAAGCAAATATAATGTGGATGGAGGAATCTCCTCTGCCAGCTATTGTATCCAGGTGGCTGCAGCACCTATGGCTGTCTGAATACCTGAACGGTGACTGGGCCTGCTAGAATGCAGGTGATTTAAAATTGACTTTTTTTTTTTTTTTTTTTTTACAACCAAGGGTGCCCCTGATCCCGAGGATCTTAAACTGCAGCCTGTAGTACTGCCTGTCCAAAGGCAGAATCTGCATTCCTTCTCACGTCTAGTTGATAAAACTTTGTAAACGTGTGGACTGATGACCACGTCGCCGCCTTGCATATCTGAGCCATAGAGATCTGATGGTGTGCTGCCCAGGAGGCGCCCATGGCCCTGGTAGAATGGGCCTTTACCGACAAAGGAGGAGGCAACCTCTTCAAACCGTAGGCCTGAATGATTAATTGTCTAATCCATCTCGAGATGGTGGATTTTGCAGCTGCCTGCCCCTTCTTGGGGCCATCTGGTAGAACGAACAACACATCTGTTTTCCGGATCTTTTCTGTAGCTTTAAGATAGGCCTTCATGGCCCGGACAATATCCAAGGTATGCAGCAACCCCTCCTTTCTAGACGTGGGTTTCGGAAAGAAGGATGGAAGTACCAAATCCTGGTTCAAGTGAAAATTGGATATAACCTTTGGTAGAAAGGAAGGATGGGGCCGGAGAACTGCCCTGTCCTTATGTAGAACGAGATATGGTTCCTTACACGATAAGGCTGCTAACTCTGACACTCTCCTGGCCGAAACTATGGCGACCAAGAAAACCAACTTTCTTGTCAGTAAAACTAAAGGAATCTCAGCCAACGGCTCAAAGGGTTGTTTCTGTAGAGTGGACAGGACAAGATTTAAGTCCCATGGACAAATTGGTGACTTGACAGGAGGATTAATACGCAAGACCCCCTGTATGAAGGTCTTTACCAGCGAGTGGGTGGCCAGCGGCCTCTGAAACCACACTGACAGAGCTGAAATCTGTCCCTTGATTGTGCTTACTGCCAGGCCTTTATCCACTCCTAGCTGGAGAAAACTTAACACCCTATCAATGGTATATTTGCGGGAATTCTATCTTTTGGATTCACACCAGCCTACGTAGTTCCTCCACACCCTGTAATAAATCACCCTGGAGGCCGGCTTTCTAGCCCTAATCAGGGTAGGAATTACCTGCCTAGACAGACCTCTACCCCTGAGAATCAGGGATTCAGCCTCCAGGCCGTCAAATTTAGACGTTGTAATGTAGGGTGGAGGATCGGGCCTTGTGAGAGTAGGTCTGGTCGTAGAGGAAGAGTCCAAGGGTCTCCCACTGCCATCTTCAGGACCAGTGAGTACCATGTCCTCCGGGGCCAAGCTGGAGCTACTAGAATGACTGGCTTGTGCTCCACTCTGATCCTGCGCAACAGGCGCGGAAGTAACTGTAGCGGAGGGAATGCATATAGAAGTTTGAATTGATGCCAAGGGCAAACCAACGCATCGGTTCCGCAGGCCATAGGGTCCCTCGCTCGAGACACGAACCTGTCTAGTTTCTTGTTGAACCTGGATGCCATTATATCTACGTCTGGCATTCCCCACCTCTGGCAGATTGTCTGAAAGACCTGGGGATGCAGAGACCACTCCCCTGGCGACAGAATCTGGCGACTTAAGAAGTCTGCCTGCAGGTTGTCCACTCCGGGAATGAATATCGCCGAAATGCAGGGTACATGAACCTCTGCCCACTGAAAAATCAAGCTCACCTCCCTCTGAGCGGCCTGACTCCTGGTTCCCCCTTGGTGGTTTATGTATGCCACCGCTGTGGCATTGTCTGACTGGATTCTCACCGGGGACCCCTATAATCTGGAGGTCCATGCCAGAAGGGCTAGGCGAGCAGCTCTGATCTCCAAGATATTGATGGGGAGCTGCCTCTCTGTTTTCACCCAAGTTCCCTGGCGAGAGAACCCCTCGAAGACCGCCCCCCAGCCTGCCAGGCTGGCGTCTGTGGTAACTACCTTCCAGACAACAGGGCTGAAGGATCTTCCCTTTAGAAGATTCTGAGGGTTCAACCACCAGGCCAGGCTTTGTCGGACCCTTGATGATAGCGTCAAAGGGGACTCTAAGGCATGTGCTCTCTTGCCCCAGGCTGCTAGAATGGCCGCCTGCAGGACGCGAGTGTGGATCTGAGCGTATGGTACCGCCTCGAACGTGGCCACTAGCTTGCCTAGTAATCGCATACACAGGCGAATAGTTGGTTTTTTCTTGCTTAGAACCAACTGAACCAACCCCTTGATAGCCTCGATCTTTACAAGGGGCAGGAACACCCTTTGCTGTTCTGTGTCTAACCTCATGCCGAGGTATTCCAACTGCTTTGTAGGCTGGAACGCTGACTTTTCCTGGTTTAGGACCCAGCCGAACCCTTCGAGGTACTGAACCGTGAGGTTTACTGCCTGTTGCAGACACGGCCGTGAGTGATCTATGATTAAAAGGTCGTCCAAGTATGCTAGGACTGTGACCCCTTGGATCCTTAGATTGGCCAGAACTGGGGCTAGGATCTTCGTGAATACCCGGGGGGCCGTGGCCAGCCCGAAGGGGAGCGCCCTGAATTGGAAGTGTCGCTGCCCCACCGCGAAGCGTAAAAATCTTTGATGCGACTGAAAGATTGGTACATGAAGGTAAGCATCCTTTATGTCTATGGAAGCCAGAAAATCGTCCCTCTGAAGCGTGGCGACTGCTGACCGGATGGATTCCATCCGGAAAGAACGAACCCTTAGGTAACCGTTTAACCTCTTTAGGTCCAAGATTGGCCTGACATCGCCGTTGGGCTTTGGTATGACAAAGAGATTGGAATAGAAACCTAGCCCTTGCTCTTGGGCTGGCACCTCTATTATTACGTCCTGGCAAAGCAGGAGATCCAAAGCTGCCAGCATCGAGGCCTTCCTTGCTGGATCCTTTGGTAGCCTTGACTCTTGAAAATGAGGCGGAGGAAAGTTTAGAAACTCCAGTCTGTAGCCTGCGGTTACAGACGCCCGGACCCATTTGTCGGGGATCTTGGCTTCCCAAACTTCTGAAAAGAAACAAAGCCTTCCCCCCACCCGCGAGAGTGGGGGCGCCCCTTCATAAGGCAGACTTAGGGGCTGTCTTTGTCGGCTTGCGATACCATGGTCTCTTACCCCCAGGGGCCTGTCCCTGCGATCTACTGTTAACGTTGGATCGTGCAGGCGGCCGTCGATACTGCCTGGAATTTGAGGGCCCTGAGACAGGAAAGAGCTGCCTTTTAAATGTAGGACCCCGGAATGTCTTTTTGACCGGTAAAAGGGTACTTTTGCCACTTGAAATAGTCTGAATGTATTTATCCAGATCCTCCCCGAAGAGTCGTCCTCCATGGAAGGGAAAACCTGCCAGAAGCTTTTTGCATGGGGGCTCCGCCGCCCAGTTCTTCAACCATAAGAGCCTTCTCATGTGCACCAAAAATAGTGATAAACGAGAGGCCTGCTGGATGGAATCCTTTATAGCATCTACAGCAAAACACAGAGCTCTGGGAATGTCAGAAAACTCTTCTGCTTGTTGGGTAGGCATGTCCTTTAGCATTTCTTTTGTCTGGTCCTTCAACGCCTGACAAACTCCAATTGCAGCCACAGCTGGCTGTACCACTGCTCCTGCCGTAGCAAAGGATGCTTTTAAAAGTGTCTCTAACCGTTTATCAACCGGATCTTTAAACATATGTATGTTTTCCACCGGGCAAGTTAGTGATTTATTCACACATGAGATGGCTGCATCCACCACTGGGAGCCTCCACCTCTTGGAGAATTTTTCCTCCATGGGGTAAATGACCGCAAATCTTTTCGGTGGCAGAAAAATCCTGTCCGGCCGTACCCAATCCCGAAAGATCAATTCCTCCAAGAGAGGATGGACCGGAAAAACCGCGTTGCTTGAAGGAGCTTTCAAAGAGCCCAGAGAGGATACCGGAGGAACCTGAGGCTCTGGCAATGGTAAACTAAATGCCGAGCGGACCATGTCCGTCAAAGACTGCACCCACAGTCTCTCTGTCTGGGAGTCTGAAAATGGTTCCTCAGAGGTAGATCCCTCAATCCCTGAACCCTCTTGGTTCAGGTCTAGTTGATCCTCCTGCGATTCCAATTCCTCCGGAGAGAGAATTTCAGCATCTGAGGATACACCTCTTGGTGATGGGGATCTAACCCGTTTCTTGCCAGGAATAGCTCTAGCGATCAATGCTGCTATTCTCTCTTCTAGCCCCCCTAGGGATACAGCTAGCATCTCCTCTGTGATAAACACAGGGCTGGGCTGATCTGGGCCAGCCTCCGCACCAGACCCCCCTAATGGCTCATCCAAGGCGACCTTTATGGGAATAAGTTGCGGGGAAACTATCGGCATATCATCAGAATCAGAGGGGGAACCCCTTTGTTTTTTGGTCTTTTTTGTACCCTTTGACCCCGAACCTTTGGAAGCCATAATACAAAATCGAGGGACTCCGCCAACCACAACAGACTGTAGTGGCCAGGAGTACAAAACTAGAGCTTAGGGGACAATAGCTCAGTAATGCCCAAAAACTGATGGGGCCCCGTATGTTTTTTTTTTTTTTAAATATATAAGTCTCTTTCTTTTTTTTTTTTTTTTTTAAACATACAGCGACCACAAACTTAGTTTGCCAGCCTCCAACCTGTTGCAAAAAGGGGGATTTCTTGGCTTAACAGAAAGGCATTGGAACCAAGTCCAGCCTGTACTACCCCTCTTCCGCCACCGGGAGTCACCGTTCTGCCGCTCTGCGTCCTCTCCCTTTGAGATCAGCCTCAGACTGAGCACTGACAATGCTTGCTGATCTATAACAGCACAAGGCGCGCCCCTGTATGACGCTGCAGGCACGCCCCCCCCCCGCCCTCCTCTCCGAACGGCGCGAAAAACGTCTATAAGACGTGCGCGCGCACGCGCGCGCGCGTATGCCGGAGCAGGAAGAACATGGAGGAGCCGCGCTGCTGGAGACCCAGGACTGCAGAACCAGGCGGCAGATTCAAACCCCCGGCCAGGTAGGACTCTCCAAAAGGCCCCATAGGGATCCTTACCAGTCCTAGGAAGAAAGCAGCAGGTAGCTAGCAACACCATTCTTAGACAGGGGAACCTAGTGATGGGGGAAATGGGATCATCCTGTCTTTCACAGACATAGTGAGCAAGGTTGCCAATGCAGAGCATACTTAGGCTACCCCCCTTTTAGGTTACCCCGGAGAGCCTGCTGTCGAACCAAGTCCCGCAGGCTCCCCTCTTACCTGCTCCATGCTGCAGGATGTTTGTCTAGCAAAACGATCCAATCTTCTCCCATCTCCGTGGGTAGCGTAATAGACCTTCAGGCCCTGGGGTCCTATGAAGGTACCCACTGTCCTGGACCTATATAGCACCCTGGCAAACAGGAACTTATGGTCTTTACGAACTCCAAGTCCTGGGCCCAGGGTCCAGCCCTCCAAAGAGGAGCATTATAGGCAAAACCCCACGGTTTGGGGCCCGGGTACTGTCCACTTTGGCACTGAGGCTCCTTGGACAGATCCGGTTAGCCCGCCCTTAATCCCAAGGATGTGGAGCAAAGCTATTCCGTGACCAACACCTAAGACACTGGCGAAAAAACTGAGGGACTCCCTCTAGGGGAGGGGGTTATATAGGGAGGGGACTTCCTGTTTGAGATTGCCAGTGTCCACACCTGAAGGTACTCCATATAACCCATATAGTAATGAATATGCCGCTCTGTGTCCCGTGATGTACGAGAAAGAAATTGTGTTTTTTTCAAAACTGTCGCTCTTTTTTTGTTTAAAGTGCAAAAAATAAAACTGCAGAGATGATCAAATACCACCTAAAAGAAAGCTCTATTTGTGGGGAAAAAAAATACGTCAATTTTGTTTGGGTACAACGTCGCACAACCGCGCAATTCTCAGTTAAATTGCTGTATCGAAAAAATGGCCCGGCCATTGAGCAGCCAATTCTTCCGGGGCTGAAGTGGTTAAAAAAAGTTGCCAAGTCTGCATTTTTTTTAAGCCACTTTTTTCTAAAGACGATGCTGATTTCTCCTAGTATAAATCTTTTTATTTTTATTTTTTTAAATGACAGCATATGTCATCTAATTCATAAAACAATTTCGGCTCCTATCAAGTCCATTTCTGTGTAAATACATGATTCACTCAATAAGATGAGTTGTGGGAGAAGAATACATTGTCTTGTAAAGTGCCTGCCAATTAGTCACTATTACAGTGGCGATTTATCTATAGCACACCAGTTCAATTTATCTGATTTAAATGTCCTCCTCTTTCCAAAAGTGTGCATCCATCTTTACCACTACTTTCTCCTTGACTAAGCTCAGCTACCTCCAGGAATAAAGTTGATTAACAAAACAGAAATAAAAAATGAAAGATAAACTTCAGTCAAACATTAAAAAAAATGCATTTAAACTCAGAAGACACAGCCTACCGCTGAATGGATTTATTATATATCATGTTACTCAACTTTTATAGCTAAATCTGTATATCTTCTGATTAGTATTTTTAAGGTTTAAAGGGAAAACTTTTTTTTTTTTTTTTCAGTTTGAATAGAGTATGGCCTCGTACACACCACCGAGGAACTCGTTGGAAAAGACACATCGTTTTCCTCGACGAGTTCCTTGTTAGGCTTGTCGAGAAACTTGCTGTCTTTGCGTACACACAGTCAAGACCAAATCTCCTCGTTCTCAAACGCAGTGACTTCAACACATACTGTACAACGGCAGGGGAAATTCGATTCCACTGGCACAACCCTTGGGGCTGCTTTTGCTAATCTCATGTTACTGCGTGTTAGGTAAAAGTTTGGTGAGAGACAATTTGCACTTTTCAGTCTGTTACAGCGTGACAAAAAAAATAATTAAAAGTCAGCAGCTACAAATACTGCAGCTGCTGACTTTTAATATTAGGACACTTATTTGTCCAGGGCGCCCGAGATGTCCTCACCCGAAGCTGACCTGTCCCTCGGCTCCCGGGTGAAGGTGCTGCCATCTTCGGTTAGGAAATCATGAAGTGAAGGCTTGCGGCTTCACTTCCTGGTTTCATACTGCGCATGCACGAGTTGCGCTGCACGATCTCACTTGTCCCTGCTGTCTTCTGGGACGTGTGTGTCTACCAGGAGACAGCGGGGGAGGGGGCGGCGGACATGGCATAGAAGGACAAGGTAAGTGAACCAACAATGCACTAGCTTAAAGTGGATGTAAGCCCTCCATACACCCAGGGAAGTGAACAGCCTCAGATGATACACAGAGATTAACCAAATCTCCTTACATAGGTTTTAAATGTATATCTGCTGTCTTCACATTTATATACTGTTTAGAAAGTTGAGATCCTATGAGGAGATTTTCTCTTCCTGGTTAACACAGAGTGTGATGTCTGGACATTAGGGTGACCACATTTCCAAACGGCCATTCAGGGACCCTCTTCCCAAAAATCAGCTTGTGCGCTAATGAATCACAGCACAGCTGGGGCGGCGGATGCGCGCTTTACACAGAAGCACCGATCACACCCCCAAAAAAGGCAGCCACGTCACCACTTTACCCACTAACAGCACGTGTCCTGACTGGCCAAGACCCGTTTTACCTTGTTCCAACGCTGGCTTCACACTGCCCTGCTGTGATTAGACACAAGAGGTGGGATTTATGATTTCTTCAATCACAAGAAGGGGGTGGGATTGTGCCTCTCCAGACATTTCCAGCCAGGACAAGTGCTCTTAGTGAGTAAAGTAGCTATGTTTTTTGGGGGCAATCCGGGATACGTGGTCACTCTACTGGGCATACAACCAAGATAACTAACATTGCTGATTGGAGGAAAGGCACACACACACACCCTCACATCATAGGCAGAGACTCTCACAGCTGTTTTGTAATAGGGGCTGCTCTCTGCTAATCTATTTTAGCAACCTCCTTTGACAAAAGATTCAGGCTGCTTTTGTCTAAAAAGTCAAAAAATATGAGGAACCATTTAGAAGAGAGCTTTAAGACTAAGGCCTCGTACACACGATCAAATCTGTCCGCTGGACCGTTTCAGCAGACAGATTCGATCGTGTGTACGGCCGAGCAGACAGATTTGTCCACCCGACAGATTTCAAAGCATGCTTTGAAATCTATCGGGTGGGAATCTGTCCGCCCGACATGTCTGCTGGTTAGTACACTTACCAGCAGACATGTCGTCCCGCACCGCCGCCGCACCGCCGCCGAATGGATTCGGCGCATGCGCGGAAGTGTTTTACTTCCTGGTGCGGTGACGTGGCGGCGTCAACGTCACCGCCACGTCACCGACACGTCAGCGCGCTCTCTGCTGGCGGGGATTTTGGTTTGCTCGTGTTTACACGCGAGCAAACCAAAATCCCAGCAGACAGATTTGTTTAAATCTGTCGGACGGACAGATTTGAACAAATCTGTCCGCTCGTGTGTATGGGGCCTAAGGCTCTATTCACACCTTGGCGACAAAACGTCCCGGACCCTTTTTTTCAGGCGTCATTGGTGTTCGGCCATAGACAGCAATGAAAAGAATTTGTTAAAAAAAAGTCGTCTAGGTGTGAATGCAGCCTTAGCTCATTAAAAAGAGATAAGAAAATACTGCAGATATATGTGCCCAGCTCAAATTTCATGAATCGGGTTTACATCCACTATAACCACTTCCTTATTGGGCACTTAAACCCTCTTCCTGCCCAGACCAATTTTCAGCTTTCAGCGCTGACGCATTTTTAATGACAATTGCGCGGTCATACAACACTGTACCCAAATTATATTTTTATAATTTTTCCCCCACAAATAGAGTTTTCTTTTGGTGGTATTTGATCAACTGTTCGCTTTTCTTTTTTTTTGCGCTTTAACCACTTAAGACCCGGACCAAAATGGAGCAAAAGGACCTTGCCCCTTTTTGCGATTCGGCACTGTGTCGCTTTAACTGACAATTGCGCGGTCGTGCGACGTGCCTTCCAAACAAAATTGGCGTCCTTTTTTCCCCACAAATAGAGCTTTCTTTTGGTGGTATTTGATCACCTCTGCAGTTTTTATTTTTTGCGCTATAAACAAAAATAGAGCGACAATTTTTTCCTCAGTTTAGGCCGATACGTATTCTTCTACATATTTTTGGTAAAAAAAATCACAATAAGCGTTTATCGGTTGGTTTGCGCAAAATTTATAGCATTTACAAAATAGGGGATAGTTTTATTGCATTTTTATAAAAAAAAAAAAAATGTTTTTACTACTAATGGCAGCGATCAGCGATTTTTTTCGTGACTGCGACATTATGGCGGACACTTCGGACAATTTTGACACATTTTTGGGACAATTGTCATTTTCACAGCAAAAAACGCATTTAAATTGCATTGTTTACTGTGGAAATGACAGTTGCAGTTTGGGAGTTAACCACAGGGGGCGCTGTAGGGGTTATGTGTTCCCTATTGTGTGTTTACAACTGTAGGGGGTGTGGCTGTAGGCGTGACGTCATCGATCGCGTCCCCCCCTATAAAAGGGATGACACGATCGATGACGCCGCCACAGTGAAGGGCGGGGAAGCCGTGTTTACACACGGCTCTCCCCGTTCTTCAGCTCCGGGGACCGATCGCCGCACACCAGCGGCGATCGGGTCCCATGGCTGGGTACTAGCACAGGACATACCTGTACGTGGATGTGCCCAGCCGTGCCATTCTGCCGACGTATATGTGCAGGAGGCGGTGCTTAACCACTTCCCGCCCGGTCAATAGGAGTTTGACGTCCGGGAAGTGGTTATGAAATCGTGACCTACACGATTTCAAGCCGCGTGCACCGGCGATTGGTGATGCGGGGTGTCAGTCTGACACTCTGCACCTCCGATCTCGGCAACGAGTCTCCGGCGGAGGCTCGGTACCACGTGATCAGCCGTCTCCAATCACGGCTGATCACGATGTAAACAGGAAGAGCCGTCGACGGCTCTTCCTCACTCACGTCTGGCAGACGCGAGTACAGGAGAGCCGATCGGCGGCTCTCCTGACAGGGGAGGTTCGCGCTGATTGTTTATCAGCGCAGCCCCCCCTCGGATGCCCACACTAGACCACCAGGGAGTGCCCACACTGGAAGGGCAAAAGTAAAATAAAAAAAAGGGGCAGAAAAAAGGATTCATCAGTGCCAACCCTCAGTGTCCATCAGTGCCACCCCACAGTGTCTATCAGTGCCACCCCTCAGTGCCAATCCATGCCCAGTGCCCACCTATCAGTGCCCATCTGTGCCACCCATAAGTACCCATCAGTGCCACCCATAAGTGCCACCCATGAGTGCCCATCTGTGCCGCCTATGAGTGCCCAGTGCCGCCTATGAGTGCCCATCAGTGCCGCCTATGAGTGCCCATCAGTGCCCTCTATGAGTCCCCATCAGTGCCACCTATGAGTCCCCATCAGTGCCAACTATGAGTCCCCATCAGTGCCGCATACCAGCGCCGCCTATCAGTGCCCATCAGTGCCACCTCATCGGTGCCCATCAGTACTACCTCATTGGTGTCCATCAGTGCCACCTCATCAGTGCCCATCAGTGCCGCCAATTGAAAGAGAAAACTTACTTATTTACAAAAAGTTAACAGAAAAAAATAAAAATGTATTTATTTTTTATTTTTTAGTCTTTTATTAGTTGTTGCGCAAAAAATAAAAACCGCAGAGGTGATCAAATACCACCAAAAGAAAGCTCTATTTGTGGGGAAAAAAGGACGCCAATTTTGTTTGGGTACAGTGTAGCATGACCGCGCAATCGTCATTCAAAGTGCGACAGTGCTGAAAGCTTAAAATTGGCTTGGGCGGGAAGGTGCGTAAGTGCCTGGTATAGAAGTGATTAAGTGGTTAAACCAAAAAAATACCTTTTTGAAAAAAAAAAAATTACTTTTTGTTATAATAATATCCCAATATTAAAAAAAAAAAAAAATGTTCTCAGTTTAGGCCAATACATATTCGTCGACATATTTTTGGTAAAAAAAAAATCGCAATAAGCGTATATAGATTGGTTTGCGCAAAAGTTATACCGCCTACAAAATAGGAAATAGATTTCTGAATTTTTTTTTTTTTTTTTTTACTAGTAATGGCGGTGATCTGCGATTTTTGTCAGGCCTGCGATATTGAGGTGGACATATCGGACACTATTTTGGGACCATTCACATTTATACAGCGAACAGTGCTATAAATATGCACTGATAACTGTATAAATGTGACTGTCAGGAAAGGGGTTAACACTAGGGGGCGAGGTAGGGGTTAAATGTATTCACTGTGAGTGATTCTTACTGTGGGGGAAGGGGACTGACTGGGGGAGGTGACCGATCTGTGTCCTTATGTATAAGGGACAGAGCATCGGCCTCCTCTCTCCCTGACAGGACGTGGAGCTCTGTGTTTACACACAGAGTTCCATGTCCTTGCTCTATCACTGCTGATCGCGGGTACCTTCCGGACATCGCGGCCGTCAGGCACGCGCATCGGCATCACGTGACATCGCATGGGAAATCTAAATAGCAGGACATCCAGGGACATCCACCCGGCACTTGAGAGCCGCGCTGTGGATGTCTTTTTGTCTACAACGCGGGTCTCAAGTGGTTAAAGGAACCTATTTAGAAAATAAAATACAAACTTTTACATCCCCTTTAACTACTTGCAGACCGCCCGCCATCATATTACGGCGGAGCGGTGGCTCTGTCTCGCGGGAGCACGTAGCTCTACGTCCTCCCTTTAGAGACTTGTAGGGCGCGCGCGCGCGCCCCCCGAGTCCCGCGCGCATGCCCGGCGGGTACGATAGCCGCTGGGCACCCGCGATTGCTCGTTACAGAGCGGAGAACGGGAGCTGTGTGTGTAAACACACAGCTCCCGGTCCTGTCAGGGGGGGAAACGCTGATTTTCTGTTCATACAATGTATGAACAGAAGATCAGTGATTTCCCCTAGTGAGTCCACCCCCCCCATACAGTTAGAACACACCCAGGAACACACTTAACCCCTTCCCTGCCCCCTAGTGTTAACCCCTTCACTGCCAATGGCATTTTTATAGTAATCAAATGCATTTTTATAGCATTGATCGCTATAAAAATGCTAATGGTCCCAAAAATGTGTCAAAAGTGTCCGATGTGTCCGCCATAATATTGCAGTACCGGAAAAAAAAAAAAACACTGATCGCCGCCATTACTAGTAAAAAAAAAATAATAATAAAAATGCCATAAATTTTGTAAACGCTATAAATTTTGCGCAAACCAATCAATAAACGCTAATTGCGATTTTTAACGAAAAATATGTAGAAGAATACGTATCGGCCTAAACTGAGGAAAAAATATGTTTTTTTATATCTTTTTTGGGGATATTTATTATAGCAAAATGTAAAAAATATTGCATTTTTAATAAATAAATTTTTTTTTGTTTATAGCGCAAAAAATAAAAACCGTAGAGGTGATCAAATACCACCAAAAGAAAGCTCTATTTGTGGGAAAAAAAGGACGCCAATTTTGTTTGGGAGCCACGTCGCACGACCGCGCAATCGTCAGTTAAAGGGACGCAGTGCCGAATCACAAAAAGTGCTCTGGTCGTTGGGCAGCAATATGGTCCGGGGCTAAAAGTGGTTAAAAAAAGAAAACAAATGCAGCCACCACATCCAATGATTGGTAAGCTACAACATAATACATTTTTGTTTTGGGTTTTGTTTCACTTTAGGGATTAATAAACTGTATTATATTACGTTTTTGTTTTGTTAGATACACTTTAAATACTTTATAACACGGCAGGTTTACTTTGATATAAATATTTTGCTTGATGACAGCTGTTATTATCTCTGGGTGGTGTGAACAAGTTAAATGTATGAAGTTGCTCTCATCCAGCCTGTGTGCTAATCCAGTTCATCAGCTTTCTGCACATTCAAACAAAATGTCAGGGCCTGTTACAGGCCAGGGGATTTTATGAGGACCGCGCAATAAAAATATTCCTATATTTGGCAAATGAGCAGCAGAAAGCTCTTATAAAACAGACACGCGGTCCTTCTCTTATTTTTTTTATTTTTTTCTTACTTGGCTAAAATAGCTACTTCTAAAAAAGGATGACACAATGGATGTGAGAATGTAAATAGATAATAAAACTCTAACAGAAGCTGGCTGATTTTCAAGTGATTCAGACGGTGATAACATAGGATTGTCTTATAATGCTCGCCGTGTAACTCAATTTTGACGGGAAAATGAAAAGTGTAGAAACATCGTAGGACTGGATTTTTTTTTTCTTTGGTATGGAGAAGCAGAGCAGCTGGAGTCAGGCCAGGTTAAAAGGGGAACACGAGGGACACAAGGAATGCTGGGTAATAAAAGCTGTACACTTTGTAACAGAAGAGATGTGTTGGATGGCTTTTATAAGAAGTGTGTTATGAGTTTTTCTTTTGTTTAAAACAAATAAAAAGTAAAATCTTTCAGTTAGGATTGAACTTACATTTTAGGAGCCTGTAGGAAAAGAGCGAATGGAAATATAAAGAAGAACTCCAGATCAAATCTATAGGTGTTTGCAGGCGTATGCCACAATTATGTGTTTTGGCACAGGCGTGTGCACAGGGTGTGCCGGATGTGCCTGGGCACACCCTTATCGCCCCATGCGAATAGGCATTATCGCTCGGTGGGAACATGGGAAAGATCTCCCTCTTACCATTTCTGCCATAAGATAAGTGTTTACGCACTTCTCTTTTACTGTGCCAGTAGGGAGATCATTGTGCCAGGGTCATATATATGTAGAGGTACACACTTGTAAGTTTGAGCTTTGGGGTGTACACTTTAAAGGGGTGTTCCAGCCAAATTTTATGACTATTAAAAGTCAGCAGCTACAAAAAGTGTAGCTGCTGGCTTTTAATAAACATACACTTACCTGCTCCAGCGTTCCAGCGACGCGCCGGCCGGGGCTCCGCTCCGCTCCCCCCCTCCCCAGCCGGCATCCTCACTGCTACTGTGGGCACCCAGCCGTGACAGCCTTCGGCTTCATGGCTGGGCACCCACTGCGCATGCGCGAGCGGCACTGCGCATGCGCGCATGGCGCGGCCCGCCGCTGCGCCGTCCTATTGGACAGGCGATCGCCTAGGACCTGTCAATGTCCTAGGCCATCGCCTACAGGGAGGGGCTGCAATAAGGCGATTAAGCTTAATCGCCTTACGAGCCCCTCGGCGGAAGGAGGAAGTGGGACAGGAAGTCCCACTCCTCCTGAAGCCCCCACTCCCCCCCCCAAAAAAATTACATGCCAAATGTGGCATGTAACGGGGGGAGGAGTGGGATAAGCGGAAGTTCCATTTCTGTGGTTATTGGTTCATGCACACGGCCAGACAGGGGCCATACAGCATGCAGAGCTTGTGTCATAGGCATGAGCAGGGGGGGTGCCGGGTGTGCCTGGACACACCCTAATCACCGCTTGAGGTGCAGATTCCATCTGCTGTTATTGCACCAATGCCCCCAGAAAAAAAAAAGTAAAAAAAAAAAAAGATTAAAATAATAAAAATTAAAAGCTACCGACACTGCCCACAGCCCTACTGACACCAACCTCTGCTCTTCTGACAAGTCCACTGCTCTACTGACACTGTCCATGTTTTAATATATTTGGGGTGCACACCCTAATGCAGTAGGCTGCGCACACCTATGGCTTGTGTAATGACATTCCAGGGGGACCCACTACTGCGTACAGCTGGACTTTGAGATTAGAAGTGGCTGCATGTGTTTGTTCGGGGGAATGACAGAGCGGCGGTCTGCCTATGTTAACAAGGCAAACCGTCATTCTGTTAGCGAGGGAGAGAGAGATCTGTGCTTCCTGCTAATCAGGAACACAGATATGTCTCTTCCTCGAGTCAGTCCATCCTGTACACAGTAAGAAAACACACCCAGGGAACACAGCTAACCCTTTAATTTCCCCTGGTGTTAACCCCTTCCCTGCAAGTGTCATTATACAATGTCAGTGCATTTTTTAGCACTGATCACTGTATTGATGTCACTGGTTCCCAAAAGCGTCACTTAAGCCTCATACATACGATCGTATTTTCATCAGACAAAGCGTAGGCCTTTTGCCTGAAGGGCATTGGCCAGGAACTTGTATTGCATACAAACGGCAACAAATTGTTGGCCAACAAACACGAAACAACGTGTTTTTTCAGCTCTTTAGGGCCACCCTTTGGGCAACTTCTGCTAATGTTGCATTATGGTGAGCATTGCTTCTGAGCATGCGTATTTGTACTTTTGGAGTTTTGTCCGATGGACTTGTGTACACACGATCGGATAATCCGACAACACACATTTGTTGGCAGACACTTTTAAAGCATGCTATCCCACATTTCTCCACGAATAATCCGACAATGGAGCATACAAATGGTCAGATTTTCCATCAAGAGCCTGTCATCACACAATTCCCATCGGATTATCCGATCGTGTGTACGAGGCTTATGTGTCAGATTTGTCTGCCGTAATGTCGCAGTCCCACTGAAAATTGCTAAACGCCACCATTACTAGTAAAAACAATGATAAAAAAAAAAAACATTCTATAAATCTATTTCATAGTTTGCAGACGCTATAACTTTTGTGCAAATCAATCAATAATATTACCATTATAAGACATAGAAATATGCAATCAAGTGATTGTATCTTCAACTAAGTACCTCTGAGAAACCTGTACACCTTTGTAAGATCTGTATCTGAGCTGACTTCCTCTTTGTGACTTGTATGTTTTACAATCATGTATGTTTGTATGTTATCACCAATACTCAAATAAAAACTCACTTGCTGTGTGCCTTTTGAACTCTCTAGGACACATGACTAATCAATTCCCTAGCACAGCCCACTCTCTCCTTGCACATCACTGTCCTCTTCTGAAAGTGTCTAATTATATAATCTGTGCTGGCCCAGCTCCTCTGCCCCTCCCTTCACCTCGCTACATACAGCAGCAGTGTCAGTGATTTTGGATGTCTGCACAAGAGAGGCTTTTACAGCTAAATACCATGAATAAATTACATTAAATGCACACATAATGGTAAGATTTTGTTGAACTGAGTGGTCTGGCGGGCGGGTCTCTTTAAGGGGCCACTAAATTTGAATCATTTTTATGAACTAATCGCATAAAATACATTTTGAGTACCATTAATAGATAAATATGTAAAAGTTACAGGATGTTATCAGAACAGATGGTATTTAAAATGACCATGATGTAATGAGGGGGTGATATTTCCCAACACACAGATGACTTCCTGTCCAGTAATCCCACACAAGGGAACTGCCAACTGTTATTTTGTTGCCTTCGTTTTGTCTACAATGGCAGCTGACATGAAATGATATGTAGCATAACAAAGCGTCAGATATGTCACATATCTCAATATCTGTACAATTGAGGGAATTTTGCACTCACAGCTCATTATGTTATCAGAAACAATACGCATATGCATCAAATACAACTTTGTTGCTAGGGTAACAGTGTTATTAAAGGAGGATTTAACCCGAATCTTTCACTTTGTAAGGTGTTGTATGTATAGTGCTTTTAAATATTTTCTTTATGCATTATGTGTTTAATATTTTATTATTATTATTTTATATAACTCCTTTATATTTCCAAAATGTAGCCTGCAGGTGGAAAGCTCAAAATATTTCTCTGGCCATAAACTGTACAAAAGAGAAACAGAGATCAGATTACACAGACTGCTAATAATCTCAGAGGAGGAACACACCAAAACTAAAAAAATGTATTATACTGTAGCTCACCAATAATTAGATGTACACTGCATACAGAGTGCAGAGTTCAGGAGTACGCTGCGTACAGAGTGCAAAGTTTAGAAGTACGCTGCGTACAGAGTGCAAAGTTCAGAAGTACGCTGCGTACAGAGTGCAAAGTTCAGAAGTACGCTGCGTACAGAGTGCAGAGTTTAGAAGTACGCTGCGTACAGAGTGCAGAGTTTAAAAGTACGCTGCGTACAGAGTGCAGAGTTCAGGAGTACGCTGCGTACAGAGTGCAGAGTTCAGGAGTACGCTGCGTACAGAGTGCAGAGTTCAGGAGTACGCTGCGTACAGAGTGCAGAGTTCAGGAGTACGCTATGTACAGAGTGCAAAGTTCAGGAGTACGCTATGTACAGAGTGCAGAGTTCAGGAGTACACTACGCACAGAGTGAAGAGTTTAGGAGTACGCTGCGTACAGAGTGCAGAGTTTAGAAGTACGCTGCGTACAGAGTGCAGAGTTTAGAAGTACGCTGCGTACAGAGTGCAGAGTTTAGAAGTACGCTGCGTACAGAGTGCAGAGTTCAGGAGTACGCTATGTACAGAGTGCAGGGGAACCGATGTCTCGTGTCCATTTATCTCCAGTGCAGCTGAGACTGCTGAGAAAGTGACTGGGGAATCTCTGTCGTCAGTCCCTTTCTGTGTCTCAAAAGGAAGATGTCAGGTGTCTGTTGAGCCCCCTGATATCTCTCCAAAGCCCCCAAACAGGGGTGATAAAAAAAATAAAGAATTGTAATAACTATTTAAAAGGTTAAATTGTAAAAATAATATAAAATTGAGGAGTTCAGAAGTGCATTACATACAGAGTGCAGAGTTCAGAAGTTTGCGGTATACAGAGTGCAGCGTTAAGGTGTGCGCAACATACAGTGTGCAGAATTCAGGAGTGTGCCTTGTACAGGGTGCAGAGTTGAGGAGTGTGTTCTGCCTCTCTCACTTGCAGGAAGATCATTGGTCTGCATCTGTCCCCACCATGCCCCACTGTGAGTACATGTAGGGCAGGCAGGGATCTTTGAGCCACGTGCCGCTGAGATGAATGCTGTCCTTGTAAACCCAGAAGGCTTCTGGGTTTACAAGTGAGGTAAGCTGAGTGGAGGGTGAAAGCCAGAGCTGAAAAACAAATCCCTGGGTGTGAGGGCCACATGATATGGCCTAGCAGGCTGGCCTTGTGTTTGACACATACTCTCTAGTGAAGTGGGTTTCAACCTTTCTAGTGCCGTGACCCCATGATAAAATGTCCCTAGTTGTGGGGACCCCTAACAGTAAAATCTGGAGATAGGGTCCCTTCCAGCTCCTCCGACTTCACATTTCTCACTAGTCAGCTGACCTCTAGTCTTTGTCTCCCAGCCCCCAGCCTTGCCGTGAACTGAATGGGCGGCTGGCTGCGAAGAGGCTGAGTGGGCGGCCGTGGGCTCCAGGGACAGCCCAGCTGGGCAGCCGCAAAAAGGCTGGGAGAGGAGTCCGGGCTTCAGGAACAGCCTCGGATTCAGTGACCCCTGGCAAATCGTCATTCGACCCCGGAGGGGGTCCCGACCCTATGGTTCAAAACCACTGCTCTAGTGGATAATCAACAAATCTCTGTATGTAATAATACAATAACAAAAATATGTAAGACGCATAAAAAAATCCCATCAAATATTACTATATAGTAAGCACTGCTATGATAAAAGTCAAATATTTGCAGAACGGTACTATGCTGTGTTTTCCCTTTAACCATTTTCAGCTAGCTATTCATCTTAGTTCATTGATGTTATTATGTAGAAAAAAAAAGATACATGATATATTAAGTTATAAAGTCTATTGCAGACATATAAACTACTCTTAAAACATCACAGAGAAAGGTAAAATGATTTCCATGACAACTGCTACTAGCTTAAAGGCTTATGTTATCATCAAGTTATGTGTAAGGTCAGCAGTGCATTAGATACAATTCTAGCCTGAAAGTCGCTCTCAATTCCATTAGTCAATGATATAAAAGCTGACATAGCACAGAGCCCATATACAGCACAACAGACACATATGTTCTATACTTTCGAGTCATTTTGCATCCATTCACTTCCTCTGATGGTGGCCATACTTCTTTGCTTCGCGCGCGAGCAATTTCACAGCTACTAAGAAGGCTGACTTTTTTTTTCTGACACTCGCTACACCGAGATATATTGTTTTATTAACTTTTATATCTTATAAAGGAAATTGTGGCTCAAGAAGAGTGATTATAAACTTTACATCTTGCTGATGATTTAATCAGCTTGGTTTAGGTGGCTTTTTTTTTCTCTTCGGATTGCTGGAACCTTGCCAGAAAGATGGAGAGCAGATATAAATCATTTTACGATAATCTGGCCAGCTATTCCCAGAAACAAGAGGGGAGAGAAGGAGACTGCGAGATTTCAAAAGGAACGACCTTGCTTTTACAAGTGTAATTAGGAATTTTACACATATAACAAAAGAAATATACTGACAAAAATGCTGCTACGGCTACACAACATTACACATTACAAGCTGTTGTATCTGCCTGTATATTACCACGAACAGGGCCATTTTCCACCATTTCGGTGCCCTAGACTCGACACCTAGGGGTATATTTATAAAGCAGTGAATTTGACATTTACTGCAGATGAATCAATAATATAAAGGATATGTTCACCTTTCAAATATTTTTTTCCTGAAACGAAAAAGTGAATTTATTATTTTTGCCTGCAGGAGCCTGGAAAGCATTTCACCTGTGATCAGTGGATCAGGGTGCAATATCAGGCTTCTGCAGACAAGCCCTGCAGCTTATCCTTTAAGATAAAACACATACACTAGGAGGCTATACTTGCTTATATGCATGGGCATAGCATAAGAGGCTGCAGGGGTAACAAACCCAACCCCACCCCTAGCTCCAGAGGGCCCCTGCAGCCTCCCAGTCATATTATCATATCCTCTACAAAGTCCAGCTCCAATCTGCCCAAGGGGACAAGCTGTGAGCTATTTCCTGAATGGAGAGGAGCACAGGGTGAGAACAGCCCAGGGGCCAGGTCAACTTTTGCATCTGGGCCTACAAGCATCAAGCTAAGCCTCTGCTTACATGTAAAGCTACTCTTCTGGCTACAGCCCCCCAACACCCCCACCCCATCTAATTAATCTCTGGCATAATAAAAGGAGGCTGTGTCCTTTTTTCAGGGATTAATGTCACTGGTTGTGTGACATGCCCACTTTTTATTGGCTTTCCAGCAGCAGGGTACACTCATGATCCAGACGAACTGAAGCCATGATGTCAGCGTGAGCAGAATTTTTCATATTATCATACAAATTATTCATATTATTATACATAATTTATATGGCACCACCAATTTGTGCACCATTTTACAGAATAAAGAAAGACAGTACTGTTATATAGCATTGAAGACTAGATTGCATTGCAATGACATGTGCTATTTGTTTCCGTCCGAATATATATTCGGATGAATGTTTGGTTATTCAGAGATTCGGACAAATCTCCAAATAAAATAGTAACACATTTTGTTAAAATTCGTTTCATTTTGTTTTGCTTATTTGTTTCTATCGAATTCCAAATTTTCAGAACAATTCGAATTCGGATTGGTCAAAAAATGATCGACCGATTTAAATTCCTTACCAACTGATGATTCATTGGCTGTCAGCAGGCTGAAATGTAAACAAAAGAATGCCAGCAATAGAAAATTCTGAATAAAAAATGTGTGGGGTCCCCCCCAATCCATACCAGGCCTTTCAGGTCTGATATGGATTTTAGGGGGAACCTTAAGCCACACCAAAACTAAAAATAAATAAAAAATGGCGTGGGGTGACCCCCAATATCCATACAAGACACTTATCCGAGCATGCAGCCTGGTAGTTTAGGAGAGGGAGGAATAAACAAAGCAAAATTTATTGAAACTAACCGAAATACGTCCCTGGACGTCCTTCTATTTACATTCCCCGCGCGCCGCCGAGGGCGCGCGGTGGGGGAAAAACTGTGCCGGGCGTATCACGTGATGCCGATGCGTGATGCCGATGGCGGCCGCAATGTGACAGGTCAAGGACGTGGAGCTCTGTGTGTAAACACAGAGCTCCACATCCTGTCAGGGAGAGAGGAGACCGATGCTGTGTCCCTTGTACATAGGGACACAGATCGGTCACCTCCCCTAGTCAGTCCCCTCCCCCAACAGTGATGCCCTGTACACACAATCACTTTTTGTGATGAAAAAAATGTAATTTTTCTTCATGAAAAAAAACGACATTTTTTAAACTTAATTTTCAAAAATGACGTTGCGTACACACCATCATTTTTGGAAAATGATGAACAAAGTGATGGCACTCTAAAGGGGAAGTTCTATTTGCCTTGAGGCTGCTTTTAGCTGGTTACTTGTTAGTAAAAGACGATTCCTGCTTTTTTGTCTGTTACAGCGTGATGAATGTGCTTTACTCCATTATGAATGGTAGTTTTACCTCCCATCTCCTAACTTGCTTCTGGGCATGTGCGGGTTTAAAACGTCATTTTTTACGTAGTTTTGCCCACACACGATCATTTTTTATGACACAAAAAATGACATTTTGAAAAATGACATAAAAAATTCGAGCATGTTCGAATTTTTTTTTGGTCATTTTTCAGAAGACATAAAATGACATTTTGGACACACACGATCATTTTAAGTGTGTACGGGGCATAAGAACGACTCCCAGGGAATACATTTAACCCATTCCTTGCCCCCTAGTGTTAACCCCTTCCCTGCCAGTCACATTTATACAGTTATCAGTGCATATTTATAGCACTGTTCGCTGTATAAATGTGAATGGTCCCAAAATAGTGTCAAAAGTGCCCAATACGACCGCAGGCCTAAACTGAGGAAAAAATATATTTTTTTTAAAAAAAATGGGATATTATTATGACAAAGAGTAAAAAAATATTGTGTTTTTTTTTTTCAAAATGTTATGTCTTTTTTTTGTTTATAGTGCAAAAAAAATGATAAAAATATAATTTGGGTACAGTGTTGCATGACGCAATTGTCTTTCAAAATGTGTCAGTGCTGAAAACTGAAAATTGGTCTGGGTGGGAATGGGGTTTAAGTGCCTAGTAAGGAAGTGGATAAAAAAACCTAAACCGATTCCAAAACAAATACAGTCAACAAAACAAAGTTAGTAACATAACAAATCTATCCAAAACTGTTTTTCTGTTCTGCACGTGTCTAATAAAAGGCATAGTCCTCCTTCTGAAAGCGCTTTTTGACCTGTTGTTATTTAACATAGGTCCACCTGTTTTGGTGAGTCTGGGCTGTCTAAAGGAGCGTGCACCGGTGGTGGATTTCAGCTAAAAAAAAATTATCAAAACTAATGCTGCTGTAATTAACATACTGTATATAATTTGAACCCGGTGGACACACTTGGCTTGTCAGTAGCAGTTTGTTTTACTTATGTTCTCTCAAGCCGGCCATGCATGTATCAAATTCCAAACTAATTTGCTTTAAAAAATAAGAAATGTTGGGCATTATATGATTGGATAGTGCCACCATTTATTTATAAATTCAACCAACGAAGCCTTCAATTTTATCTCATGTTGCTACAGAAAATAAGTTTCCTGGTCGGGAATCTTCTTTTCTTTCGATGTCACAGCTCATGCTCATTTATTTTTTGATTATATTCCTTGCACTTTTCTCCCATCATTTATTAGAAATACATACATTTTTCCAAAAATTTACAACATGCCCTATCACTTAAATTCGATGGCCACACACAAATCGGACGTTGCTGGAGCCTACTAATGGTGCAAAATTACACACTGGCCTGCTTTAGTATGAGGATTTAGTGGGCTTAGCGCTGTTAGTTTACTTTCAGTTTTAGCAGTAAGTTGTTCATTTTGTGAGTTTCAAGAGGGTAGTTTCTGTGGAGTGTTGTGGCCAGAAAGTTGAAGCAGTGAAATAGTAACTTAGATGGTTGTTAACTAAACATTCTAGAGGTTTAGAGGTAAGCAAAAGCAAAGAATGGGTGTTAAGTTGTTCAGTGAGAGTTTTGAGTATGGGGGGGGGGGGGGGGTGACCAGTGCATGTTTTAGAGAAGATATAGAAGAGATAGGAAAAAATGTGATTAGAGATTGCAGAATCACCAAGGTAGTTGTGAGGGAACAGTATCCAGGGTGCAGATGTGAAGATTAGTGTTGCTCACGAATATTCGCATTGCGAATATTCGTTACGAATATTGCATATTCGAGTATTCGCGAATATCGCGATGAATATTCGCTATTGCGAATATTCGTATTTTTTTTAATTTATTTTTAAAACAGATCACATCCTAGTGATCTCCATCGACGTCTAAAAGCATTGCTGGTATGATTAGAGACCCTGGGCCGAGTAGCTGAGGTGATCCTTTTATGTTGCCGAATATTCGCAATGCGAATATTCGTATTACGAATATTCGCAAATACTTTCTCTGCCCTTCTTTTGCATCAGAGCCAATCAGAGTTCTCCTACCACAGTTGTCAGAGGTTAGCAACCTCCATAGCAACCAATAGGAACCTGCCTGCACGACCATTATATAAGATCACTCCCAGCAGTATTTCAGTGCAGATTCACAAGGTGGCTAGAGAGAGTGGAGTGTTTCTGTGCGTTTTTTCCTGTGTATTGCGATCTTAGAGCTTAGCATTGTGCTTCCTATAGGAAATGATCTCCGTTTTCGCGTGTTGTTCGCGCGCATGCGCAGACGAGAATTTCGCAATCAATTTCGCATTCGCATTAGCGAAATTTCACAATTTTTTTTTTTTATAAAATATCACGAATATTCAATATTAACGAATATTTCACGAATATTCTTCTATATATTCGTGAAATATTGCGAAATCGAATATAGCGTATTCCGCTCAACACTAGTGAAGATGAGCTTTAGATGAAAGTGTAGCAAACTCCTCTGAGGTACGTGGGTCAAACCTATTTAAGGTGGTGGTAGACACGGTAGGTGGGGGAGGCATCTAGACAGTGTACATCTCATTAAAACATTACATCAATCTGTTTTTTGGCAAACTCCTAAGCAGTGAATGAGCTATTGGGTGGAGGCAGTGGGAGCAAAGTAAAGTGTAATGGCACGTACACACAATCAGAACATTTTATGACAAATACCTCTTTTGCGAAGCGATCGTATTATAATCTGATTGCTAGTACACAGCTTTCATGAGCCAATCATGACAATTCATGCTAAATTATCCGATGGGACAAGCACGAAGATTTTTCTCATACGATACCAGATTGTACGATTTTCATTTAAGCAGTACAGTTGTCTTTCTAAATCACACTACAACACATTACATCACTTTTGATTTTTTATCCTGTCGTACGAGAATTTTCGTAACTTTAGTAAACTCTTCATTTCCGATATGAGACTAGCATGCAAAAAAAACGGATGATCATTCGTCCGATAATCTCATTGTGTGTACCAGGCTTTAAAGGTAGAAAGGAGTTGCCAATAACTGGGTGAAAGAGTGTTAACAAATGATTAAATCAATATGTTTGACAGCATGGAGGCAGGAATTGTATTTTAGAAGGGCAGATTTATAGTGGAAAATCCTGCAGGATTTGTGTCTGGCTTTTCCCTGTATAGATGTCACTTTATTTAATCGATTCTGATTTGTATCTACCCGCTTCAACCAGTGTGGTCCCTTTAGGATATTAATAACTACTGCTGACCCATGTGTAATTTTTCATCTTTTGCACTAGAGGCTTGATGAGACCTTCAACCTTAAAGCGGGGGTTCACCCTAAAAAATCTATATACCATTAGATCCAGCATACTGTGAAATCTGCAGTATGCTGGCTTTTTTTTTCCCTGCTGTACTTATCGTGCTATCATAGTTTTTACCCGGCTTCCGGGTTCTCTATGCCCCGGGGAGTAGGCGTTCCTAAGACAAGGCGTAGATGATTAACGTGCTGGTAAAGCGTGTCAGGCCTTCCGAAAATACATGGCTTTTTACAGCGCCTGAGCAGTCAGCTCTACACGGCAGGTGGAGACGCCGTATAGCGCCGTGAAGAGCCGAGTCTCACTTTGTCTATTTTCGGAAGGCGTGACACGCTGTACCCGCACGTCAATCATCTACGCCTTATCTTAGGAATGCCTATTCCCTGCGGGAGTCAGAGCTCGGAGCCGGGTGAGAACAACGATAACACGGTAAGTACAGCAAAAAAAAAAAAAAAACAGCATACTGCAGATGTCAGCAGTATGCTGGATCTAATGGTAAATAGTTGATTTTCAGGGTGAACCTCCGCTTTAAAATATGCACTTTAACAAACTGGGACTTCACCCATGATCTAATACAATACCATACCTTCATCAACTTATACTCAGGCTTATTTGGTCTATATATGCACCTAAGGGTCACCCTCTCATTGGGCAGGCAGGCTATCCCTGAGATCACTTGCATCTTGTTCTTCAAGCATTGAGTATACTATGCTACATCCATCTGGGAATTGTTTTTAACTACTTGAGATTTACCTGTTTCAATATATTCAATTCTGTTGGTCCTGATGAAGCAGATGAGGCGCAAAACGTGTTGACCTTCTCCAAAGATTTAATGCTTTTATCTTTGTAATGTACTATACAGGTAGTAACATTTTTAAATTGTATAATATAAAATAATGTTCTGCCCACCTGGCTGTGTCATTCATTCGCAGAGCTCTGTGAATAAGAGAACTACAAGTACCGACAGCTTTTGCAGCTGTCAGCTTGAAGTTCTCAATGAACTACCATGGTGCTGTTGAGCCCTCTAGGTAGTTCAATGTTTCTTCCTGTCATTGTGTAACTGCCTGCCCATACAAAGGTGAATTTATCCTTTAACTAGGGGTTAATAGGAGCTTAAATAAGAATTAGTGTAATTAGTGTGGCTCCGCTATTGATTTGACAGCTGCATCCTGCTCTGTGTATTGGCTGCAGCTGTCCGTTTGACAACCCCATTTTTTGACTTAAAGAACCAGATATATACTGGTAAATGCCACACAATATAAGTATATTTGTTTAAAGACTGGATCAAATGGTATGGATAGAGGGTCAACCAAGCTACTACCTAGCTCACACACCATAAGCAGTAGTATTCCTGATAAGTCCTGACATAGCAATATATTCTGACTTAGAACGGGAGTCATTTGCCCTCAGTCATTAATTGAATCTGACCAGTGTCAATCAGAAAGTGCGGCTTTTATTCAGAACACATTTGCACATCAAGCCCATAGTGTCTGTCCCTGCACTGACATAGCACTGTTGCTATGTAGCAATAAACATCTTTAATAGATCAGAGTATATGTATTTGTCTTGTCTTGGGTGCCGGGATGAATTAACTCCTCTGTGCATGTACACAATGTATGTCATCCTAAGGACCGAAGATGCCTAGCTTGGAAGAAGGCTATCCAAAGATATCAACGGCAGCGAGGTAGATTGTGCATTGTTGGAAGAGAGGTAAGTGAAGAGGATTTAAAGTGGATGTAATCCCACTCTCATCCTTTCTAAACTACTGCCATAGTGCTGATCTATAAGGATATAGATGTCTCCTGCATGTATCCTTATCTGTCAAATGTCTCCCCTCTGTCTGTTATAAGAACTGAAAAACTGAAGATTCTGTGGGGTGGGTCTGTTGTCTGGAGCTCTGTGGGTGGAGTCGTGATGTCAGTAGACTTTCTACTAGTAGCATTTTCTCCTGTGTATTCCTTACAGTAAATTCTGCTATGATCACTAACATCCAGTCAAAATCCAGAAAACTTCAGAAAAGGAGTTGGGATGGGAATGAATAAATAATGCCTGTTTCAAGCTAGTGCATGTGATATGTAAATAACCTGTCATTCACAGCAAGGGGGAAGAACAAACAAAAACGTTCTCCTGTTTGTCCATTTATCTCACTGAAAAAAGAAAAGAGGATTGCTCAGAGCTGGATTAACTCTATGTGGCAAGACTGGGCACAGATGATAGGAAATCTTATACTCCACATTGTGACAATTTTTTGGGGGGGTTTACATCCACTTTAAAGCAGAGTTCCAGCCCGTATTGAAAAAATAAAAGTCAGCAGATACAAGTACTGCAGATGCTGACTTTTCATACAAGGACTTTTACCTGTCCAGGTAGCCTGCAATGTCGGCACCCAACACTGACCCATCAATTGGCTTTGGGTGCAGGTGTTGGCATCCTTACTAAGGGAAACAGGAATGAAGCCTTACAGCTTCACAGCCTGCTTCCTACTGCGCATGTGCGAATCATGTTACGCTTTCTGAATGGTCCCACTGTCTTCTGGGACCTGTGTGTGTCTCCCAGAAGGCAGCGGGAGGAAGGAGGATGACATAGGCCACCGCAGCACCATCACACGGAAGTGGGATTGAGTACCTGTTTTCGACAGGTATCCCCCTCGAAAGATGACAAATGTGGCACCGGAGGTTGGGAGGAAGCAGACAAGCGGAGCTTCCACTTTTAGGTGGAACTCGGCTTTAACCACTTAACCCCCAGACCATATTGCTGCCCAATGACCAGAGCACTTTTTGTGATTCGGCACTGCGTCGCTTTAACTGACAATTGCGCGGTCGTGCGACGTGGCTCCCAAACAAAATTGGTGTCCTTTTTTTCCCACAAATAGAGCTTTCTTTTGGTGGTATTTGATCATCTCTGCGGTTTTTATTTTTTGCGCTATAAACAAAAATAGAGCGACAATTTTGAAAAAAATTCAATATTTTTTACTTTTTGCTATAATAAATATCCCCCAAAAATATATAAAAAAACGTTTTTTTTCCCTCAGTTTAGGCCGATACGTATTCTTCTACATATTTTTCGTAAAAAAAAAATCATAATAAGCGTTTATTGATTGGTTTGCGCAAAAGTTATAGCGTTTACAAAATAGGGGGTAGTTTTATGGCATTTTTATTCAGTACTGCGACATTATGGCGGGCACTTCGGACACTTTTGACACTTTTTTGGGACCATTGGCATTTTTTTAGCGATCAATGCTATAAAAATGCATTGGATTACTATAAAAATGCCACTGGCAGTGAAGGGGTTAACACTAGGGGGCTAACTAACTGTATGGGGGGTTTCCTCCGCTGACAGGACCGGGAGCTTTGTCTTTACACACATAGCTCCCAGTCCCCGCTCTGTAACGAGCGATCGCGTGTGCCCGGCCTGCCGGGCACGCGCGCGGGACTCGGGGGCGAGCGGGGACGCGCGCACGCGCCCCTTAGTGGCTGCTTTAATGCGGACGTATAGCTACGGGCTCTCGCCCAGGAGAGCCACCGTCCCGCAGTAAAATGACGGCAGGTGGGGCTGAAGCGGTAAAGCATTAAAAAAAAATAGAAGCAGTCAGACTACTTATGATAGAAGAAACAAGTAATGTCTCTTCTGCAATAAAACAAACCTACCTGCCTGCTTGCAGTCTTCTGTGGCATGTAACCTCAGCTGCATATGTGAAGCTCAGTTTATATCTCCAACATATTCCCTGCGTGTCATGATGACTGACTCCTGCACATGCACAAGAGTAATGTTAATCCACAACGACCAATCAAGGTGGCTGACAACCAGAACACAGAAGGAGCCGGTGAGAAGTTCCCGGGGAGGTAACAATTCTCGGACCATTGCGGAGGTGGTAAGTATGGTGACTAATGTGCTTTTCCACTCGGGCAGTTAAATTTAATAAACCCCCACTATATGTTTGTTCACACAGCATACCTAAACATATTTTTTATATATATTTCCTACCTTTCTAGTTTTATTGGAGCAAATTTAAACATAGGACTCTATGGGCAGCTTCTATTGCTTTAAAAAGATGGCAATGTGAAGACAAAGTAAAGAAGTAGAGGCCATTTAAAAAAAATAAAAAAAAATAATGCAATGCAGAACTCACCCTTGAGATCTTTAATCCTTCATTATTTGTTAATGGACTAGTTTGCATCTGATAATGCCACCTGCCAGCACAGTACAGACAGGGTTAGTTATGGTAAACGATATTCCATAACCCACTTCTTAACGTGTCACGGCAGGATAGAGCTTTGCAGGATTTGTAAACTAAAAAGCACATAAAAAAGGTATACAACAGTTTACAATTTTTTATTTATTCTATATAATGGGAACAAGTATCAAATATAAAGTAGTATCCAGATTTAGATGCAAAAGTGGAAATACAGTTCTGTTTTAACACTGACGAAGGAATAGATGTAAGCTAACCAACACTAACGATGACAAATATAAAGCTATACACTATTGGATGTACAGTACATCAAAGCAGCCCTACAACTCCAGCAGGGCAAGGTATGAGTTAACTGTAGGGCACACACAGGGGCATTAGGATTTTTGTGATGGATAATTATAAGGTGTATCTATGTGTATCTGCTGATAAGTCTCAGTACTGTTTCCGTAACGGCAGAAATGATTGAAGAAAGCTCTTGTGACACATTAATCCAGGCTAGCTGCAGCCCTGAGTTACTTGATATGAAGTCTGATCTTGCTATATTACAGCTGCACACTGAGGTCTAAATTACTAATACGAATTATGAAATTCATGCTGAGTCCATCACCCCGGGCTCTTCCAGCTCCACTGGCAAATGTGTACAGGTTAAAGAAGTACAAACAACAACAGACCAAATAAATGCAAAACCTCACAACAGGGTATTAAAATACATATACACAAATGGCCATTTCTATTTCCCTTCATTCTAAAACATTTTAATAAATTTGAATAAAACTGATGTCTAACTTTAAGTTTATTTCCTTTTTTAGCCCCATTCTTTGTAATATCTAAAAAAATAAAATAAAAAACGGAACTCCTACATTAAAGGCCCAGTCCACTCCAAAGGGATATTTAGGTTGCTTTCACACTGGGGCTCCTGGTCCATTAGCGGTAAAGCACCGCTAGTTTTAGCGCTGTTTAACCTCCCTGGCGGTATGATTCTTTATGATTTTAGGTGCTGAAAGAGGTACCATTATTTGCAAGGAAATTTGGCGTTTTATACTGTAGGCTTGTAATTCTTAGGAATAACTCACTTAAATCTGACCAAACAAGAGTCTAGTAGGCATCCCGGGTATGATTTTTTTTTAAAAACAAAATGATAAATTATAATATAATAAATAATTATAACAAATAATAATATAATTATAATAAAAATTATTCAATAATGTATTTAACTCAAAATCACTGAAATGTGCTCAGTTGCAGAATTGTCGCTGTCATTACTTTTATTTTTTTATGACGAATTTCCCCACAAATTGCTATTGCTCAATTCTGCATGTGATTATTATTTATTATCGCTGTTTTCTAGCTGATCTAAAACCATTTTTGATATAAAGGTACACTTTTGGTTGCTATGGGCAATCTACAGTTTGCAGGCAGAAAGAACAGTTTTTATTATGTAAAAGAACATGTAGACCACTAGGGACAAGGAGGTGTGTATTTTTTACATACAGTACTGTAATCTATAAGATTACAATATACTGTATGTAATGTGTTTGTTTACGTTTTTGAATTTGGCGCCGTTCTCCACTCCCATGCGTCGTAACGTCGCAGGCAACGGAGATCGACGGCACACAGAAGCACTGTGTGAATCGAGCGAGCACCCGCTGGCTCACACAGTGCGGATGCATCGCTGGATCCAGGAACAACGTAAGAAAACCCCTGCTGTGGATGCTGCGAGGCGAGCCCGAGTCTGACTTGGGGTTACCAATCGCAGCACAAAAATGTAACCCCGAGTCAGACTCGGGACAACCGCCAGGGGGGTTAAGCTGCGCTTTTAGGCCTGTGTTGCGGCGCTTCTGAAGCACATTCATTCCAATAGGCAGGGGAAGTGTAGGAGAGCTGTACAGTATACAGTGTTCCTAAACCTCCCCAAAGATGCTTCTTGCAGGACTTTCTTTTACCCATCCCACAAGCATTACCATTACCATATGCGCAACCTAAAGTTGCAGTGAATTCAAAGTAGTTTATGCGCTACTTTGGTCTGACTTTCATGCAACTTGAAGGCCATAGACATCAATGTTAACCCTCAAAAGTTTTATGAACGTCATACCTGGATGTTATACAATGCAACAGTTATGCAACAGTTCTCCATTATCACTGGTCAAAGCCAGTCATATTGAAGTTGCACCCAACCAAAGTTGGGGCAACTTTGGAGTCGTACAAGTGTGAATTGAGCCTTAATCACACACCCACAATGTATCCAGCCCATTCTGCTTTCCAATTGTGAGAGGCATGTTGTGCCTGTGCCTGCCCACACCACGGAACCATCACAAATGACTCTGTAGCACAGGAAAATTCTTACTGTTTTTAGAACAGCTTGTGACCTGGTTTTCTCTACTGCAGTTAAAGTAGAACTATAGGCAAAACTTTTTTTCTCATTTTAAATAGAATAGGGGAAGGTTATAAGTATAACCCCTGTATGGTTTATTTTTGCCATCTGTGTCCCATTATGATTAGAGAGATTTACCCTCTCTTTTATCTTTACTTCCTATCCCATTGGCAAGAGAGGAGAGGAAATCCTTGCAAATAAGATTGCAGATCACCAGAGCTATTGTCCCCATTGGAGGATTACTTTGCTTGGGCAATCCAAAATTATATATACTTAATAGATAAATAAGAACAAATAGAGAGGGTTAATTACTCCAACAGGGGCATAGATAATAATAATAATAAGAAGAAGAAGAATAAAAACAGAGAGGTGTCCTAATCCATATTCACTCTAAAAAGACAGCTTTAAGTCTCAAGTCTGTGATTGGACAATGAAGGGGAGCTCATCCGTCTGCTCTTACTTCTTTTAGCATGTCTGTTGTCATCCCATGGGCATGATACACACCTGATTGGCTCCTAATTGCCGCTTTTCTTTCTTGTGTGTGCAGCTATGCAGGGAATTGCAAGAGGATGGCATTAAAGCGGAGTTCCACCCTTAAAATCACTTTGTTTCATTCCATCCAGCATACTGGCGTCAGCGCCAGTATGCTGTTTTTTTTTTCTTTTCTTAATGCATGTACTTACTTTATATTAAATCATTGAATTTCAGGCGCACCGCGGTATGTCGCCGCTATAAGGCGTCACCCCTTCCGGAAACAGCCGATTAGCATTCGGCTCTTCTCGGCGCCTGCGCACAGACCCAGGAGCTGACTGCGCAGGCACCGTATATAGCCGCGTCACGCCCTCCGAAAAAAGCCGAACTAGGACCGGCTATTTTCGGCGCCTGTGCAGTCAGCTCCTGGGTCTGTGCGCAGGCGCCGAGAAGAGCCGAATGCTAATCGGCTGTTTCCGGAAGGCGTGACGCCTTATAGCGGCGACATACCGCGGTGCGCCTGAAATTCAATGATTTTATATAAAGTAAGTACATGCATTAAAAAAAAAAAAAAAAAAAAAACAGCATACTGGCGCTGACGCCAGTATGCTGGATGGAATGAAACAAAGTGATTTTAAGGGTGGAACTCCACTTTAAGTCATATTTGGGAATTTACTTTTTTTTATTTTTTATAAATGAATTACATCATTAATTGGTATATATACATATACACCTATTGTGTATATATTACAGTTGCATTGGATTTCTTATGTATGTATTGATGTCTTGACCCTGATATCTTGGGTCAGATCAGTGTAAACTGGTTATTTTATGTCTGTAAATGGTATAATCCAGATTCCCTGTATGTTCGGGCTAGATAGTTCATAGATAGACCACTACCATCTTCTTCATGTTCACTCAGTTACCAGCTGTCATAGCAAGCATAAGGCTGAGAAGATTATTGGCTTATTACCCAATGCTGCTCCAGTGGATGGATAGAAAAAATAAATATTTGTCAGGTGTGTATTTTTTCCAAGTATCCGTTTTCCTGGGGCTCCAATGTTCACACACTCCATAGTTTCCCTTTAAATACAGACGTTAACATGTATCCCATGCCTGAACTATTATTGTTTCCATCTGGCTGAGTAATCACTGCAAAGAAGTCCACTGACCAAACAAACCACCCGGCCACCCGTGGATGGTACTTATGCAGTCAGACTCTGTGTTGGCACTGATGCAGAGCACTGAATGATCGCTCCAATGATGGCAGTCATCTCCTGGATCTCCCCGCACATCTTCCCCCCTGCCTGGCCAATACGGCAGCTTCTCCTTTTAGTTAATTGGGTCTCAAGGATCGTTTCCTGATTGGCCGGGAGGAGAAGCAGGAAGACAATAGCGAATATTAATTTTCCCATTGTCACACTACAGTCACACTAATCATGTGCTTCAAAAAATAAAAAAAATGGAATCTGTGCATCTGATGCCCTGCATGTAGATTTTATATATATATATATATATATATATATATATATATATATATATATATATATATATATATATAATGTGGAAAAGCTCTGCTTATTTCCTTATTTCCATAATCCAATTATAATCCAATTATTATTTGCAAGCAGAAAAATATATATATATTTTTTTTCTTGCACCTGATTGGGCTTTCTGTGCAAAGTGAAGTTTTACCTCATTATTACGCTCTGGTGCAACTGCATTTGAAAAGTACACAGTCTATTTTCTTTTAATGAATCAACCCCTGTTTTACTAAAGGCAACTTTACTCAACTTACAACTTTACTAAAGATAACTTTACACAAGTTGACTTGAGTCTGGCAAAGTTATAACCCTCCTAGTTAAATTATTGTGGTTGATTTACTAAAACTGGAGAGTGCAAAATCTGGTGCAACTGTGCATGGTAGCCAATCAGCTCTAACTTTAGCTTATTCAATCAAGCTTTCTCAAAAAACCTTAAAGCTGATTGGCTTCTATGCAAAAGTTTTCACTCTCCATTGTTAGTAAAAGCACTCCATTGACTCCGTTTGCAGAGCAAGGGAGCCATATTGCATGCGAGACATCATTATGTCTGAATACAATGGCCCGGATTCACGTAGGACCTACGCCGACGTATCTATAGATACGCCGATGTAAGTACAAATGTGCGCCGTCGTATCTCTGCGCCGATTCCCCAAGCTAGATACGTCGAAAAATTTGGCTTCAGCCGCCCAACGTAACTTGCCTACGCCGGCGTATCGTGGGCGCATAGTTATGCTGGACGCATTCAGTGTACACATGTTAAATATGCAAATGAGTAAGATACGCCGATTCACGAATGTACTTGCGCCCGGCGCATGTTTTAAGCGATTTCTAAGGGTTACGTCCAGCATAAAGTTATCCCTCATATAGGAGGCGCAACCCATGCAAAGGTATGGACCAGGGAATGACTGTCGTTGATTTTTACATCGTTTACGTAGTACGTGAATAGGGCTGTGCGTAGGTTACGTTCACATCGTAGGCAGTGTTTTGACGTATCTTAGCCAGTAATTTCGACGTGACTGTGAGCATGTGCACTGGGATGTGTCCAAGATACGACGCATGCGCAGTTCATTTTTTGAAGCTCAGCCCATCATTTGCATGGGGTCACGCTTCATTTAAATGTAACACGCCCACTTTCACCTACTTTGACTTACGTCGGCTTACGCCGACAACTATACGCTACGCCGGCGCAACATTGAGAGCATTTGCTTTGTAAATTGATTGCTTGCCTCTCAACGTTGCGCCGGCGTAGCGTAAAGAAGATATGCTACGCCGGCAGAAAGATGCGCCGAGGTGCGTGAATCTACCCCAATGATTCACATAGAGATATGACGGTGTATCTACTGATACACCGTCGTATCTGTGAGATCCGACGCTCGGATCTATGCGGCTGATTCCTCGAATCAGGTTCCGCATAGATCTCCCTTAGAGCCGACTGGTGTAAGTGAGTTACACTGTCGGATCTTAGGCTGCAATCTCCCGCCGTCCGCTAGGTGGCGCTTCTATTACTATACGCGACGAATATGCAAATGAGGAGAACCGCCTATTCTGAAACGAACGCCCGGCCGTCGTTTTTTTTTTACGTCGTTTGCGTTCGGCTTTTTCCGGCGGATCGTTACCCCTGCTATATGCAGGGTAAGTGCGGCGTATCCTATGTTAAGTATGGCCGTCGTTCCCGCGTCGAATTTTGAATTTTTTACGTCGTTTACGTAAGTCGCTTCGGGAATACGGCCATAAGTTACTAGCATTAACAAATTAACTTTTAATTAATCGATTAATCTTTAATTTTTTTGATCGATCAAAATCTTTTTGATCGATTAAAATTCTTTTGATTGGTACTCACCTCTCTGCCGGCTTCTGGGCCTTCAGGGAGTTCCGTCTGAAATCCGGTAACGTCACGGACAACCGGCGGGGCTTTCCGTGTCCATCTGAAGGGCTCCTTTGCTGTGCCTTCATATTTGCATGCTGGCGGGACCTAACTATCTGCCACACACAAGGGCTGTTACACTTCCCTCTATCAACCTGGGATTCTACAACCATCCACTGGGAGTTGTGATAGTTCCCTTTACGGGACATCTACATGCCGACGGACTGATGTTTACCTCTCCTCATCTGGATTCAGCAGTGGTATCGTTGTACACATTTTTATACCAGTATCATACTTGGCTACATGTTTTTATGACTGCTTTTGGTACCGTTTGGTATTACTTGCACCATTTTTACAGTTTATGTAGCTACATCCATTTTATCTCCAGTGCAATATTTATTTTGTTACCTACTTGTAGACTATAAAAGTTTTAATGCTATTCCCATCGAACGCTGCCTTTGTGTGTTTTTTGTATTCTGCTATACATTTTTCCAGTGATTGGTAGCTGCACTGGGAATCGGCCTGCAAGGAGATCAGCTAAAAGTAGTTGGATCTGTATGTGCGTTCTAATTAATCGAAATTAATCGATTAATCGATTAAAAAATAAAACAATTAATCAAACACCAAAATTTTGATCAGTAACAGCCCTAGTCGAAAACAGGCAATGCACGCCGGGAAATTTAGCCGGCGGTGCATGCGCAGTACGATCGGCGCGGGGACGCGCGTGATTTAAATAGTAAACTCCCCCTAGCCGCGGAATTTGCATTCCGCCGGGGGATTTACGATCCGCCAGGGCAACTTACGAGGCAAGTGCTTTCTGAATACAGCACTTGCCTCAAAAACTGGCGCAGGCGGATCGTAAAAAAGATAGCTCACGCGGATCAAAAGATCCGCTGATCTATGTGAATCTACCCCAATGACTCTAATAAGCTCCAGCTCTCTGTTTACACCAAACCACACTTGGCCTTGTCTACACCAACAAGGTGAATTTGCAATAGTATTATTAAACAGAATTATGCAGCACTTTTCTATATAAAAGGGAGATAATAGAGTTATGCCCCGTACACACGATAAGATTATCGAATGAATGATCGTCTGTTTTTTTTTTTTTTGCATGATAATCTCAGATTGATGAGTTTACTTAAGTTACGATAATTCTTGTACGACAGAATAAAAATTCAGAAGGGATGTCATGTGTTGTAGTGCATTTGTATTGCATTTTCGAATTACAGCTGTACTGATAAAACGAATATCGGAAGATCTGGCATTGTACGGAAAAAAAGATTCCGTGCATGTCCGATTAAATAATATCAGATGAACTCTCCTGATTGGCAAAGCTATGTACCAACGATCAGATTATTGTACAATCGCTCTGAAATTGGAATTTTTCATACAATTTTCTGATTGTGTTTACTGGCATTATAATACAATTCTATACAAGTAGGTTAAGAGAGCCCTGTTCATGAGAGCTTACAATCTAAAGTGATCCAAAAGGTTATACCTGTGAGGGATGAGCTGATCAGTGTTGCCAACCTACCAGATTGAAATTTACTGGCACGACACCCGAAATGTACTGGCACAGCAACGTTTTTACTGGAATTTCACAAAAGTTACTAAATAACATTTTTAGGTGCAAATTTCAGTATTTAGGCTACAAACAAGTACACTAGGCAAATAGCAATGTGTCAAGGTAGATATTAAGGAAAAAAAAAACATATTTTTGTTATTTTCGATATAATAAGGGCAAATTATTTAGTCCCATCACCCCCTGCCTCCATCCACCTCTGCCACCAACACCCCTTGCCTTCACCCCCCTCTGCGGTGCCACAATCTCCCTCTGCCTCCAATCTCCCCTTGCCTCCAATCTCCACCAGGCCCCCTGCCTCCATCGTTCCCTGGGGTGCCACCAACAACCCCTTACTCCATCCCCCACCCTTCGCGGTGCCACTATCCCCTCTGCGGTGCCACCAACACCCTGCCTCCAATCTCCCCCTGCCTCCATCCCCCTTTGCGGTGCCACCGCAGCCACCATCACCCCCTGCTTCCAATCACCACCCGCCTCCAATCACCATGCGCAGTTCAAGCTGAACCGATCTTGACTATTTTTACTTGCACATTCCACGGACATTTATGAACGGGGGAAAAAAGTGCCAGTTTTTAAGAACTGTCCGTAAAAATATGGACTGTTGGCAACACTGGAGCTGATGGGAGTAAGTAAACTTCCAGTGGTTAGGTAAAGGTCTAAAGAGATGGGTTTTCAGGGTGAAGGTGGAGAAAGTAGGAGATAGAAGGATTTGAGTAAGACGTTCCAGAGGATGGGAGAGGCTCTAGAGAAATCCTGGAAGTGAGCGTGGGAGAAGGTGATTAGGGGGCTATAGAGCAGGAGGTCTTAGGAGAAGGGATAGTTTGGGTTAAACATTAAGACAAGTGAAAAATGGGGATGTGTGGTGTTAAGACAAGGTTGTCGATGGAATTGGGGGCAATGTGTGGATGGCTTTGCATGTTTTCTTTAGTATTTTGAATTTCACACATTGGCTGAGTGGGATCCAGAGGAGGGATTGGCAGAGAGAGGTGGTGGACACTAAGCTGTTGGCTGAGGGGCATGTGTCTAGCAGTGGCATTCATGATGGACAGACACTATACAAATCCCATTAAAAATAAAAGCTATTCCCTAGAAGACAGTTCCTCTTTAATATCTATACTCCAGTTAAAACCCCTTTTTACCCTGAGACGTTCTACTGTATTTGTTTCAATTAAAAAAAAGCTGCCAGGAATTATAACAGCACACAATACTTTTGTCTCCCATTAACCGATATGACCTTCAAAGCAAAGTAGCACCTTCCATCCATTCTATGACACTTCACCTTGGAAACTGCATAACTGCATGAACATCAACAAAGCCAAAGCACCTTAGTTAATTAAATTAGTGCTCAATGATAAATGGCTATGTATGCTATTTATTTGGTGTGTCAATGTGCTGAGCCATTTAGGTGACTGTTACAGATGATGTCCACTAAGTGTTGTGAGCTCGTGGTGGCTGTTGTCGTGTTGATTGCTCCCGTGTTTTTCACCCGTCTTGGTTTTTCTTTGTTGCAACGCTTAACTTAATGAGGTTAAAAGTTTTTTCCCGGGTAACAAATTGCTTTCGGCAATTCACTAGAGAAGTTTCCACCTGGTAATTAATATCAGCTATTACCGTCGTTTTATGTAAGCCCTGGCTCTCTACGGCTCCACCATTAGAGGCTTCTGAGTCGGGACTTCCACGGAATTCTAATTGAATTGCTGGCATACGCAGTGAGTCATTTTAAAAGGTGCGTGGATCCGAGTCGTACCCACAGGCTTAAATTTCATCGTCTCGTAATTACACCACATTACTTTCTTTCATGGAAAGTGGTGGCCTAATACATAAATAACACTTTATTCTATTAGACCTCACCCCCCTCCCCCCACCTCCATCCTAGATTATCAAAAGGTTATTTGTTTCTGAATGGATGCAGATAGCGCATCTTATGTTACCATTTAATGGAATGACAAAGACTTCTTTGCAGTGATTACTCAGCCGGATAGAAACAATAATAGTTTAGGCATGGGATACATGTTAACGTCTGTATTTAAAGGGAAACTATGGTGTGCGAACATTGGAGCCCCAGGAAAACGGCGAAATACTTGGAAAAAATACACACCTGTCAAATAATTTTTTTTCTGTCAAAGACATGAGACGTAAGCTGGCAATGCACTGATCATTTCTTTGCTGAACCGACCGTAATTTACTGTATTTATCGCGGTATAACGCGCTCCCGCGTATACCGCGCACCCCTAAAGTGACCCCCAATCCTATGGAAAAAAAGTTATTTTTGTACTTAAAGTTTTGGTGTCTTGCGCGGCGCCCATCGGCGGCCTCGTCGGGTCCGGCGTCCTTCTGCGGCTTCGGGTGTCCTCTTCGGCGGGTCCGGCGTCCTTCTGCGGGATCGGGTGTCCTTCTGCGGCGGGTCCGGTGTCCTCTTCGGCGGGTCCAGTGTCCTCTTCGGCGGGTCCGGCGTCCTCGCGGTGTCCTCGCGTCCTCCCCGCTCGTTTCCCGTGCCGAGTTTTGAATACTGCGCCAGCATATACCCAGCGCAGTACACTCGGGCAGGCTCGGCAACTGTCGCGCTCACGTCCTGTACGTCCAGGACGTGACCGCGGAAGAAGCTGAGACTGGCCGAATATACCCGAGTGTACTGCGCTGGGTATATGTCGGCGCAGTATTCAAAACTCGGCGCGGGAAAGCGGGTATCGGCGTATATCGCGCACCCACGATTTTGCCCTGATTTTCAGGGCAAAAAAGTGCGCGATATACGCCGATAAATACGGTAACCACTTGATTACTGGGCACATTTACCCCCTCCTGCCCAGGCAAAATTTCAGCTTCCGTGTACGCTTTAATGCCGCGTACACACGATCACTTTTTATGATGAAAAAAAAACAAAGTTTTCAAAAACGTCATTTAAAATGATTGTGTGTGGGAAAAACGTTGTTTTATGTCTTCAAAAAAACTAACAAAAAAAAATTCATGTCATAAAAAGTGATGGTATGTGGGCAAAACGATGTTAAAAACAACGTTTTTAAACCCGCGCATGCTCAGAAGCAAGTTATGAGACGGAGTTTCAATGGAACAGAGTGCTAGAGCATTTTGGAAAAACGATGGTGTGTATGCAACGTCGTTTTGGAAAATTAAGTTTGAAAAACGTCGTTTTGTTTCGTCACATAAAACGTCATTTTTTTTATCACAAAAAGTGATCGCGTGTACGCGGCATTACTGACAATTGCGCGGTAATGCGACGTGGCTCCCAAACAAATTTGACGTCCTTTTTTCCCCACAAATAGAGCTTTCTTTTGGTGGTATTTGATCACCTCTGCGGTTTAAATTGTTTGTGCTATAAACAAAAAAAGAGCGACAATTTTGAAAAAAACACAATATTTTTTACTTTTTGCTATAATAAATATCCCAATTGTAAAAAAAAAAAAAAATTCTCAGTTTAGGCTGATACGTATTCTTCTACATATTTTTGGTAAAAAACAAACAAATAAAAATGCAATAAGCGACTGGTTTGCGCAAAAGTTATAGCGCCTACAAAATAGGGGACAGAATTATGATGTATTTTTTATTTTTTTACTAGTAATAACAGCGATCTGCGATTTTTATTGGGACTGCGACATTATGACGTACACATCGGACACTTTTGAAAATTTTTTGGGTCCATTCACATTTATACAGCGATCAGTGCTATAAATATGCACTGATGACTGTATAAATGTGACTGGCAGGGAAGGGGTTAACACTAGGGGGAGGGGACTGACTGGGGGAGGTGACCAATCTGTGTCCCTATGTACAAGGGACACAGCATCGGTCTCCTCTCCCTGACAGTACGTGGATTTCTGTGTTTACACACAGAGATCCACGTCCTTGTCTGTGTAACGGCCGATCACAGGTGCTTGGCGGCACTGCAGTGTTGCGGCGGGCACGCACCGCACGCCGATGGCAGCGCTGACGCGCTCCTGTGGCCGGAGGAGCCGAGGATGTCTATAGACGTCCTCCCGGCAATTGAGAGCCACCTTGTGGCCGTCTTTTGCCTATAGGCAGGATACCAAGTGCTTAAAAAATGTAGCCTCCCCAACTGAACAGTATTAAATTCTGGACAGTATGAAGCCTCTTACACACGATCGGATTTCCATTGGACAAATCCATGGAATTTTGTGCGAAGGGCATTGGCCGTGAACTTGGTAAGCATACAGACGGCAAAACGTTATCAGCCAACAAATACGAAACAATGTCCCTTTTCAGCTCTTTAGCACCAACTTTTGGGCAACTTCTGCTAATGTTGTGCTATGGTTAACATTCTGAACATGCGTGTTTTTACTTGCGTGTTTTTACTTTGGATTTTTTTCCGCCGGACTTGTGTACAAATGATCGGATAATCCGACGGCACACATCTGCTATCGGAAAATTTGAAAGCATGCTATCCAACATTTGTTGGTGGAAAATACGACAACAATTGTCTGATACAAATGGACGGATTTTACAACAAAACCCTGCCATCACACAGTTGTTGTCCGAAAATCTGATTGTGTGTACGAGGCTTTAGATTGACTTCTGTCGATGGGAAAAGCTGGAAAAAAAATCTTGAGCAGCAGCAGCAGCAAGTACAGAACAGACTTTTCTTATGTAATGACATTGCTTACTCTGATTTTACTGTACAGTGTGAACTTTTTACAATGGGCAATAAAAAATGAGATAGAGCCCCTCTTCATTGGCTGAAGGGCCTTCAGTATCATGTAACCCTTTTCTTCCATGCCAAACTGTCCCTGGTCCACCCCCTTTAGGGCCCTTTTACACTATCAGATCCATTCCTTAAATATCCGCTTGCTCAGCAGGAATCGCTCCGTTGATCCCCGCTGAGCCAGCAGATGACAGGGCGGTCCCCGCACACTGTGCAGGGACCGCCCTGTCAGATCTCCGCTCTCCTCTATGGGGGGATCGGATGAACACGGACCATCTGTACGTGTTCACCCGATTCGCAGATGAATGGAAAAATAGGATTTTCCTCCATCTGCAGAAACGGACCATAGCGGGGACCGATAATATCGCTATCCCATGGAGGATACATGTATGTCCGTATTTCATCCAAAAACGAATGGATGAAATACAGACACACAACAAAATAAAAAAGTCCATAACTCCCATAGTTTGTATATCTCATAGATATATTGCTATATCTTTTGTGCAAACCAATCAATATACGCTTATTGAGTTTTTCTTTACTAAAAATATGTATCAGAATACATATTGGCCTAAATTGATAAAGAAATTCATTTTTTTTTTTTTTTTATTATTTATTGGATATGTATTATAGCAGAAAGTAAAAATATTGTTGATTTATTTCAAAATTGTCGCTCCTTTTTTGTTTATGGCGCAAAAAAATAGGAACCGATCAAATACCATCAAAATAAAGCTCTATTTGTGACCACGTAATTGTCAGTTAAAGTAACGCAGTGCCATATCGCAAAAAATGGCCTGGTCATGATGGGGGTAAAACCTTCCGAGGTTATAGTGGTTAAAGTGAACCTTCGGTCATTTTTTCATCTTTCCATCTATTAAATCTTCTGTCCTTGTTGTTTTACCTTTGGATATTAAAACATATTTTTTTTCTGCCAGTAAACACCTTATACAGCCTACTTCCTGTTTCTTGTCTGGCCATTAGCCTTTGCTTATGACATCATGCACAGTTCTCTCTCAGGCCGCGTACACACGGTCGTGCCGTCGTCCGTCAGGGCAGGACTTAGGGTGGTGGGGGCCCCTGGGCTTGAGTGTTGGAGCCGAGAATTGGGGAGGATGGAAGACGTTGAGCGAGGGGGGATCATAGTTGTTAAGCGTGGGGGGTGCGCATTAAAGTTGTTGAGCGGGGGGGGAGCGAATCGAAGTTGTTGAGTGGGGGGGGGGGTGACCCTTCAGCAGACCGCTCCGGTTCCTCCTGCTTCTGTGCTGCCTCCTATTGCAGTGCGGGCAAATTAACCATTTCGTGCGGGACTGCGGGAAGAAGAGGTCTGTGCAGGAAAGTCCCCCAGAATCCGTGCGTGTTGGGAGGTATGCGCAGGGCTGCCATTAGGAATTTTGGGGCCCCTTATACAGGGGGGGGGTGCTGCCGTCTGCAATTGAGAAGCAGGGGGACTGCCGCAAATTGAGAAGCAGGGGGGGACTTTACGAAAAAAAGAAGAAAAAAAAGAAAAATATATATATATATCTAAAAAAAAATGTAAAAAAATAAAAAAGGAGGGGTTGCCATGTGGGGGCCCTGGAGAGCTCTGGGCCCTTTAATAATAATAATATTATGCCATCCGGGCCCCTGGGGACCTGCGGACCCCAATACTAAGTCCGGCCCTGGCCGTCGTATGTGTTGAAGTCACCGAGTTTGAGAACGAGAGATTTGGTCTTGACAGTGTGTACGCAAAGACAGCTTGTCAAGTTTCTCGACAAGCCTAACAAGGAACTCGTAGAAGAAAACGAAAAAAACGAAAACGTGTCTGAAACGACGAGTTCCTTGGACGTGTACGAGGCCTCACTCTCATGAGAGTTTGCCAGGAAGCAGGAGGGGGGGGGGGGGTCATAAGAGGGCCTGCAGGTCTGGAGGTGTGCCTCTGTGTGTCTGTGTAAATCCAGGAAGTGAACAGGCAGCAGCTTCAGCTGCCCGCGGTCATAATGGTCGCAGCCAGACTTAGTGAAGGGATATTTCTGTAGCATATTTGGCAAGTACAGAATTACACTAAGTATAAAATAATATGCAATGTGGTTGGAGAGAAGCTTCGGAATGGCAAAGATGTTTTTTTATTACAAATTATGTGAGCAGACTGCAGTTCCTCTTTAAATGGATGTGGCAGTGTATTCAGATGAACAAAAACCTGCAGCAATAAGTGGATGTTTCTCACATGAGTCAGAGTGCAGATCAGCTACAGACACAGAGTGATGGATGCTTCAGATGTAATAACCCTCTTCCTTTCTGACACATACATCAGACATACACCTGTGTCTGATCTGCACTCTCAGTAAAGTGGGGTTAGCCTTTTCATATGTGCAGGTGGAGCTCCGCTGGATTCTTATTCTCTACTGGTACTGTATGTAATTACTAGGTAGGACTGCTACATGGAATCATGAAGTGGTCCCGGCTCTGCTTTTATCTCTTCAGTATGTATAGCTGTGGTCTACTAAAGCAGTGTTTTTCAACTCCAGTCCTCAAGGCACACCAACAGGTCAAGTTTTCAGGATTTCCCTCAGATGAAATGGCTGTGGTGATTACTAAGGCAGTGAAACTGATCAAATCACCTGTGCAAAATAATGGAAAGCCTGAAAACATGACCTGTTGGTGTGCCTTGAGGACTGGAGTTGAAAAACACTGTACTAAAGAACCCTGCTGAACCGCTGCTGAGGTAAACACAGGGGTCAGATTTACTAAAGTGTTCAGTAAGGGGAAGTAAATTGCACTGCATCTGTATGTACTTCCGACAACCACAAAAAACACAGATTTTTAAAGTGAACACAAGTTTATTTCACCTGACTGCACACTTTATTAAATTAATTAGGGAATTTATGTTTTTTACTTGGTTACTTGCATGGAAAGCAGTAGCAGGGGTAGGCAACCTCTGCACTTCAACTGTTTGAAACTGCAAGTCCCATGAGACATTGCAAGACCCTGACAGCAACAGGCATGACTCCTAGAGGTAGAGGCATCATCCACCCTTCACTGACCCCCCCCCCCCCCTGCTAGGAAAGGACTATGGCCCAGTAGGGGCCCAGTAGGGGGATTCCCGTATCAACACTGTCTGTGTTGATGGGGGAATCAAGTATATTTCTTGCAGGAAAGAAACTAGCTCTGTGTATGACCAGCCTTAACCACTTAAGGACCGCCTACTGCACATTTACATCGGCAGAATGGCACGGCTGGGCACATCAACGTATATATACGTTGATTTTAGTACCCAGCCGTGGACCGGGACCGCGGGATCCGCGGACCCGATCGCCGCTGCGGCAGTGCGGCGATCCGTCCCTGAAGCGGAAGAACGGGGAGAGCCGTGTGTACACACGGCTTCCCCGTGCTTCTCTGTGGCCGTAGCATCGATCGCGTCACACCTACAGCCACACCCCCCTAAAGTTGTAAACAAAACACATAGGCACACATCCCCTACAGCGCCACCTGTGGTTAACTCCCAAACTGCAACTGTCATTTCCACAGTAAACAATGCAAATTTAAATGCATTTTTTGCTGTGAAAATGACAATTGTCCCAAAAATGTGTCAAAATTGTCCGAAGTGTCCGCCATATTGTCGCAGTCACGAAAAAAATCGCCGATCGCCGCTATTAGTAGTAAAAAAAAAAAAATTAATAAAAATGCAATAAAACTATTCCTTATTTTGTAAACGCTATAAAATTTTGCGAAAACCAACCGATAAACGCTTATTGCGATTTTTTTTACCAAAAATAGGTAGAAGAATACGTATCGGCTTAAACTGAGGAAAAAAAATGTTTTTTTATATATTTTTGGGGGATTTTTATTATAGCAAAAAGTAAAAAATATTGCATTTTTTTTTAAATTGTCGCTCTATTTTTGTTTATAGCGCAAAAAATAAAAACCGCAGAGGTGATCAAATACCACCAAAAGAAAGCTCTATTTGTGGGGAAAAAAGGACGCCAATTTTGTTTGGGAGCCACGTCGCATGACCGCGCAATTGTCAGTTAAAGCGACGCAGTGCCGAATCGCAAAAAGGGGCAAGGTCCTTTACCTGCATTTTGGTCCGGGTGTTAAGTGGTTAAACAGGGGCTATTGGTAAATTTAGCTGTGCTAGATGGTAACTAACCTAGCCGATTTGTAGTCTTTGTGATCATTTGGATTTTCCCCTAAGCCTGGTTTAACTGTGGTTCCTTCCTTCTGTCAATAGGTGGCACTGTTGCCTTTAGCCTTATTATGGTGAGCTGCAGCGAGCCTGAGTTATAAATATGCATATGTCTTTCAGCCAATCAGTAGGAGTTTCAGGCCACTGAGCATGCTCGGAGAGAGTATATTTGGATGAAATCAGGTGATCAAGGTTCTCTCACCCAGACCTTGGTCTGGAGTGGATGTGTGAGGAACAGATGCGCTGGGTGAGGCCTAGTCTTTTAGAGTAAGGCTTTTCCCAGGTGGAGAAACGCATCGGGTGGAGCCACATCTGAAATGTCTGTGCACACTAGCTGACTGGCGAGGACTGCGGCAGTTATTGTTATATTGCTGTTTTTAATTATCTTACTTGTAAGGGCAACAATTTTTTTATACATTTTGAATTTTTTTAAGTCCTGCACTATGAATTGCCTACCTCTTCCTTCACATGGTTGGGGATAACTGTTCCATATATGCTGGGATTCCTAATAGAGAAAGTGTTCATTTGATGATGTTGGACCTTCTCAGTGAATGACAGGTTATCCTCTCTAAATAACACAGGAGTGTGTGGAGTATAGGGTTGTCCCGATACCATTTTTTTAGGACCGAGTACAAGTACCGATACTTTTTTTCATGTACTCGCCGATACCGAATACCGATACTTTTTTTTAAATGTGTCCCCAAATACAGCCATGTCCCCCACATATTGCAGCCATGTCCCCCACATATTGCAGCCATGTCCCCTACATATGCAGCCATGTCCCCCCACATATGCAGCCATGTCCCCCCACATATGCAGCCATGTCCCCCACATATTGCAGCCATGTCCCCCATATATGCAGCCATGTCCCCCACATATTGCAGCCGTGTCCCCCACATATTGCAGCCATGCCCCCACATATGCTGCCATGTCCCCCACATATTGCAGCCATGTCCCCCACATATTGCAGCCATGTCCCCCATATACAGCCACAAGTACTCCTGCAAATACTCGGTATCGGTCCCAATACCGATACTGGTATCGGTATCGGGACAACCCTAGTGGAGTACAAAGCGAATTTGATCTCTATAGCTTAAGATCCACAGTCTCTGGTAAGAGGTGTGATACACTATGGGAAAGGATCTGTGTGAACACCCTGGGCCAGATTCTCAGCTGCGATACAACGGTGTATCTCAGATACACCGTCGTATCTCATTTTTTTTCAATGGGTATCTATGCGTGTGATTCCTAGAATCACTTACGCATAGATACACTAAAGTTCCACCAGGTGTAAAACCATTACACCGTCGGATCGTAGATGTAATGACAACGCCGGCCGCTAGGTGGCCTTTACGTTGTTTTCTCATTTGCCTATGCAAATGAGCCTAATACGCCGATTCCCGAATGTTTTTACGCCGCACCGTCGTCGTTTACGTCGTTTCCGTATGCGTAAGGTTACCCCTGCTATAATGAGGGGTAACCTTACGAAGTTCCGTCGTTGCCATGTTAAGTATGGCGTCGGGTCAGCGTCTTTTTCCGTCGGTTACGTCGTTTTACTAAGTCGTTCGCGAATAGGGCATTGCGTAAATGACGATCACGTCGTTTTGACGTCGGTTTCAAAGACGCTTTCCGACGTGAGCTGGAGCATGCGCACTGGGCTTTTTCCCCGGCCGGCGCAGTTCGATCGACGCAAGGGCGCGCTTAATTTAAATACAAGCCGCCCCCTTTGAATTACGTGGGGAAACGCCGGGCCATTTACACTACGCTGCCGCCGCAAACTACGGAGCAAGTGCTTTGAGAATACAGCACTTGCTCTAGTAAGTTGCGGTGGCGTAGTGTAAATGCCTTACTCTACGCCGCCGCAGATTCTTAGAGAATCTGGCCCCCTGTCATTATTGCTTTTTGCGCAATTCAGTCACTGGGAGCCCTATTGTTTATATAGACGTTTATTTAATATTAATATAAACTTTTTTCTTCTGGATTTTTTTTTTTATATAAAACTTTGATAAAGTTATATATTTTTTTTGTTTGTATGTTTGAGATTTCTGTCACTTGAATACAAATATTGATTTGAGAAGCGCACCTGGTCACTTTTTAATATAAGTATTTGAGCCCTAGAATGATGTGGGTTCACCCTATTGCGAATTAGATGTGGGGTTCTAATTCGGATGTCAGTAGAGTGTGACCGCCTCTCCATGGATCAAATTGCACAGGAGTCCTGTGTGTCTTCTTGTCCATTTCAGGTCCAAATTCAGCCAAACATTCGGGCTGAAATCAGACCTGAAACGGTGAATGGGGACGCACCGGACCCCTGCTGTGAGCTGCTCTGTACTGCAGTGTGAACCCAGCCTCAGACTCGTAGGTATCGGTTCTCATACACATGATTTGTGGGTTGTGTAAATTACTTATCCATTGAACTTTTAGGTTCATAAGTGGTGTTGTGGTGGATCAGTGCAGCATCCTTTTCCCTGTTATACTTGTATTGCTGTCTACCTGGCTGTTGTATTTTTTGGAGTCTGCTGATCTATCTGTCTACTGCCCTAGGGTGTCCTGTTCCCTAACCCTCTCTCCCTACATTTTATTGTTGTGAGCAACAAACTTGTGTTCATCCTAAAAGTGACTGGCACCCATCTGTTCTGCAACTAGCCACATCCATTATGTCTAAGAACCAGGCACCTGAGGTGAAATGTCAGTCCTCCCTGATGTTGGGGGTCAGGGGGGCGATACACGTGCAATGTGGTGTCCTCTGATGAAAAAGAGGTCCAAGTTTCTTTTTTTATTGTGTTGAGGTGTGTTGCTAGCCAGTTCAAAATAAAAGGGATTTCTTAATCAGCACTTCTCAATTTATTGATCTCTTTAAATTAATCAGCACATAATTAACTCTTGGCACTGGAAAGTATTGCTTTGGCTATAATGATCAAAATTTACAATTTCCACAACTGTATTAATTGCTCAATCTAAAAAAGATGAAGTTTTCAGTCTTCGTCCAATCTCTGCTTTCATTTTTGCCTTGACAAGAATGACATATAGCCCTGCCCCTGAAGCCTCCTGGAACCCATATCCCAGGAGGAATCAGCTTACAAGGCAGAAAGTTAGTGGTAAGACGTTGGATGATGTTGGAGAAGAAAATGGCGGGGAGAAACGTGTGGGGCATCAATGGTAGTGGCAAATCACAACAGAACAGGTGGATTAGCTGGATCTATTATTATGTTTATTGAGAATATTTAGTTATGGGCTGGTTCACACAACAATTTCTGTGTTCTAGGTGTGTTTCTGGATGCACATTTTTTATGTGTTCCACTGCATTTTTTCCCTTCCGTTTTTCTTCATCCCAATTCAGGATATGTGCCTTTCAGTGCGTTCTTTGATGCATTCCAGTATGTTTTTGATGAATATTGCAGTATTCCATATAGGTAAATACAGCATGTTCTACATTTGTTGACTGCACTGGAAGCCTAGGATTAGGGCACTGGATGCAATGTAGCATAAATAAGGCGTGACATGAATTTACTGATTCATCATTCTCCCTTGTTGGTTTATTGTAAAGGATAGTGCAGGGCTTGACAAATTTGCTTGGAATCTAGGAGCCAGCTAAAAAAGTTAAGAGCCAGGAAAGTGCCCCGTCCCGCTGAGTTTTGTGCGCAGAACCGAACGCATATGTGAGTAGTGCCCGCATATGAAAGAGGTGTTCAAACCACACGTGAGGTATCGCCGCGATTGGTAGAGCGAGAGCAATAATTCTAGCCCCAGACCTCCTCTGTAACTCAAAACATGCAACCTGTAGATTTTTTTTAAATGTCGCCTATGGAGATTTTTAAGGGTAAAAGTTTGTCGCTATTCCACGAGCGGGCACAATATTGAAGCGTGACATGTTGGGTATCAATATACTCAACGTAACATTATCTTTCACCATATAAAAATTATTTTTTAATTTAAGAAAGTGTATTTTTTCCAAAAAAGTGCGCTTGTAAGACCGCTGCGCAAATACGGTGTGACAGAAAGTATTGCAGCGACCGCCATTTCATTCTCTAGGGTGTTGGAATAAAAAAGTATATATGATATTTGGGGGTTCTAATTAGAGGGAAGAGGATGGCAGTGAAAACATTCAGGGGAAGCTCCATTAGCATTGCTGGTTGTCTTGTCATACCAACGGCCACCACAAGATAGCTCCAGATCACAGAAGGAAGCATAGGCCTGCAGAAGGCCACACAGCTGCGGCCTCAATTACAGGCCAGTGTGGCAATCACGCGGCGGAGGTACACGGAGACACAGGATACCCCAGTTGTACCGCCCCAGGTGCCATGTCACTAATTCTAGTCGCAATTGTGACCTGGCGCCCGGGGTTTGTCAAACCCTGGGATAGTGCAACGCTGTATCCTGGCCTAGGCCGATAAGGCCTAGGGCAGCACTTTGCAGGGGGGCAGCACAGAAAGAGTCCCCGCCAGCTTGCGTTATACTGTTAGGCAAATTGGTCTAGCACCCCGCCCATAAAGCGGCTGCACTGCTTTCGGTATGCTAAATGTTTCTGCTGCACCATTGGCATGGTTACATTTTTTTAGTCCTCTCCATAAAATTATCAGAAATGTGTGCTTAAAGTATAACTATAAGCAACACTTTTTTGTTCATTTTGGATAGAGTAAGGGAGGGTTAGAGCCCCTGTCAGTTTATTTTTTACCATCCCTGAACTATTGCAGAGATTTCCTATCACTTCCTGCCAAACAGGAAGTGAGAGGAAATCTATACAAATGAAGGTCATACATCCCCCCCAGGCCCTCAGAACTAGTGTCCCCACTTTTGAGGTGGGTCTTAAATAGCAAGGGGGTGCAGCCTTGACAGTAAGGGGTGGGTCATATTTAATTTAGGGGTTGCTCGAATTTAGTCAGGCCTAGGGCAGCACAAAACCTAAATACACTACTGGGATAGTGAGCACCTGGTGTTGAGACAGAGCTAGCTAATCTAAAGACATTGGGCCAGATTCAGGTAGAATGGCTCTATGAGGAATTCAGAGAGATTTTGGCCTGTAAGGTACGGCGGCGTAGTGTATTTCTCCTGGCGGAATCAAACTACGCGATTAGGGCGCGTGAGGCATTTAAATTAGGCGCGTTCCCGCGGCGATTGAACGGCGCATGCTCTGTTCAGAAATTTCCCGCCGTGCATTGCGCGAAATCACGTCGTTACGTCATTAGTTGTTTGAGTAGCGTAGTTTACGTACATTTCTATTCCCGAACGACTTACGCAAAAAAAAATAAAAAAATTGAAAGTCGACGCGGGAACGACGGCCATACTTAACATGGGCTGCGTAATGTTACACCAGCTAATAGCTGTTTTAACTTTACGCAGCAAAAAAATGACGTAAGCGATTACGAACGACACTTGTAACTTCGTGGATCGCCGGAAAAAACTCATTTGCATACCCCGACGCTGAAAAAGACGCAAACTCCACCCAGCGGCCGCAAAAAGATTGCAGCGTAGATCCGAAGGCTTACGAAGACGTAAGCCTGTCAGATCGAAGCCCAACGCCGCCGTATCATGGTTTGAGGATTCAAACTAGTGATACGGCGCGCGTAATTTGAAAGTACTCCAGTCTAACACCAGTTAGACAGGAGTTACGGCTCTGTGAATCTGGCCCATTACTTCCAAAAGATCTCATGCATAAAATTTATACCATGTGACATTTGCTTGTTCTCCCTTCTAGAGAGGTAACTATGTGGACACATTCATTTACATTTACTAATGTTCAGCATATTGAAGTTTTAGCTCTTAATTGCACGTAATGTCCAATTATAGCTTCATGTTAAACTAAGATACGTTAATTTGAAAAATGCAGCTTTTTAAATGTCGCACCTTGATTAGGCTTTGATTTTTAGCTCCAGTGTTAAAGCAAAATTCTCTCCCTGGGGGAGAATGCTGCAGATTATTTACTCGCTGTAATGAAGCAGTGGAGTCTCTGTTGCCATCTGACATGGCCTTTGATGCTTTTCTGATTGGACAGCTATAGTCAGTACTGGGACAAGACCATATAGCATTATTAGCATTATGGGTCAGCAAACCCCCCCAACCCCCCACCCCCCCAAAAAAAGAGCACAAATCCTCTACCCCTAAAATATCCCCTCTGAGTAGACCCCCCCACTCCAAAACACCCCTTCCCAGCACAAATGACACCCCCCCCCCCAAAAAAAAACCTCCTAGCACAATTCCCCTCCACCTTCTACCATATCACCTCTTCTAACACAAAAGTCTCAAATCCCCCTTCCTAGAACAAATCACTTTCTCCCATTTCTACTCCCAACACAAATCCCCCTAAATCACCACTCCTAGCAAATTTCCCCCCCTTAAACAATTCTTACCCCCTGCTGCCCCCTATATTCTGCTTTCTAACACAAATTCCCTTCCCCCAATCATCTTGCAGTACCCCCCACCTCACATGATACCACAATGCCATGGCCAACCACCCCCCCTACCCGCCTAATGTCCTGGCCCTGGCTTTAGCTATGATTTAGCAGTGTCATATCTGCAGCATACTGCCTTAGCATAACTTAAACACTCTGCAGCCAGTGTTACAGTTTTCTTCATCATTAATTTATTTACTTAGTGTTGATTGAAACTACCATTGGGCTTTAAGGTTACATGCACACAATCACACAGGTACAGCCCTACTACCAGCAGTAAAAATCTATGACAGACTGAAATACGTGGTGGCTGGACACAGCAGGACATGTACTGAGTGGTACATTTAGGGGAGTATGTGTTCAGATACATATGCCCTGAATCAGTACCAGGACAGGGTTGAGCAGCGCCTAGGGCAAGGGTCCAGAAGTGCACCCCCTCCCTCACTGGTAATACCTACCGTAGAATGGATGTACCACCCTGCATGCATTTTTTGCCTCCTTGCTACTCTGCCCCCCCCGAGTAGCTTTCCCTCCTGTCCACCCCTTGCCCCAAATGCAATAACTAGTTACTGAATGCATATGACCCTAAATGCAAGTAGAACGCGGTACAGCCTCCAACAGCTGCGTATTTCATACTTTTTGACAGGCCGCTGGTAGCAGGGCTGGACTACACCTGTGCCCTCCAGGCACCTGAAAGCAGCAGGTTTTGGCGATGGAGGGCTAAATTGCCATGTCCATGAGGCCTAACAGTGGCCATGTTTCAATTCAGTCCTGCAGCAATTGGGAGATTTACTAAAACGGTACACTCAGAATCTGGTGCATCCGTGCATGGTAGCCAATCAATTTCTAACTTCAGCTTGTTCAATTAAGCTTTGACAATACAACCTGAAATCTGATTGCTTTCTATGCAGAGCTGCACTAGATTTTGCACTCTCCAGTTTTAGTAAACATAATTTACATGCGCTAATTGACTACATCTGATAAGTCAGACATCTGACCTTTAGACTGTCTGTTAACTTGCAATACACATTTATTATCAACAGCCCTTCACACAATACAGTGTCAATTAGCACAACACAATACAAAGGTCTTAGGAGCCATCCTAGATTCATTTACATCACAGTAGCAGACGTAATTACCACAGCAAGCTTTATAGTACACATTAGCCAACACACAATATATATACAATATAGACAGCATTAAATGTGACTAGCACAGACCATAGTGGGGTTCTCATTCACCGTGTAAGAGACACAGGGTGATCTACACATAAGAGGCATCGGTGAAGCTGAAACAAGAGTATCTCATACTTTCTAAGCACTTCTGGGTGACACGGGCCCTTCCTCTACAAACCCCATCCCATTGTCTCAGGTGTGGAGCTTATACGATTTGGAAATTTGGATTAATGTTATACATTGCTCTCTGATATAATGCTGCTATTAAAATAAAGAACATCGAAAGTAAAGAGGGGATCACTAGACAGGCAGTAATTTGTCATATCTGGTAATGACTAAATACAGTAGGAAGGTTTGCTGATTTGCTCATTTTTGATTCCTTTGTTGATCTCTGGGGAACCATACAATACAGGGAAGCAGGAAATTGTGATTCATGAACTGTATAATAATTCTCTGCATGACTTTCCATACAATCTGCTCACCACTAGTCACATCCGTGTGAATGGGCAGATCTGATGCAGATTCAACCAGCCGCACTAGGCGAGTAGACGTCTCAAGTGGCCTGTTCTATCGGTACCTCCGGACTGCATGCATGCATCTAGAGCCGAGTTACCTACAGGCCTGCAAATTTCTTGCTCTGAACCATTAAGAACAGCAGCAAGTACAGAATGGAGTATTTGTGCATGAATGCTCTGCTTACTTAATGTTTACCTGACCTATATTATTTTTAATGTATGTTCTATGAGATCAAAGACAAGGTTTGTGTTTGTAAGATCGTATTTTGCCTCTTAAACTCTGTCTATTATCATGCAACACTTCAAATCAAAGAGAATGTACAATGGTTTTTGTTCATTTTTTTTTTCCAGAATTAGTATATTTTAAACTGATCTTCTATATCATTTATTCAACTTTAACTTTACACATAAACATACAATACAAAGGTGCTTCCATAATGCTCTCTATACTTTCTAATAAGAAATCCTTTTATCTTATTGACTGCCACTGCAACTAAATATCTGTACAGATCCGTATCTGCAGAGGCAGGAGAGTGTGACCCCGCTTTAATCATCCAGCTCTTTGTATATTTAATTGTGATCTGCTTATATTTTGCCTTTCCTGGTTCCTCCTTTTCACCCTCATCAACAAGCTAATGACATTTATGAACTGAAACTTTCAATTTTTTTTAAATATCTTATTTTTGACTCAGTTAGCCCCCTTTCACATTGACGGACGAATTGGGTCTGGCTGCCAGTTTTTCAGGTGGATCTGATTGGACCATTCATTGCTTTCAATGGGGTGGCAGATGTCAGTGGACATGTATTCTAGGGGGTAGATTCATGTATCTTGGCGCATCTTTATGTGGGCGTAGCCTATCTTCTTTACGCTACGCCGACGCAACGTTGAGAGGCAAGCATGGAATTCACAAAGCAAATGCTTCCAACGTTGCGCCGGCGTAGCGTATAGTTGTCGGCGTAAGCCGACGTTAGTCAAAGTAGGTGGAAGTGGGCTGGAAGTGGGCGTGATATATTTAAATGAAGCGTGACCCCATGCAAATGATGGACTGAACTTCAAAAAATGAACTGCGCATGCGTCGTATCTTGGACGCATGCCAGTGCGCATGCTCACAGTTACGTCGAGATAACTGCCTAAGATACGTCAAGACACTGCCTACGACGTGAACGTAACCTATGCACAGCCCTATTCACGTACTACGTAAACAAAATTAAAAATCGACGGCATTCGTTCCCTGGTCCATACCTGGATTGCGCCTCCTATATGAGGAATAACCCTTACGCAAATCGCTTAAAACATGCGTCGGGTGCAAGTACGTTCGTGAATCGGCGTATCTTACTCATTTGCATATTTTAAATGGGTACGCCGAATGCATCCAGCGTAACTATGCACCCACGATACGCCGGTGTAGGCAACTTACGGGCGGCTGAAGCCTATTTTACCGACGTATCTAGCTTGGGGAATCGGCGCAGAGATACGGCGGCACACATTTGTACTTACGACGGCATATCTATATATACGTCGGCGTAACTCCTATGTGAATCCGGGCCTAGATCTATAGTCAGACAACAAAGTTAACGGTGTTCCACCCAAAAATGGAACTTCCGCTTTAAAGGAAGGGCACCCCACATTTGGCATATCATTTTTTATGGGAGCGGAAACCCTCTTTTAAGAAGGTTCCAGCTCCTACTTCCTCGCCGGAAGGAAGTTCACCTCTCCCCCCTCCCTCTCAACAATCATCTGGGACAAGTCACAGATGCCAGATGATTGCCCGGCCAATCACTGCGTGAAATCTCGGCGCACATGTCAGGTGCCCACAGCATGTCGCCCACAGTCACAATGCCGGTGCCGCAGAGAGGAGCGGGGCTTCGTACGCCTGCATCGCTGGAACCTGGGACAGGTGAGTGTCCTATTAATAAAAATCAGCAGCTACACTTTTTGTAGCTGCCGACTTTTATATGGGTGGACTCTAACAAAAAAAAAAGTAAAAAATGCATGTGCCTCCACTGTGAGAACACTCACTGTTTAGTGTTAGGACCACAGATTACAGGGTGCCTTGGCGCGGCTCTGTGGCTCATGCATGCGTTTGCAAATGCGTGCGGACAAAACCCCTGTTTTTAACGCATACTGTTAGACAGGTTAATTGGTTGTTCTGCTAGCTGGTCGGTAAGTAGGCTTGGTTATTCCCTGGGCATTCCCCAGGTTTTTGTTGTTATATGAGGAATAACCCTTACGCAAATCGCTTAAAACATGCGCCGGGTGCAAGTACGTTTGTGAATCGGCGTATCTTACTCATTTGCATATTTCAAATGGGTACGCCGAATGCGTCCAGCGTAACTATGCGCCCACGATACGCCGGCGTAGGCAACTTACGCCAGCGTAGGCAACTTACACCGGACGGCTGAGGCCTATTTTTCTGACGTATCTAGCTTGGGGAATCGGGGCAGAGATACGACGGCTCACATTTGTACTTACGACGGCGTATCTATAGATACGTCGGCGTAACCCCTACGTGAATCCGGGCCTAGATCTATAGTCAGACAACAAAGTTACCGGATGCCAGATGATTGCCCGGCCAATCACTGCGTGCAATCACGGCGTGCATGTCAGGTGCCCACAGCAGGGCGCCCACAGTCACAATGCCAGTGCCGCAGAGACGAGCAGGGCTTCGTACGCCTGCATCGCTGGAACCTGGGACAGGAGAGTGTCCGATTAAAAAAAATCAGCAGCTACACTTTTTGTAGCTGCTGACTTTTATATCGGTGGACTTTAACAAAAAAGAAAATGGGCAGACTTGATGGACTACTCAGTCTCTTTCTGCCATCACTTTTCTATGTTTCTATGTATCTGCTGACACCCGTCGGCATTCCTGTCCGCTAAAAACACACAGATGGGGATCCATTCCCCATCTGTTCAGTGGATCGGACTGGATGACAGTCAGTAGAAACGGACATGGCCGGCTGTGAGTGGGCACAGACTTGTCATTCACATGATCAGCAGAGATCGGCGGAGAGATTGCCTGCTGAGCGGGCGTATCCGCTGGCACACTCCACACGCCATGGGCCTTATATCATCACAAGGTTTCTTTGCTTTTCTAAGCAATGCAGGCAGATCATGGCTGGTGGGCGCGGTTGGCAGGGTGATGTACATAACTGCCTCAGCACTTCCTGTAAGAACCCTCAGCTCTAATGCAAACAATTGGCTGGCCATTGGGAGAAGTTATACAAATATCAAAATGCCTTGATGAGTGGATGTCGCAGCCTCTAGTGATAGTCGCAGGTAAAGCCCAGCATGCTGGTTGTATCTAAGTTAATCAACTGATCAACCTGGTACATTCTGCCTGCCCGTACACCTGCTGCTGAACCAGCCGAGATTTGGCTAGCATAACACCTAAAACTGCAATCAACTAACCAATCCCCACTACCACCACCACCACATTGTATGACTCCATTTTTTTTTTTATTCAACCATAAGAAACAAAAAGTTAAAAAGCATCTATAGGACCAGTAGAGCAGACATTGCGTAACCCAATAGGAAAACAGTTCTCACATAAAATACAATGTAATCTTGAACATTAAATTAGGTCACATATCTGCAACGTTACAAAGAACATCAAAATAGGTCTGACAGTCTTAGCCATTACAAAATTGCTAATAAGCCAAACACAAAACAAAAAAAACGAAATTAAAAAGAAAAAGGGGAAAAAGAACATCTTACATCTAGCGACCAATCAGATTCCCTTACTTAATTTAAAAGAGTGCAAGCTCCCTTTGTCCCAAATGATGGTGTGTATCACATTCAAAATATATTTTGAGGTTTGAAGGGAATCAACCAGGGATCACATATTTGCCTAAAATGTTCCCTTCTGTCTAGCGATATAGGAAAAATAAATTCATAGTAAACCAAAGAAACCTTGTGTGCAAGCTGCTCAGACTGAGAAAGGAATGCTAGTCCTCATTCCACTGCTGTGAGTGCTGGCTGGGGAGGGAGCTTGTCCCGGCTCCAGACATCAATGTATGTGGAGGTAGATAGACCTACAGTGGCACATCAAAGCAAATCTGTTAGTAGTGATAATGCAGCCAGGCCACACCTCCAATGTGTTTTGCTCCGCCACCTCAGAGCTTAATCACAGGGCAGTGCGAAACGCGTTTGGGGCATGGCGGGGCAGAAGTCAAGGCTAAGGTTGGAATTATCACTGCTAACAGGGTTTATTTGTTGTGCGGCTACAGCGATATCTACATAAACATAAATAAATATTCATAGGAATTCTAATTCTAGTTTAATCTAGGGAGCAAGAAATAGACAGAATTACTTACCTTATTACTTGCTACCGCAGACTTCCTCCAAACTGGTCAACTGGTACCACAATGTTGCTCCATTTTGTCCGTCGTGGGGTTGTCCGCTTGCCAATGTCATCACATTCAGTATAGGACCAGCAGTCTTGCATTGCACATAAGGTTTCTGAGTGACTGTCTGGTTATACCATCAAATCATGCTCTGGAGCTATTACCCTTTGTACCACCCCCTCCCTTTCGAATGTAAGCTCTATGAGCAGGGACCCCCTGCACCTTTTGTATTGAACGGTACTGTAACTGTGTTGTCCCCCCTATACATTGTAAAGTGCTGTGTAAACTGTTGCCACTATTTAAATCGCTATTTAAATAATAATAATATGATAAGTAGAATTCAGCTTTACTTGCATAGGAGAACAGCATGCATGTGTGAGAACAGCATTACAGGAGAGAGCAGAGAGAAAGAAAGAAATTTGTGCAGAATATACACGCATATAGGGCCAGATTCTTGTACATTTCAGAGTAGCGGCGCGTAAGCTATTAACATTACGCCGCCGCAACTTACAGGAGCAAGTGCCGTATTCTGAAAGCACTTGCTCCGTAATTTGCGGCGGCATAGTGTAAATGGCCCTGCGTATCCCCGCGTAAATCAAAGGGGGCGGCTTATATTTAAATTAGGCGCGCCCGCACGCCAAACGAACTGCGCATGCGCCGGACGAAAAAAAAACAGTGCGCATGCTCCAACTCACGTCGGAAAACGTTGATGAAACCGACATGAAAACGATGTGATCATCACTTACGCAATGCCCTATTCGCGAACGACTTAGTTAAACGACGGAAAAAGACGACACTGTCCTAACGCCATACTTAACATGGCATAAGGCGGACCTTCGTAAACGTACCCCTCATATAGCAGGGGTAAGTTTACGTTTATGGAAACAACGTAAATAACGATGAGGCGGCGTAAAAACGTTCGGGTATCGGCGTATCTTTCTCATTTGCATAAGCAAATGAGAAATCAAAGTAAACGCCACCTAGCGGCCGGCGTAACATTACATTTAAGATCCGACGGTGTAAGATTATTACGCCAGTCGGATCTTAGGATAATTCCGGCGTATCATGTTTTTAGAATAGAAAACAATGATACGCCGGCGGGAAATTCGAATTACGCCGGTGTATCTGTAGATACACCGGCGTAATTCTTTTGAGAATCTGGCCCATACTGTATAAACACACAGATTCTGGTTTATCACTATAACACCATCTATAGTTTGGAGGAGAGCACTTCCAACACTGTCCACATTCTGGGACTGTAGAGGAGGGGAGAGCACCAGTTGCCAGGAGAGTGAGGAATAAGGTAAGTAGTCCTCTCTGGTAAGCCTCTCTGGTTAGTAGAACCTTATGCCCCATACACACGATCGGTTCGTCTGATAAAAACGGTCCGATGGACCGTTTTTATCGGACGAACCGATCGTGTGTGGGCCCCATCGTTTTTTTTACCATCGGTGAAAAAACGTGGAAACTGTTTTAAAATTATCTGATGGTTAAAAAACCGATAGAAAAAACGATCGTCTGTGCGCAAGTCCATCGGTTAAAAATCCACGCATGCTCAGAATTAAGCACTGAACTTAATTTTTCTCAGCACGTCGTAGGGTTTTACGGCACCGCGTTCTGACACAAACGGATTTTTAACTGATGGTGTGCAGGCAAGACTGATGAAAGTTAGCTTCATTGGATATCTGATGTAAAAATCCATCGGTCTGTTTTCATCGGATGAACTGATCGTGTATACGTGGCATTACTTGTGTGTGTGTGGGGGGGGGGGGGGGGGATATGGTGAAGCAAATAATTTTTTTTAAATCACTGGAGTTCAGCCTTATTATATAACCACCAAGACAAAGCTCTAACTGCCTCGAAAAATGATAAAAAAATGTAATATGGGTACAGTGTAACATGATTGGGAAATTGTCATTCAAAGTGCGACAGGCAGAGCTGGGCCGGAAGGGGTAAAAATGACCAGTAGGCAAGTGGTTAACCCCTAAATAACATCTGTCAGTAAACTAGCCGCCTTCTGAGGCATATTCTCCTCATACCATCATGTGCCAAAACCAAGCACGTTCTGCAATGAAAACCTTTTAAATATTAAATAATATGATATACTATATATACACAATATATACTGTATAGATAGAGATTTATACATTATATACAGTGTAAATATACTGAGCATACTGCACTTTTTTCCTGCCTTTGTATCTATAAACATTTAATGGAAAGTATCTTAACTGAGCAGAGACGTGTTTTCATAAACCTATTTTACAAACACTGTATATCAATGTCAGCTTGTTTGCACCCTGCGACACATTTATATAAAAGAATATCTACAGTTCCTTGTTAACAGACGCACATTCAGATTAGAACTGTGCTTCCTATAGCAAAAACAACACAGAGAGCACCGAAGAGACGGCAAGCCACAGCTTGACATGACCATGGATGGAATACATAGAACACTTTTATCTTTAAAAAAATCAGAAGTTGCCAAGGTGACAAAAAGAGTCTCTGATTGCTCTGTTTTAGTTAGTAGTCGTCCTGCCATAACATTTTTTTTTTTAAGCATATCTATGTCCAAAACTAAAAATATGGGGCCAGATCCACAAAGATGGGACGCCCGCGCGGCGTATCCCATTTACACTACGCCGCTGTAAGCCACAGCGGCGTATTACGAATCCTTAATGAAATTCCGCTGTAGCTTACGGCGGCGTAGCGTAAATGGGTCGGCGTACGCGGGTGTAATTCAAATTAACTAGTGGGGGGAGTGGTTAAGTATAATTATGAATGACCCGACACGCATGACGCTTTTTTTACACTGCGCATGCGCCGGCAGTGGTCGTACCCTAGTGCGCATGCGTAAAATCACGTCGAAAATAAATGAAAAACGACGTGTATGTAATATAGGCAATTCCCTATTCGCGAACGAGTTACGCAAATGACGTAAACGACGTCCAATACGATGCGGCCCCGACGTCCATACTTAAAATTGGCTGCGACTCACTATAGCAGCTTTATCTTTACGCCGTACAGACGCTTACGCAAACGACGTAAACACACTGCGCCGGGCGTACGTACGTTCGTGGATCGCCGTATCTACCTCATTTGCATATTTAACACGGACGCGCCCCTAGCGTCCAGCGTAAATATGCATCTAAGATATGACGGTGTAAGAAACTTACGCAAGTCGTATCTTAGCGTAAGTCCGGCGTATCTTGTTTTCTGGATAGAAAACAATGACACGCCGGCGTGAAATTCGAATTACGCCGGTGTATCTATAGATACACCGGCGTAATTCCTTTGTGGATCTGGCCCGAAATATTTTGCAGCTTACCAGTCCTTAAATGTAGTGTTTTTTTTTGTGTTGACAATTCTCCTTTCATAGACAACTTGTCCTGAAGAAGCGGTTCCATTCTGCAAAACTAGTTAGTAAAGACCTGTTTATACTCCACTTCAATAGTGGTTGTTATCTCATTGAAATTTGCATGTCTCTGTGTGTTACTATTTTTTATGTGTATTAAACTTTTTCATTTTTATACTGAAAAAAACTTTTGGCCAGATTCAGGATGGAGAGCGTATCTTTGTGCGGGCGTAGCGTATCCTATTTACGCTACGCCTCCGCAACTTTAACAGGCAAGTGCTGTATTCACAAAGCACTTGCTCCGTAAGTTGCGGCGGCGTAGCGTAAATGGGCCGGCGTAACCGCGAGTAATTCAAAGTAGGCTGGTAACGGGCGTGTTGTATATAAACTAATCGCGACCCGACCAAAATCACGTTGCAAATAGTCATTGATATCTTACTCTGTTGTAGATAGCTGGCTGCAGTTCACAGTTATGGCACCTCTCATAGATAATATTAGACTTTGGTTCATAACTGTGAATCACATCTGTTCCTGCAAACGCCTGCAGCTAAATTACGCTGCTCTTATGAGATGTGCGGGGCTGTCATTCATTCTGAATGGCACCCCCCCCCCCCCCCACATCTCAGCCCATACTGAGTCTGCTGGAACCACAGGTTTATGGTAGTATAGAGCTTTGTAAGACCCCTTTCACATTTAGGCGGTACAGCGCTAAAAATAGCGCTGCTATACCGCCTGAAAAACTCCTGCCCCAGCAACCTCAATGTGAAAGCCCGAGGGCTTTCACACTGAGGCAATGCGCTGGCGGGAGAGTAAAAAATCTCCTGTCAGCAGCATCTTTGGAGCGGTGAGAGGAGCGGCATATATACCGCTCATTCCCATCTATAGAGGCGCATTGCGGGCGGTATTAACCCTTTCACGGCCGCTAGCGGGGGTTAATACCGTACCACTAGCGGCCGCAACTTGCGGCAAATCCGACGGTATATCGCCGCTATTATTAGCGGCGCTATACCGCCAGCGCACCTCCACTGCCCTATGTGAAAGGGGCCTAAGGGTGATTTATTGTATTTTGCCCCCTGTATGCCCCCTGGAGCAGAGAACCGGGGGGGGGGTGCTGCCGCCTCAAATTGAGAGGCGGGAGGGCTGCAGCGAATTTGGAAGCGGGTGGGTGCCACCGCTAATTGAGAAAATTGAGAAGCGGGGGGGGGCCATGAATTGAGAAGCGGGGGGTGCCACAAAAATAAAAAAAAGGGGGTAGCCATCCGGGGCCCTGGGGACCTCTGGGCCCTTTAATAAAAATTAAAAAAAATATTGATGTTGTAAAACTGTTGGCGCTATATAAATCCTGTATAATAATAATATATATCTACTGTATATAAAGTCGCATCAAAGTCACCAGCAAGTCCCAATGCAAAGTTGCACTGGAAGTTATAAGATGTTGGGGTGGCAGCATTGTGAACTAAGCCTAATGCCGCGTACACACGATCATTTTTTGTGATGAAAAAAAACGACGTTTCATCTCATGAAAAAAAACAACGTTTTTCAAACTTCATTTTCTAAAACGACGTTGCATACACACCATCGTTTTTCCAAAATGCTCTAGCAAAGCGTGGTGATGTACACCACGTTCGACGGCACTCTGTTCCATTGAAGCTCCGTCTCATAACTTGCTTCTGAGCATGCGCGGGTTTAAAAACGTCGTTTTCAACATCGTTTTGCCCACACACCATCACTTGACACAAAAAACGACGTTTTGAAAAACGACATAAAAAATACAAGCATGTTCGAATTTTTTTTTTGGTCGTTTTTTTGAAGACATAAAACGACGTTTTGCCCACACACAGTGATTTTAAATGATGTTTTTGAAAAACTTCGTTTTTTTTTCATCACAAAAAGTGATCGTGTGTACGCGGCATTAGTCTAAAATATGGGCTAAATAGAACATCTATAGTTACATAATACTTTTTCGGAAAAACTATAGTCAGACTTAAAGGTACCACACAAGACAGTATATACCCATAAACATATTACCTTTTTATTATGTCCATATGTAATAGTTAACAACATAACATTTCCGTTTAAATGGTTCTATGTGGTCAGTCAATCACTATATAAACCATATCTGAATAAGGAAAATGAATTATAGCGATTAATTAACCACAAAGGAACCTTTTACAACGAAATGTTATGTTGCTAATTATTATATGTGGACTATAATTAAAAGTTACTGTTTTATGGATATATACTGTCTTCTCCAAAGACCAACAATAATTTTTCTGAAAACAAATTATGAACCAAGACATCAATACATGGACCAATTATATCATCAGGCATATTTAATTTTTTATTTTGTGTCACAGGTAGCCCTTAGAAATGACAATATGGATTAATATGGTACATTTGATGTGTATCTAATATACATTTTCTTACAAATTCATACCTCCCAGCCCAGGTTATTTTATTGAGTCACAATTTATTGCATGTTTTTTTTTTCTAATAATGTTATTGAAATTTCCTCTAATTATTCTAAAAACGGTTTCTGTTTCAGTTTATAAAAGCAAACATCTGATGAGTTAGCCTAGGTAATGCTAAGGAGAGTCTGCATATTTTTGGTCCAGACCAGAGCTATGGCAGCACCTATACCTAGCCCACTCTCCAGCCAAGGCCCCCTTAGTCCAATCAATGCCAATGCTTCTGCTGGCTATATCAGTACAGATGTCCCACTGGGCAAGAAAATCGTTTTACTTGTCTGCTGAGCGCACGTTGAAAGGTCACAGATACTGTCAGTGAGGCATTAACCCTTTTCTGTTCATGGGGCAGCGAGCTGACAGTTGTTCTGAGGATAATTCCCAAACTTGATGTTGTGGTTATGTGAGTGTGAGATGAGGCAGTCTGATATCCACAGCCTTGGACTATTTCCCCTAATACATTATCCTTGTCAACATATGGCAAATGCTGTCTGTAGCAATACTACAGTAATGAGCGACAAGCTGAACTAAATGAAATATAGCCTGAGGTTCTGCTACAATACTGTAAGGATTTCTCTCTTACAATTATATGTAAGCTTACTGATGTAATCAAACGTTATTTTCATTCCATTAGGAATTGATTGTAAAATATAAAATATGACTGAAGAAATTCTATTCTGGAAGGAATTCTAGCACTCTTTAAAGGATCAAGATAACACATTTTGCAGGGGTAGTCTGAATAGAAACATAGGGCCAGATTCAGGTAGATGGGAGCATCTTTACTCTGGAGTAACGTTTCTCATTTACGTTACTCTGGCGAAATTTTAGGAGCAAGTGCTGTTATTCATGAAGCACTTGCTCCTAAAGTTGCGGCAGCGTATCGAAAATGAGCCGGCGGAATTCAAATTGGCCGGGTACGGGGCGTGTATTATTTAAACTAAGCGCGATCCCGCGGCGAACGTACTGCGCATGCGTCGACTGTCAATGCATCCCAGTGCGCATGCTCCAAATTCTGTCAGTGAACGTCAATGACGTCAAATCCCCATTCATGGACGTTTTACGCAAGCGACGCAAATTTTTTTTTTCGACGCGATGACGACGCCTATACTTAACATAGGATACTCCACTAGGGGGCTGCTTTATCTTTACGCCGCGTAACGCTTACGGAAACGTCGGAAAGTCACTGCGTCGCGCCCGAATACGATCGTGAATTGCCGATTCCCGCTGATTAACATATTTTTTCAGCGTAAATCAGCGGGAACGCCCCCGGCGCCATTTTTAAATTAAAGTTGCGATGCGATGGCGAAATTCAATTACGCCGATCGCATCGGAACTCCAACCCGGCGTTTCTTGTTTTCTGGTTACAGAAAACAGAAACGCCGGCTTAAAGTGACAGTTAGGCTGGAGTATCACTGATACTCCAGCCTAACTCTACCTGAATCTGGCCCATAGTGCATAGGATCATCGGTCTTCAAATCAATGGGGAGGTCATTGAAAAATGACAGAGAAGCAATGTGAGGTCCTCCGCAGATAAGATCTGTTCTGATCTACATTTCCAGGGATACAGGAAACTAGCAGGGTGAGTTCAGGGATTCCACATAGGGAGTCATGGTTGGTACCAGCTGAAGTATGAACAGATCACCATGCACTGTTGTTCCATTTTGTATGCCTAGAGGGGAGACGTGGAATGGTTTACCAGCCAGAATGAGTAGAGGAGAGGCAGGGAGTGGTGCACCAGCCAGAATGAGTAGCGGGGAGGCAGGGAGTGGTGCACCAGTCAGAATGAGTAGAGGGGTGGCAGAGAGTGGTGTACCAGCTGGAATATGTCAAGGGAAGGCAAGGAGTAGTGTACTAGCCATAACATGTAGTGGAGAGGCAAGGAGTGATGTGCCAGTCGGAATGAGTACAGGGGGGGGCAGGAAGTGGTTAACCAGCTTGAATATGTAGAGGGAGGCAGGCAGGGAGTGGTGCACCAATTGTAATGTGTAGAGGGCAGGCTAGGAGTGGTGCACCAGCTGGAATATGTAAAGAGGAAGCAAGGAGTGGTGTACCAGTCAGAATGTGTACAAGGGAGGCAGGAAGTGGTATACCAGCCAGGCTATGAGGGGATGCAGAGTGGTATACCAGATGGAATTTGTACAAGGGAGGCAGGAAGTAGTGTACCAGCCAGAATGGATACAGGAGAGGGAAGAAGTGGATTACCAGCCAGCTTTTGCAGGGCAAGGCAGGAAGTGGTGCACTAGTTGGAATGTGTAGGGGGGGGGGGCAGAGATTCCTGTAGCAGACATATTACATAGAGGGGAGTCAGGAAGTGGTGTACCACTCAGAATGTTTATAGGGGAGGCAGAGAGTGGTGTACCAGCCAGAACATGTAGGAGAAGGTAAGAATAGGTGTACCAGTTGGAATGTGTACAAGGGAGATAGAGAGTGGTATACTTATGAGAATCTGTGGAAGTAAGGAAATAATTGGTGACGGTGTACTAGTCAAAATGTGTAGTCGGCAGACAGGGAGTGGTGTACCAGGCAAAATAAGTAGAGGGGAGACATATAGTGGTGCACCAGCTGGAATATGTAGAGGGGAGGCAAGGAGTGGTGCACTGGCCAGAACATGTAGAGGAGAGGCCAGGAGTGATGTGCCAGCCTGAATGAGTACAGGGGAGGCAGGGAGTAGTGTGCCATTCGAAATAAGTAGAGGAGAGGCAGGGTGTGGTTTACCAGCCAGAATATGTAGAGGTGTCATGGACAAACTCGGCCACTAGATGGCGATAGCTGTGCGTCGGCGCGCTCGGGCACTCACATTCGCGGCAACGGCGCGCGTGCATGCGCGGCAACGGCGCACGGGCCCACGCATTCGCGGTGACGGTGCGCAGGCACGTGTGGACGCCATCTTGGCGCCAAAGAGGGGCTATTTAAGCGTGCTGCCCCTTTTGCCTCTTGCTGCTGGATCTACAGCGCGTCCCTGGAAACCGACCTGATACCTGTTACCTGTTGACTTCCTGTTCCTGAAACCGGCTTGCCTCCGACTACTCTGATCTTCGCCTGCCCTGACCCACGGCCTGTCTGACCACGCTTCTGCTTGTCCTGCCTGTCTGTCTGCTGCCCGCCAGTTACTGACCCCCGGCTTGTTCACAATCCGTCCCTGCTCGGTTCCTGCACCAAGATCCGCTCGCTCACATTGATCCGGCTGGCCTGATCCTGCTATAGACTGTTGAACTACAGGACACCTCCCTCTGTGCTGGCCTGATCCTGCTATAGACTGTTGAACTACAGGACACCTCCCTCTGTGCTGGCCTGATCCTGCTATAGACTGTTGAACTACAGGACATCTCCCTCTGTGCTGGCCTGATCTTGCTATAGACTGTGGTACAACACCTCCCTCTGTGCTGAACTCTGACCAGTGGTATCCGGCCTCAGCTACCGGGCGTCCTCAGCTTTGTTGATCCTGCCCAGAAGTGCAGCAGATCCCTACTCTACCGGCACCAGCGGTCCTGCCAGGCGCTTGTGCGACTCTGCACTTTCGGGCTCCCTGTATCCTCTATCAGGGCCTCTGGAGTGGGAGGAGCACGAGCAGCCGTTCCCTGCGCATCATGCTCCACCACCAGGTGCGTGACAAGAGGAAAGGCAGGTAGTGATGTACCAGCCAGAATATGTAGAGGGGAGGCAGGGAGTGATGTACCAGTAGGAAATGTGTAGAGGGGAGGCAGGGAGTGATGTACCAGCCAGAATGTGTAGATGGGAGGCAGGGAGTAATGTACCAGTCAGAATGTGTAGAGGGGAGGCAGGGAGTGGTGTACCAGCCAGAATATGTAGAGGGGAGGCAGGGAGTAATGTACCAGCCAGAATGTGTAGAGGGGAGGCAGGGAGTGATGTACCAGCCAGAATATGTAGAGGGGAGGCAGGGAGTAATGTACCAGCCAGAATGTGTAGAGGGGAGGCAGGGAGTGATGTACCAGTAGGAAATGTGTAGTGGGGAGGCAGGGAGTGATGTACCAGCCAGAATATGTAGAGAAGAGGCAGGGTGTGGTGTACCAGCCAGAATGTGTAGAGGGGAGGCAGGGAGTGATGTACCAGCCAGAATATGTAGAGGAGAGGCAGGGTGTGGTGTACCAGCCAGAATGTGTAGAGGGGAGGCAGGGAGTGATGTACCAGCCAGAATATGTAGAGGGCAGGCAGGAAGTAATGTACCAGCCAGAATGTGTAGAGGGGAGGCAGGGAGTGGTGTACCAGTAGGAAATGTGTAGAGGGGAGGCAGGGTGTGATGTACCAGCCAGAATGTGTAGAGGGGAGGCAGGGAGTGATGTACCAGCCAGAATATGTAGAGGGGAGGCAGGGAGTGATGTACCAGCCAGAATATGTAGAGGGCAGGCAGGGAGTAATGTACCAGCCAGAATGTGTAGAGGGGAGGCAGGGAGTGATGTACCAGTAGGAATTGTGTAGAGGGGAGGCAGGGAGTGATGTATCAGTAGAAATGTGTAGAGGGGAGGCAGGGAGTGATGTACCAGCCAGAATATGTAGAGGGAAGGCAGGGAGTAATGTACCAGCCAGGATGTGTAGAGGGGAGGCAGGGAGTGGTGTACCAGTAGGAAATGTGTAGAGGGGAGGCAGGGAGTGATGTACCAGCCAGAATGTGTAGAGGGAGGCAGGGAGTGATGTACCAGCCAGAATATGTAGAGGGGAGGCAGGGAGTGATGTACCAGCCAGAATATGTAGATGGGAGGCATAGTGTACCAGCTAGCCTACTGTATGCAGAGGGGAGATAGGGAGTGGTGTACCAGGCGGAATTTGTAGAAGAGAGCAGGGGGTGGTATACTGACCAGAATGTGTAGAAGGGAGGTAAGGGGTGGTGTACCAGTCAAAGGGCCAGATTCACGAACACTTGCGCGTAACTGTGCTGATGCGCCGACGTTTCTATGTGCCCGTACCCACCAAACTAGATGCGCCCAATAACGGCTCATTTGCGACCGGCGGAACGTTCCGACGCCAGAGTATCGTCAGCGTTTTTTTTCGCTGGGCGCATCAGTCGCGCCCATTGATTTCCCCTGCAAATATGCAAATGAGGGATTTTTCACAATTCACGAACGGATTAGCACCATACGCTGGCTACATGCGCCGCGCGTATCTGGTCCGTCCGGCGCAAAGTTATTTCTACAAAAGGCTGCTTTATCTTTACTCCAGACGGTCACAGGTCAGCAGGAGAGCAGCTACAGCAGCGTTACCGACGATAGGAGCTAGCTGAGCACCCCCACTTGCAAGGACAACACCTCTGTGTGCCAACATGCCAGGGGCACTCGTGGTCCTAGAACTACTGATGGGTCCCCTGGAACCAAGAAGGCGGGCACGTGAGAGGATATACCGCACACGTATGAACCTCTTTGGCATGGGGGATGAGGAGGTGTATCGCCTATTCAGATTCAGCCCAGATGCAATACTTGAACTAACCACAACCCTGCAGGATGACATCACCAGCCCAACACACCGATCACAAGCAGTGCAGCCACTGGTGAAGGTCCTGGCAACACTCCATTTCCTTGCAAGTGGATCATTCCAGCGTACAAGTGGAGTGGTGGCTGGGATGTCACAGTCCTCCATAAGCAGATGTGTGCACCAGGTTGTCCCTGCAATCCTCAGACGCATGTCCAACCAGTTCATCAGACCCACCACTGAGGAGCTACGGCAGAAGGCAATGACAGATTTCTACAACATTGCCAGATTCCCACGCACTGTGGGGGCCATTGATTGCACACATGTGGCCCTACAGCCCCCCAGTGCCACAGAGCACATATACCGCAATCGGAAGCATTGGCATTCCATCAACGTACAGGTGATAGCCGATGCCCAACGCCTCATATGGCACGTCCGTGCCAAACACCCCGGGTCCAGCCATGACAGTTTCATATACCGTCAGAGCCCCATCCCAGCAGAATTTAACCAGAACATGTATGGGGACAGCTGGCTGGTTGGTGAGTGACAAGGGAGTCAGGCATGACTATCCCCTCCCGTGATGCACAACAGAAATCGCACATGCATGACTAACATTCTCCTGTCTTTTACCTTACAGGTGACTCTGCATATGCATTGGGACCCCATCTAATGACTCCTTTCCGGAACCCCCAAACCAGAGGAGAGAGAAAATACAATGAAGCACACATCAAAACCCGTGCAGTGGTTGAGCAAACATTTGGGCTCCTGAAGTCCCGTTTCCGATGCTTGGATAAGTCTGGGGGTGCCCTATTGTATTCCACTACCTTTGTGTGTCAGATCATCGGTGCATGTTGCATACTACATAACTTTGCTATGAAAAAAGGCCTGCATATTGACATACGTGATGACCTGACCCCCGACCCACACAGTCCCCACCTGCCAGAGGACACCCAGTCTGCTGATGGAAGAGCAGTCAGGAGGGTCCTCGCCGTAGGCATCTTTGGACACTAAACCAAAACATTAATCACACAGACAGTGCACGCGTGTACACCACTGATGTCCCTAGATCACACACACCACATCCACATCGCATTGGATTAGCCCAAGTCCAGCATGTAGGAGTTGGGAGCAGTAACGCCAGCGTCAAGGCCCCAATGATGTCACTGTCCATTCACACACCTTTCACACATCATTCATTCAGCCGTGGGGTTCACTTCACCACCACGGCCGAGGGTGACACCCCTTACTTTCAGGAGTGCCACCCTCTCACATTCACACACCATTCACACTGTCCCCTGCACTCCTGACCGTGTGCAGTACAAAAATAAATTATAAATATCATATCCTGATCATTAAACGAAAAAAAATCTCATAACCTGAGAAAAATAATAAATAAACTCATGACCTGAGTATGTGAAAAACAATAATATAAAACAAGAAAAAAAACAAGGCCTCATCGGGGATGCCGGGGGCTTCTTCTGGGGGCCCCTCTCTGGCTCCGCAGCTGCCTGGATGGAGTGGGTGGGGGTGGGGGGGCATCTGGAGGTGGCTGATCCCCAGGTGGGCCACTCCTGGCAGGTGTGGCCTGCGTGCCCTCCAAGGCCCTGGCTATCCGTCCAAGGTAATTGTTCGTCTGGGCCTGCATCCGGAGCTGACGGGTCACCTGGTAATGCTGGGCCCGCCGACTCAGCCTCCCCTGCTCCCGGATGGCAGCACTGTTCCCATGGATGGCAGCAGTGTTGGCCTGGACGGCTGCAGTAAGGTGCTGGATATCCCCCTGCACCTCCCCCAAAGTGGTGACCACTGCAGCGCAATTAGAGCTGACATCCTGCACTGCGTTGCTGAGGTTGGCAACGGAGCCCAGGCTGTCAGCCACTTTCTCCAAGTGCACCGCTATGGCCCCCATCTGTTCCGTCTGCCTGGCGTGATCCCTCGCCAACTGGTCCTGGACACCATCAGACACCCCCCTGGTCTTCTGGGTCGCCTTCCTGGGGCCAGAAGATGGATGTCCTCGGGTGGAAGGTGTCGCCCTTGAGGGGCTTCCAAGGATGGGGGAGGGGACGACAGACGGGCCAGGAGAAGGGGAGGAGACAGACAAAACCAAAGAAAAGTCCTGCTCTGCCACAGCAGGATCCTCCACAACCACCTCGGCAGGTGTGGTGTGGCCACTCTCCTCCTCCACAACCTCTTCACCACCCAGTGGCTCGGGCACATGATGGCGTGGGGGGGATGGGGTGGAATGCAGGCTGACAGATGATGGCCCAGCTCCGTCATCTGTGGATGACACAAAGCAGACACATGTTGGTGATCCCACACACTTGGCACATGTCCCCCCCCCCCCAAATGCAAAACAACAAATAGGGGATTATAAAACACTTACCTGTCCTTGTGCCTTCCTCCACGGAGTCATAGCCTGCGACCCCCTCCACCTGCTCCCTCTCCAGGCAGCGAGCAACCACCTCCTCCTCTGCGGTCAGGGTGACAGGACATGGGGGACCACCACCTGTGCCCCTCTCATACCTCCTGATGGAGGCCACCTTGTCCCTCACCTTGCGCCGCAGGTCATTTATTTTCTTTTGTATGTCCCCAGCAGTCCGGGTGGAGTAGCCCAGGACATTGACCCTGGCAGCAATCGACTCCAGGATGCCCTGCTTCCTCTCCCGGCTGGTCTTCCGGCTTTTTTTGCCATGGAGAAATTCATTATCCGTCTCCATAGCCGAGATAATCACTGAGACCTCCTGGGAATTAAAGTTGAGGTTCCTCCTCTCTCTGGGGGTAGCGGGAGCAGCCATTACAGTGCAAAAGTATCTTCCCTGGGGTGGGGGGAAACGGAACTACTTTTGCGCCGGAATGGCGTTTCCGCCAGCGCTTTTAAGCGCCCAGCGGAACGCATTGCGCTGACGTTTCCCAGGAAGTGGTGCCGACGGAAGTTGTGAGCATGCGCACAAGGGGGCGAGTGGAGCCGCACTCACTGCGCATGCTCCGTGGATGATGCGCTGAACGTAAGCCTCTGCGCTGGGCTCCGCCCATCATTTACATATGATCACACCCACTTCCACTTGCGTCGGGTTACGCCAGCGCATTATCGTTACTCTGGCGCAAGTTTACGCGCAACTGCTATGTGAATTACAGGACTTGCGCTGAAAGGGTCTTTAGAGTAACGTAAATGAGAAGCGTTACTCCAGAGGAAAGATACTCTCATCTACCTGAATCTGGCCCAAAATGTGTAGAGGAGAGGCAGGGAGTGGCATACCAGCAGGTATGTGTAGAGGGGAGGAACAAAATGGTGTACCATGCAGCATGGGCACAGGGGAGTCAGGGTGTTGTGTACCATCCACGTTTTTTTAAACATAGGTAGAGTGTTGTAAACCAGCTATTATGTGAAAATGTGAACAGGGAAGGCAGAGTGGTATTCCAGATGGCGTGTATACAGGTTGGCAAGCAGGGGTGTTCCAGCTGGCACTTGCAAAAGGAAGGCAGGAAATGGTATTCAAGTCTTAAACTAGTTTTCAGAAAAAGTCAACTAAGTACGTTCTACTGTAGAAGTTAGATGTTCTAAAACATTTGAGGGCAAACAGGCTTTAATTAAAGAAGTGCAGTTAGAAAGAAGATTTACCAGCTGTGATGTAGTAGCTATTGTACACAGTGCCTAGGGCACTTTGTAATCTTGGATGGTTTCTAGGTTAACCATAGACAGCAAATATGCTATTACTGAATTATAACCTGTGCACAGAGAAAAAGGAACAAGCGGCACCTAATTGCATGGATTTTCCCGCATATATTGCAGAAGCAATACCTATGCTATAAATCTTTATGGAACCCCTACATTGTCTGATCTGTGCCCAGTCATCACAAAGCACACATCGCATAACATGCAAAGATTGGATTGTGTGCAGAAATCCCCCATTCTCCCATTTACAATTGCCCTACAAATCCACTTTCATCTGCTGAAAACAAACAAGAAAACATAATAAAATAAATAGGTTGCTTTAGGTTAAAAATATGAGCCTGCCATTAGTCACTCAGAGTTAGCTGTGTACATATTGCAGCATTGTTCATATGAATGATTTAGATCCAACCAATCCATCCATCTGTTTACCTTTTCATGCTTTTAGAGAAAATTCAGAAGAAAGTAATGCCTAAGTAGACCAAATGAGATTAATAAAAGAGCTTGTTGTATTTAACGATTTACAAAAAAAAAAAAAAAAAACTAACATTACATTATCAGGTTACTGCAGCAGCTCCTGATCAAACTGTTTGTTTGTTCTGGGTGAATATAGTTAATTAGGCTAAGTTACAAACAGGAGAATCTTTATATCTGAAAACATCTAGCACAAGTCAGCGTTACAACATTACATTAGTATTTCCACTTCACTTAATAACACATCTTAAAGGGGTGTTCCAGCCCTAAGTTGTGTTTATTAAAAGTCAGCAGCTACAAAAAGTGTAGCTGCTGGCTTTTAATAAACACTCACTTACCTGCTCCTGCGTTCCAGCGACGCGCCGACCGGGGCTCCGCTCCTCTCCCCCCTGCCCGGCCGGCGTCTCCATCCTGACTGTGGGCACCCAGCCGTGACAGCCTTCGGCTTCACGGCCGGGCACCCACTGCGCATGCGCGAGCCGTACTGCGCATGCGTGCGCGGCTCGCCGCTGATTGGAGAGGCGATCGCATGGGACCTGTCAGTGTCCCATGTGATCGCCTACAGGGAGGGGGCTGGTGTAGGCGATTAAGCTTAATCGCCTAACCAGCCCCTCGGCGGAAGCAGGAAGTGGGACAGGAAGTCCCACTCCTACTGAAGCCCCCACTCCCCCCCCAAAAAAATTACATGCCAAATGTGGCATGTATGGGGGTGAGGAGTGGGAAAAGCTAAGGTCGTTTTTTTGGGTGGAACACCCCTTTAAGCTTAGGCTGACTAGATTACATAGCCTCAAGATGCTACTAATGAGCACTGTGGGTGTTTCAAATCCTTGGGCACTGCAGAATGCCACTGTTTTTGACCAGACTCCGTGCCGGACACTTGCAGGTTGAATTTATTCACATTTATATCTAAAACCATTAAAAAGACTAAAGCTCCTTAACAGTCCAACACATTAAAAAAATGACCATTGCAGTAGGCCCCCTTACTTCTGTAGGCTCCTTTTATCTATTTCCTGATGACGCGAGCACGAGCATGAAATGCATAGAGAGATTGGTGCACAGCACGTCTGATACATTAGCTTCCTGCCCCATTGAATCAGCTGAGATGCACGCCGTTTTGTTTTGTATCACTCATTAGTGACAGGACCGGCCTCTGCCTTCCCTCAAGCTGCGCCGCAACCCTGCTGTACCTGACACAAGAAATAAGCCTTGTAAGTGATGTTATCGAATAAATAAGACTGTATTACACTATATCTGCCTCCTGGTGGCTCATTGCACTGGAGCCATTCATTTTGCAGATTGAAAGAGAAAGGGGGACCACAGATTTTTTATGCCTAATCTTATGAAGAGCAGTTTCATGAGTATTGGATTAAGGTGGTGTCCTGTCAATTTCTGGAAGTATTGATCATAGCCTGTGAGAGGCTTGAAAGAGGAAGGATCCTGAGGAAAGATTCTCCTATATGCCTCGTGGTCATTTATGGCCTTGGATACCTGGTGAGCGCAAATGTGTGAAACTTCGGGTGAAGCACTTTGATTGGTGCACGTTGCACTTTTTAGGAGGCACGGTGTTGGAATATTAGAAGACCCCAAAAAAATCACTGTTTTTCATTATAACACATTATACTGTAGATTGTTTAAACATCTGCTTTAATTATGGACATTTGATTATATATTTGTTGACACTTTATTTTGAATCTTGTTGCGCCCTTTTACTTTTTTATCTATCTATAAGACCATTCCCCCAACGCCTCCTCGCTAAGTTGCATCAGGTCACAGTCACACACCTGCCTCCTTCACAGACAATGCAAGATTTATAGTCTTGAATTGTATGTAATGACGCCAAGGGACTGCCAGGGAGAACTGGACAGTACCAGAACCTGCCAGAGCGAGGAATAAGTTAAGTAATACCACCTCTTCTTCTATTCTTTAGACTTTACAAGCATTACACCCTTGTAGTGCAGGGGATCACCGCAAAAAAAAAAAATTCTCCATTCCAGATAGGTGGGAGGATCCTCTCCATGCCAACATCCAAAATATAGCAAAAAAGGAGAGAAATTAAAGTTATTTTCCTAAAACAATGGACTTTCTAGGGACAGCATGAGGCGTTTTGTATAAAAAGTTTAACAAATTTTATTTGATATATATTTAAAGCGGGGGTTCACCCAAAAAACATTACATTCAGCCGAGTTGTGAGATAGAGATTAGGCTGTTTTTTTTTTTTATTTCATTGCAGTACATAACGTATTTTTACCGCGACTTCCGGGTATGTAATCTGCGGCACTGGGCGTTCCTAATTGATTGACATCCTTTTGACCGGCGCATACAGCGCATCAGGAGTTGCCGAAAGAAGGCAAACGTCGGTGCGGCTCTATACGGTGCCTGCGCGGCTTCTTTCGGCAACTCGTGACGCGCTGTGTGTGCCGGACGGAAGGATGTCAATCAATTAGGAACGCCCAGTCCCGCAGATTACATAACCGGAATTTTTGGGTGAACCCCCGCTTTAAAGAGACACAATACAAGAAACATAGAAAAGGGCAATTAAAAAGCACCCTCCATCTACAGATAGTCAACACATACCCAATCCTATTGTATGGAGAAAAAATAGCCACAATGTATCATAAATTATATTGAAGTTCAGTAATGATTTCATTGCTGGGCTTCAATATACTTTATGATACATTGTGGCTATTTTTCTACATACAAAAGGATTGGATATGTGTTGACTCTCTGTAGTTGGAGGGTGCTTTTTAATCCCCATTTTCTGTGCTTTTTGTATTGTGTCTTTTTCAATATATAGCCAATAAAAATTCCTAAATCTTTTATACAAACTGCCTCATGGTGTGTCAGGAAAGTCTGTTGTTTTGAGAAACTACTTTAGATTCCCCCCCCCCCCCTTCAGCCACAAGGAGAAAAATACCTGGTACTTACAGGTATAGGGATCATGACATTGAATACCTTTCCTTCTACATATTGCAAGCCCTGCATAAGCCCCACAGAACTCTATCTGTCTTGTTAAAAACAGTTTCCTGCAAAAGTAAAGTTAATTGGTAAAAATAAATTGCAGTACAAAATTACAACTGTCCTATTTACCTTTACCTGTAATGTCACAGAACTGGACTTAAGATTGCTGGAAAATGGTAAATATATATATAAAACTTCTGTTTCATGCTCCAGTATGGTTGTGTGAGGCCGAGGTGCACTCAGAAGGAGGGCATGTTACTGACATACACCAAGAACCATCAAGAGGAAAAGAACTGGCATCAATACAGGGAAATAAGTATATACTCTTGAAATACGTGCCATTTGATAAAGCAAGTCAACTGAATTAGAAACAGTTGTTGGCTGGATTTTTTTATAGCCCTGTGACATTTAGCAAATAAAAAAGATTTAAAGTGACCCATACAATTTCTCTTCCTATCTAATGTAAAAGGTATCTGCACACAAAGGCTGTTGTAAACTCTTTATTGCTCTCTCTAATGTTACAGCTCTTTACCAATCACCTGATAGCAGCTGTGAAAAATCTGTGTAAAGTATTGACATTACCTTTTAAAAGCCTGATTTGTAGTCTGCAATACTGTAACAGGTAAGAGGGTTAAGGCGGTACTGGAAAATAAGGGTGACCACACAAAATATTGACACTTTGGGCCCACTTTTGTGAGATACTGTATGTCATAATTTGCCTAGGCTTGGAAACCAGAAAGTAACTAAAGAAATGTGAAAAAAAAAGTAGACATGATATACTTTCATGTCTACTTTGATTGAGAAAGTCAAGTTCTGCTTTAACAGCTGGCTAGGCTAAATGTCAAAATACAATAGCCGCAGCGAGAGATTCAGCCATCTGCACTGCAAAGTGTGGATGGGAGAGTCCTTTCGATTTTTTCTAATGGACATAATTGATATGTGTATAGCCTTAATATCTGAATTTGACTTGGTATCAACCTGTTGCAATCCCTGTACAGCAGAGATGAGATTGGCAAAGGCAGTTATGATGAAGACTTTTAATTTTTCGTTCACGGTCCAATAACAGGCTGGAGGAGGGACAAGACCTGTAGGTGTTACTCAACTGTAGTAGCAAAAAAGCAAGTCTTCTGTTTTATCAGACAGGGTTGTGCTGATTTTCCCATCCACACATTTGATGTGGAGCCTTGATAGCCAACAAAATACAATGAGCAGTGCTTCTGGCTATTGTCGGTAGAACTGATCATTTGGGAAAAACCTGACATACTGGTTATACACAAGTCAGTTTATAGTTCGACTTAGGTACAACCCGCTAGTCCATACATGGATTGAAATTCGGCTGGTACCTGCTGAACTTGCAGAATTTCAATGCATGTATGGCCAGCAATCTGTTAGCCTGGAGTTCAGCTTTAACCAATATTAGCCATATAGTAAAATGACGGGGCAAGGTAGCTCTCTCGTTCTGGGACAAGGTCATACGATGTTGTCCTGATCTTGCCATGCTTGTGTGCCCATGGGGGTGGGCTGTGTCCCTAGGAAATGGCGCAATCTGCGATTTTGATAAAGAGCCAATGACAAGGCTTTTTACCCATGTGATCAGCTGTGTCCAATTACAGCTGATCACATATAACCAAACCAAAGAAATGACGGTTATTGGCTTTCCTCTCTTCACACTGACAGCGTGACAGGAGAGGTAAGCCGACCAGTGCCATTTCCTCACTGGGGAGATCTGCACAGATAACCAGGACACCGATTATCAGTGCCCTGATTATCATTGCAGCCCCAACAGTGCTTAGCAGTGATGCCAGTCAGTGCCCAGCATCAATGCCAATCAGTGCCCATCAGTGATGCCAATCAGTACTCATTAGTGATGCAGATGCCACAATCAGTGCCCATCAGTGATGCCAGTCAGTGCTGGTTTTCAGTGCCCATCAGTGTAATCCATCAGTGCTCATCAGTCCCACCAATCAGTGCCACCTATGAGTGCCCATCAGTGCCACCTATGAGTTCCCATCAGTGCCACCTCAGTGCTGCATATCAGTGCTGCCTATCAGTGCCCATCATTGCTGCATATTATTGCCTCATCATCAGTGCCACCTCATCAGTGCCCATCAGTGCAGCCTCATCAGCGCACATCAGTGAAGGAGAAAAAAAATACTTATTTACACAATTTTCTAACAGAAACAAAGAAAACTTTTTTTTCAACATTTTCCAAATTATAATTTTTTTAGCAAAAAAAAACCTAGCAGTGATTAAATACCATGAATATTAAACTCTATCTGTCTCAAAAATATGATAAAAATATAATTTGGGTACAGTGTTGTATGACTGGGCAATTGTCATTCAAACTGTTACAGCTCTAAAAGCAAAAAATTGGCCCGGGCAGGAAAGTGGTCAGTATTGAAGTTGTTAATTCAGAATATGTACTGTGCAGTGGAACAGGCGCAGTATGGACGTAACCTGTACGTTCACTTACACATTAAAAGTACATTTCAGATTTCTAATTCATAAGACATTTAATTGAGATCACATTCCATTTTAACCTAATGTTGTGAAAGTGAAATATAGGCAATTTTTCCACATTTTATTGCAATGGACATTAAACTCAAAACAGCTGATCTTACCATCTCATTAAATTTATATATGTCATTTTATGTTATAATTATATGTCAGCAAAAAATATATATTACATCCATAACACAGTTCTTGTATTTTTTTTGTCCTTATCGAAATATTTGCCTTTGGCAAGTTTAGAAGGTTAAAAGGCATACTGAAGAGGTATAACCCATCATGCAGTGCCGGCTGGCAGCTGAAAGAATCAGAATTCCAAGTGGATGTGACCTTTGAATATGGTTCAAGAACTTGCTTTGACACACACATGTATTATTAATCAAAAACAATGAATGAGTGGCAAATTCTTAAAGATTAAATACTTTGGCTGGCACAAAACCTCAGAGCCTCAGTGCTGCACTGTACTGTATGCCATATGGCAACTACTGGCAATATTTTAGATGGTTTCACTACACTTTTGAATTGATAAGCTTTTTCTGCTAAATTAAGCATAAATACAGTATTATCATATGAATGAATGAAAAACTTATATAGCACGGCACATGCGAACTGAATCGCTCCTGGGCACTTGTTGTTCCTGTCTCCTTTGATATCAAAAGAGATGAGTCTTGATCTTTCTCCTGAATGCTAAGTGGTTCTCCTCCAACCAAATGCTGGTTGGTAAAGCGTTCCATAGTCTGGGACCTTGGATCGCAAATCTTCTTTCTCCTTTGGACTTGTAGTTGGCTTTCGGAATCTGGAGCAGGTTTTGATTGGTGATCGCAAGACGCGATTGGGATTGTGAGCTTTTATTTTTTCGCATAAATAATGGTGAGCATTCCTATGGATACATCTATGCGTTAGACAGAGTGCTTTAAAAGTGATTCTGTCTTTTACTGGAAGCCAGTGAAGGGATCTCAGTGAAGGTGAGACTGATTCCCAGGGTTTTTTCCCAGTCACAAGTCTAGCGGCCGTATTTTGAACGACTTGCAGACGAGCGATTTGGTACTTGGGGAGTCCGAGGTAAAGAGCATTTGCATAGTACAGTCTGGAGTTTACAATTGCTCCCACCACGACCGCTAAGTCTTCTTTGGGAATGAAAGGAGTAAGTCTGCGTAGTAGGCGCAGCAGATGGTGGGATCTGCTGACTACTGACCCTATTTGTGCGTCCATTGTCATATAGGAGTCAAAAATGACCCCTAGACTTTTGACTTTGGCGCTAGGGGAGATGATTTTGCCCAGAATGGGCGGGGGGTGTCCATGTTGTTGCAGGTTGATTCGTACGCTTGGCGTGAAACAGGAGAAGTTCTGTTTTCGCTCCGTTGAGGCAAGTCTCTAGATTGAGGTGATGATCCTTTTTGTTCCAAATGCGGAAATACAGTTGCGTGTCGTCTGCATATGAGTGGTAAAGCAGTTTTTGGCTGCTGATAATCTCAAAGAGAGGGAGCTCAGATAAGTTTTAGGGGGGTTGTGGCACACAGAAGGCTTTTTATCTTAATGCATCGGTTGCATTAAGATAAAATACCTTCTGACTTTACAACCACTTTAAAACAGAAATAAAAGGCAAAACATTTGTGTATAGATATAAAAAAATTATTATAAATACCTTTTTTTTCCCCTGTTTTATACCACTTCAAGCAAGTTATCTGCAGAAATTTCTATCAGCCATCAGACATAAAAATCTGAACTGGCAGGGCTGCTAAGGATCCTAGTTCTCAGGGGACTTATGATAAAATAAAAGATATAAAAGATTATATCAGCAACAATTCTGGTTTGCTTAGTGTGTTAAAACTTCCTATGTTCTTTCAATTGTGATTTGGTAAACTGCCTATATACTGCAATTTCTATGGATTATGACAAACATCCAATAATTAGGCTGTTTTTAACTCAATCCCATATCTCCTGGGACTTCTCTTGTACCTCAAACAATTGTTTTGTTTTCTTGTTCTCATTGATTTTTTAATCCAGTATTTTCTAAAAAGCCAGAAGACCTATGTGATCTTTGCCCCAGATTTTCATCATAAGCTTTCATTCATTTATGCATACACCAAAAAAATATCACATAAAATGCTGAAACCTGATTCATAAGTTGCATGATTAAGGTCCAGCGTGGTCTGCCAAAACTCTACTGATGAGTGGGAGGCAAGGGAGGGGGTAAAGGGACCAGCGTCACCCCACTCTATAACTGTATTAGAGTAGCCAAAAATACTAGATGATAGTCACTTGGTCTTACCAATAGACATTATTATCACAATAACCGTGTGCACTTCCAGGACTTAGAAAACAGTCCCAACAGATTGATTTGGGGAAATTAATCATCTGAAAGCAGTCTGTTTTAAACATGGCAATTCACATGCCAAGTGAGCGCACAGAAACACGTGGATGGAGCATACAGAAATACACATCCACGTGATATATAAATTACTAATATATATTTTTGTGTCCCATTCAGATTTATTTTAAAAAAAAAACAGCATTCTACATCCTGAGGTAAAACCTTCATTACTCTATCATGCTGCCACAATTTGGTAATTTGAATAAATGTGTTTTGGTTCGGTGTCTTCCTAATGATCCAATATTTAACACAAGCAAGATGAAAAAAGCCAGTAAACCAGAGGTGCCCAACTGGCCTGCGGCCCATAACCTCCTGCTCTGGGATGGCGGGTCAGCAAGCCCAGACCATGGAAGCAACCAGAGGAAGCAAGCAGCTGCGGAGGAAGCAGTGATATCAGTGGTGAATGGTGTTTTTTTTTTGGAGGGGGTAACAAACACCCAACCCCCCGCGCTGTTTTCCGGTCGGTCCGGCACTTACCCCATTGTGGCGGGTGGCAGGCAGCGTGCTGTAGCGACTCGGTTTCCGAGTCCTTTCCTCCATGGCGGCTTCCAGCTCCTCCTCTCCTCCTCCTAGGCGTCCAATAGGATTGCCTGTCCTTTCAGCCAATTAGGTGACCGGTGTCAAAATCTGCTTCTTGATTGACTGGGGGGACAAACAGTGTTACAACAGTGAATATTCATGGGTGGGATTGGAACGCACTCTCTGCAAACTGAGCCTACCCTATATTGAAGCCTATTAGAGGCTCTGGCTCTAATCGATGCTTCAAAAAACAGCCCCCCGCATTCAAATTCATGTATTGGTGTTCTGAAAGGGGGTGGACACATGGATAGGGGAGGCGGCGATAGACGGGAGGGCGGGGCCCATGTGCCCTAATGGACAAGCCGTCCCTGAGTGATACCAAATGCACTCCGCCTGGGACAGCAACCGCCTGGGACAGCAACCTTTGAAAGTTGGCTTCTCCTCCTCTCACCCCTGCCGGGATTCTGCGTCAGAAGGAGAAAAATGTTCATTATGCTAATCAAAATTAAGAGATTCACAATTCTGAACCATTCAATTTCATTGTAGCCTAATAACAGCTACCAAATCACATAAGTGGCCCTCACTCTTTATAAGGTTGAGCACCTCTGCAGTAAACCTTGTTCACTGGGACAGTAGCTGAGTTATAGATGCAAACCTTATTAATTTAGTGAATTTGTCATTTAAATGAACAAATAAATGATGACTAGAGATGAACTCTACAATGTCCCGTTCTTTGTGGTTTGGCCAAACTTCTGAACAAACCTCCAAAATTCTCCAGAAGTCTCTCTGAAGTCAATAGGAACATGAACCAGGCTCCAAAAAAATGTGCATTGCAGAGCAGAAAATTATAAAAAAAAAAAAATTTGCAGAATGGCCTGAAAAGCTTCTGGCAGCCCTACTTGAGATAACGGGGCCAAATAACAGCCTGAGAACATTATTTTTAATGCCTCATGCACATAGGCTTATGAAAATAAGCAGCTTTAACAATGTGGCAGAAAAAATGCTTCTAAAGTTACAATGTGTATGTGTGTATTTATGTGCGTTTATTAGGGTTGTCCCGGTACCACATTTTTAGGACCGAGTACAAGTACCGATACGTTTTTCATGTACTCGCCGATACCGAATACCGATACTTTTTTTAAATGTCATGTGACAATTTTCAAACCACAATACAGACTAAGGATATTTTCTTTAGAATTATGAAGGACTCTAACTCAAGACATTATAAAAGAATAAAAATTAGTAAAAATGAATAAAAATGTTTTATTTGCTTGTCACACAGTAGTAAAAAACTCAAAGAATTTTCACAGAACATGTTGATAAATACAAAAAAGTATCGGCAGAAGCATCGGGAGCATTTGCGCGAGTACAAGTACTCCCACAAATACTCGGTATCGGTACCGATACCGATACTAGTATCGGTATTGGGACAACCCTAGTATTTCTGTGCATATGATATTATTTTTTTTCTAGCCATTGGATTACATTTTTGCATGTGTTTATGCATGCACGTGTGCTTTTTCTGTTCAAAATCTGCTCTCAGAATGTGCCAGTTTTTCTCTGCCTGAGTGAGTGAGTGAGAAACGTATATAGCGCAGCACATGCAAACTAACTAGTTTTTCTCAGACATGTGTGATTTTGAGCAAATTTGGCTTCTGTTCCAGCCATGGCTGTCCTGTGAGCGACCACTATTGTTCGCCTGGGATGTAGTTGTTACTCCAGGCCAAGGGTGGCAGCAGCTAGGTCAGGGTGATTTGAGTATTCTCCCTTGGCAGCCAATCAATGGGGTTGATCGCTGTGCGTACTGGGGAGGGGTACTTAAGCGACATATGTCACTGGACTGGGGTCGTCGATCCTGAGTCTCTCATCCCACCAACCCCCGAGCGCGTTCCTGTAATCCTGGCTCCGGGACCACGTTGGTCCGGGGTTGTGATCTTTTGAGTTGGCCCAGTAGGCAGATTGGGTCTAGGCATTGGAAGGTGATCCCGTGCTCTCCTTCCTGAGGGGGGAAGCTGCTTGATGTAGGATCTTGGAGAGGACCGAGCATGAGGCTGGTGTCTCAAGAGAGGCCTTGACCTTCAACGAAGGATGCACCATTTACTTAAAGGCTTGATGGTGATCGCCTGTCAGTTTCAAGTTCTATAAGAAGTTACTCTGGAGAGATCTGGGTGCTGAATCCTGTACTGAGAGGATTTTGAACCGAAAAGTGTCTCCATCTGTGGGAAGGTCTGTGGCAGACAGGGGCGGACTGACCATTAAGTCACTCGGGCACTGCCCAAGGGCCCCATGCCAATAGGAGGCCCCATTAGGGTTGCCAGGCTCAGTAAAACCAGGGACAGTATGTAAAAATCTATGTTTATTTTTTTACACCTGTCCCTGATATGTCCGAAATCGACATGCTTTTGATGTGAAAATCCTGAGATTTTAGCTGCCCCGCCTCTGCACTGCTTCCTGGCGTGGTGGCCATCTGTAACCCCAGGGGCCCCATAATCTTCTATTGCCTGGGGGGCCCCATGAGTTGTCAGTCTGCCCCTGGTGGCAGAGACTGTACCATTTTCCGTGTGTCACCCCGGCTGCTAGGCTAGTGAGAGAAACTTTTCCGGGTGCGCAAAACCCACTCTGGCTAGAGTGGCGACAAAAGCTGTGCTGCTGGATGCAGGAACGTTTCTGGATTAAAACTACGCACCTGAACCTATCTACCTGTTACCCTCCCACCTCTTCATTCACTTCTTTTATTATTTCATCAAGTTCAGCAAATAAATCTTATGCCACCTACACACGATCATTTTTTCGGCATGTAAAAAACAACGTTTTAAAAAAATGTAATTTAAAACGATCGTGTGTGGGCTTCACATCATTTTTCGGGTTCTGAAAAACGAAAAAAAAATCAAACATGCTGCATTTTTTTAACGACGTTTTAAACTATGAAGTTTTTCGGGTTGTAAAAAATTATTGTGTGTGGGCTAAAACGACGTGAAAAACTCACGCATGCTCAGAAGCAAGTTATGAGACGAGAGCGCTCGTTCTGGTAAAACTACCGTTCGTAATGGAGTAAGCACATTCATCACGCTGTAACAGAGAGAAAAGCGCAAATCTTCTTTTACTCATGCCGCGTATACACGTTTAATTTGTGTGATGAAATAAAACACGTCATTTAAAATGATCGTGTGTGGGCAAAACTTTGTTTCATGTCTTCAAAAAAATGACAAAAAAAAAATTCGAACATGCTTGAATTTTTTATGTAGTTTTTCAGAATGTCGTCTTTTGTTTCACAAAAAATTATCGTGTGTGGGCAAAACGACGTTTTTAAACCCGCGCATGCTCAGAAACAAGTTATGAAACGGGAGCTTCAATGGAACAAAGTGCCGTCGAAAGTGTCTTACGTAACCACGCTTTGCAAGAGCATTTTCAGAAAACGATAGTGTGTGGGCAACATCGTTTTTTAAAATGAAGTTTGAAAAACGTTGTTTTGTTTCGTGAGATAAAACAACGTTTTTTTACATCACAAAAAGTGATCGTGTGTACGCGGCATAACACAAAATCAGCTAAAGCAGCCCAAAGGGTGGCGTCATCCGAATGAAACTTCTCCTTTATAGTGCCGTTGTACGTGTTGTACATCACCACGCTTTGCTAGAGCATTTTTTAAAAAAAAATATCGTTTTAATGATGAAGTTGAAAAAAAGTTGTTTTTTCGGGAGCCTGAAAAACATCGAAAATGTTTTGTGTGTACGCAGCATTAGAAAAAGAAGTGCTAAGTTTGAACTTTTTCAGCTCTCATCTAGTACCCTGGATGTCGAGGAAATTAAGGTAACATGCCGCCTGAAAATATCCAGCAGCTCCTTCGTGCTACATAAGATAGAAGGGTGAGACCTGGTAGCACTTACAGTACATTTTTCATCCTATTGGGTGGCAAAACTTGTTAGTGTATTCTCTTGTTGCAGGAGTTACATTTGTTATCTAATGTTTTGAAGTGACTGCTCTAGCTGCCGAGATTAAAAAGTGTATCAGGCTCTTTCTAATACTAAGCAACGATTCTGGTATAATTGAAATTCTAGCGGTGGAGAATTCTAAAGTCTGTTGCTTAATGCTTGATTATATATTTCAAATATTATTATTTTTTCAGAATAACTTTATGTTTGTATAGTAGCATAGGCACCTCTCCACTCTACATCTACATCAATGGAACTTGTTAAAGACATTTTATGTAGCATCAGGACATCTATTACAAAAATAACCTCAACATATGTTTTGGCATGTGCATCATTTCATAGACAAAAATAGTTATATCATTTTCAAGTCTACAATTTAAAAAATGGCTCTCCACACTATTTAAATCTCCAAAAAATAAAAAGTTTCCGCTGCAGTTGGGCCTTGAAAAGCAATTGAATAAAAGGCAAACTGTAGCAGTGATGTGATTTTTTTTCTTGGGTTCTGAAATGGTAGCACACAGTAGTAAAGTTTATATACACATTGTATTGTATTGCACTATAAAGGATAATGTGATACTGATGAAAAGTATATTTAATAAAATGTGTAATAACCCAAATGTTATCATTCTCTGGAGTTCTGCATGAAACAGTTCACCGTGATTACTGCAATAACTTTTTACATTAAAAGGTTTATTTAAGGTTCAGTTTAGCTACTTTAAAAAGGGTTTTCTATTTACAGTATAAAAAAAGAAAATATAAACTCCCTAAATTATAACACCAAAACCTTTTTTCTAGTATTTGACATGTAGAAGAATTAGAATGTCTGCTCTTCCCTCTTGGGAGGATCCAGGCTCACTAGTAGTCACAGAGACCATCCCCAAGGTGATGGGAAATCCAAAATGTTACGCCTTGTACATACGACCGGGTTTTCCCGACAGGAAAACTGCGAGGAGAGCTTTTGGCTGGGAATCCCGGCCGTGTGTATGCTCCCTTGCAGTTTTTCCAATGGGAAAAATGGCAAAATCCACCGGCAAAAAAAAAAGAACCAGCTCCCTTTTTTCCCCGACTGACTTTTTCCCGTCAGAAATCCCGAACGTGTGTACGAGGCATAACAGTTCTCTTGGAGTAGGCATAAAGGGGATATATCTTTCAATGGACAGAATTTGTTCAAGTGACAACTGTCAATGCAGGGGTGTAACTCAGATTCATGGAGACCCTTAGAAAATGTTGATAGGACCCCCTTTAGAATCCTCTCTCTGTGAAATCTGACAATAGTGTAATTGATCCGAACATAAAATATGTCCAAACCAATGAGAGGCAGCAGGAGAGCTTTGTACAGGTCAATACAATCAGTGCGAGGGATAGAAGTTGCCAAGAAAAGGCAGCAGTGCAGGGAATTCACTTAACTTTAATTCTCCAGCTATCTGCACAGCAGGTCAGCAGCATTTTTCAGGATCAACTGATTTTAATAGAGTATAAAGTCTTAGGGCTTTGGCGTAGGTTCTAAGCCCTCCCACCCTTTTTTACAACCTGAACCAACAAGTGTCTGTATTTATAATATAATTTTAAGTTTATATTATTACATACACTATATTACCAAAAGTAATGGGACACATAGTTACATAGTTACATAGTTAGTCAGGTTGAAAAAAGACACAAGTCCATCCAGTTCAACCATAAAAAAAAATAAAAATAAAAAATAAAACACAGTACATCCCATACACCCAACTCCATACCCACGCACGTGAACATTAATGGCATCCCAGTCTTAGTCTGTAGGGTTCAATATTGAGTTGGCCCCGCCCTTCACAGCTATAACAGCTGCAACTCTTCTGGGAAGGCTGTCCACAAGGATTAGGAGTGCGTCTATGGGAATGTTTGACCATTCTTCCAGAAGCATATTTATGAGGTCAGGCACTAATGTGACAGAGACGGCCTAGCTCGCAGTCTCCTCTCTAATTCATCCCAAAGGTGTTCTATCGGGTTGAGGTCAAGACTCTGTGCACCCCCAACTCACTCATCCATGTCTTTAGGGACCTTGCTTTGTGCACTGGTCAAAATCATCTGGTGGATGGGGTATTATGGTGTGGAGTTGTTTTTCAGGGGTTGGGCTTGGCCCCTTAATTCCATTGAAGAGAAGTCTTAAGGCGTCAGCATACCAAGACATTTTGGACAATTTCATGCTCCCAACTTTGTGGGCACAGTTTGGAGTTGGCCTCTTCCTGTTCCAACATGATTGCGCACCAGTGCACAAAGCAAGGTTCATAAAGACATGGATGAGCGAGTTTGGGGTGGAGGAACTGGGCTGGCCTTGACTTCATTGGCTTTATTGGCTCCCACTGCTGTCAATCACAGCCAGTGAGCCAATGAGGAGGGTGCGGGGCCAAGCTGTGGCTCTGTGTGTCTTATGGACGCATAGAGCAGGGCTCTGTAGCAAGCATGTGCCAGTGCCTCCATAGCAAGCGGCTTGTTATTGGGGGCACTGGTCAAGCGGGAGGAGCCGGGAGCACTGGTGAAGGACCCAATTAGAGAAGGATTAGGGATACTTTATACAAAATAATTGCACAGAGCAGTTAAGTATAACTTTATTTTCTTTTTTTAAGCCAAACCTTAAATACCACTTTGAGCTGTGCCTCTTTTTAGAATTACAAACCTAAAGTTGCATATTACATTTAGTTAAAGTAATAGTAAAGGCCCCTTTTTAAAAAAAATAACAAACATGTTATACTTACCTGCTCTGTGCAATGGTTTTGCACAGAGCAGCCCAATCCTCTTCTTTTCAGGTTCCTTGCCAAGTGGCCCCATAGCAAGCCGCTTGCTATGGCAGCACTCATCTGTGCTTTCTCCCAAGCCCTGCTATGTGTGTCCATAAGACAATGGCTCCTGCTGCTGTCTCTGAGCCAATGAGGAGGCAGAGAGCCAGGACAGCAGCTGCTCTCATGCACATCGCTGGATCAAGATTGGACTCAGTTAGAATTAGGTGGGCTGGGGGGGCTGAATGCTGAAAGTTTTTACCTCCATGCTTGGAATGCATGAAGGTAAAAAAAAAAACTTTACTCTTTACAACTACCAGTACTTTAAATAGACACAGTGGAATTTTTCAGCCTCCATACAGGGTTATTAACGTACTAACCGCTTGTTTAAAGTGACAGTCACCACTACAATTGGGATTTGTGTTTAACATTCCAAAACTAAAATGTAGAAACATATTTTCTGGGAATGCCCGCAAATAAAAGTGTTCTGGGAAGGGGTGGTTTCTTGCCTAACGGATATCCTACATGTGCCTGTTCCGTTATCGGTGCAGGTCTGTCTTCTGGGCTTAGTGGATGAAGTGGTCCCCTCCAGGGCCCTTAGAACACTACTGAACATTTTATTGTTTTACGGAGGAAGGCCATCCTACTTAAGTGGAAATCACCTGCCCCGCCGGGGCTAGCGTTCTGGAAGGGCCTGGTGAACTCAATGATGCCCTTGTACAAAGCAACCTATATATCCAGAGGGTGCGAGAAAAAGTTTAATAAGGTCTGGCGGGCTTGGTTTGACGCGGACATCACTGCAGGATAGATTGTAAGGCTGAATAGGGGGTTTCATTCCTGTAATAGTTACCTTGCACGTAACACCGATGGGAGTGCCTCTGCTGCAGCGGTGGAGGGGGAGCCATGCTGACTCCTGTTGAGAACGGTCACAGGGTGGGGTGAGATATGGACGGGGAGTGTGTCCTATTTACTGAACTGTATACTATGTTTCTGTTAATAACTGTCTATGGTACTGATCCCAAGTATAGGACTCTCCTTTTGCTTGTGCAAACACCAGATATGGTGGTGGACTGAGTTATAGGGTTACGGGAGGGAGGGGGGGTGGGAGAGGTTGGGGGGGCGTGTTTTGTTAGACTGTTACCTATGTTAGGTAAGAAGTCAATGTTATGAGCATGTTGGTCGCGAGGGGCATGGTGTTGTGCCATGGCACTCTCTTTTGTTTGTATCTGTATGTCTTGTTGAAAAATCTCAATAAAAATAATTTTCAAAAAAAAAAACTAAAATGTAGTTCTTTAAACGCTTAAAGGGACACTAAAGTCAGGGCTTTTTAAAAAAAAAAATAACAAACATGTTGTACTTACCTCCACTGTGCAGTTCGTTTTGCACAGAGTGGCCCGGAAAGCTGTTTTCTGGGGTCCCTCGGCGGCTGTCTGGGCTCCTCCTCGCAAAAGCTTTCCCTCTTCATGCGAGGGCGCTCGCACGGAGGAAAGCTTTTGCGAGTGCGCTCCCGTGATACAGCGGCGGCCATAGCCGCCGACTGTATCACTCAGCTCCGCCCCCCAGCGCGCCGCGTCATCCGCTCTGATTGACAGCAGCGCTAGCCAATGGCTGCGCTGCTATCAATCATAGGATGCATTAAGGTAAAAAAACTTGTACCTTTACAACCCCTTTAAGTAAAGCAGTTTAAAGTTAACTAGAAGCTGTGCAAATGCTTTCCAAAATCTTGCTAAAGCTTACTATACAGTGTACACACTATTCTTAGTGTTAACAAATAGGTTTTTACTGGTGTTCCACTTCAAATGTGTGAGCAGAAATAGCGTTGGGTAAGAAGCCCCCCGGGTTTCCATCTAACCAGCTGCTCTGAGACTCTCTCCTCTGAGGCTGTTGCATATGTGCTTCAAGTCGCTTGGAGATTTCTTTTCGATTTGGCACAGTGCAGCTCTGGTACTAGAAACTCCTAAAAATCAATGTAAGACTGGAGTCATTATGATGAATTTCTATATACACATAAAACTGGACTGCCTATATTAACCACTTAAGACCCGGACCAAAATGCAGGTAAAGGACCTTGCCCCTTTTTGCGATTCGGCACTGCGTCGTTTTAACTGACAATTGCGCGGTCGTGCGACGTGGCTCCCAAACAAAATTGGCGTCCTTTTTTCCCCACAAATAGAGCTTTCTTTTGGTGGTATTTGATCACCTCTGCGGTTTTTATTTTTTGCGCTATAAACAAAAATAGAGCGACAATTTTAAAAAAAATGCAATATTTTTTACTTTTTGCTATAATAAATATCCCCCAAAAATATATAAAAAAACATTTTTTCCTGACGCATTCATGGCAGCACACACTGGGTTGTGACTCCGCCCCCACAGTGTGTGCTGCCATGAAGATGCGTCAGGAAAGGAAAATTACGGAAAGGTGAGTATACAATTTTCCGTTTTTTCTTCAGTTTAGGCCGATACGTATTCTTCTACCTATTTTTGGTAAAAAAAATCGCAATAAGCGTTTATTGGTTGGTTTTCGCAAAATTTATAGCGTTTACAAAATAAGGGATCGTTTTATTGCATTTTTATTAATTTTTTTTTTTTTACTACTAATAGCGGCGATCAGCGATTTTTTTCGTGACTGCGACATTATGGCGGACACTTCGGACAATTTTGACACATTTTTGGGACAATTGTCATTTTCACAGCAAAAAATGCATTTAAATTGCATTGTTTACTGTGGAAATGACAGTTGCAGTTTGGGAGTTAACCACAGGTGGCGCTGTAGGGGATCTGTGACCTATGTGTTGTGTTTACAACTGTAGGGGGGTGTGGCTGTAGGTGTGACGTCATCGATCGCGTCCCCCTATAACAGGGATGACGCGATCGATGCTACGGCCACAGAGAAGCACGGGGAAGCCGTGTGTACACACGGCTCTCCCCGTTCTTCCGCTCCAAGGAAGGATCGCCGCACTGCAGCGGCGATCGGGTCCGCGAATCCCGCGGTCCCGGTCCTGGAGCTGGGTACCATGGCTGGGTACTAAAATCAACGTATATATACGTTGATGTGCCCAGCCGTGCCATTCTGCCGACGTAAATGTGCAGTAGGCGGTCCTTAAGTGGTTAAAAATATTAGAAAACATAATCACTTAACACTATGTGAAGCTTAAATGGCCAAATGACATAACGCCATCATCATTTTGGTTAACCTACAGTGATCTCAATGGAAACACATTTTCTGGTTCTGTTCTTTCCATTGGAGCAATTATAAAAGGTTTAGTCACTGTAAACTATGATGCCATTGGAACAATTTTTGCTCTGTCCCTGCATGACAATCATGTGAATCAGCTAAATGTACAGAATGGTTTGCATTATTTGTTGTGTAGCTTAATATAAAACCTATAAACCTAATACTTACAACACGATTATAAACCTTACGCTTATGATCCCCCCCCCCCCATGTGTATTTTCAGCTGGCCATTTAAAAGTGTAGTCCTTTCACTTTGCAATCGTGAATCAATATGAGTAGCGCTAAACATTATTCTTATATATTATTATATAACAAATATTCAAACCCAACAAAGCACATAAAGAATTATACAAAGTTGTTGTGTGTGTGTATGTGTATATATATATATATATATATATATATACATACATACACACACACCATTAATCATTAACACGTGTCTATTTTGCAACACAAGCCCTCAAAGTTAACCAAATGGACTGTTTTTCCTCTCCTCAGCTACCATACAGACACACTATACCAAGTGCGTTGACAAAAGTGCTCTATCACTAGATCTGTATGACCCCTTTAGGATAAGAAGGTCGATGTGTTAATATTATAAATAGCCACTTGACTCTACTTGCTCCAAACAGGTCTCCAGGGTCCTTCTCTCCACCTATTATCCAAAATCTCCCCTTCTCCTCACAATGTCACCAACTAAATTACAAAGGCCAATTGAAAGCTCCCATAGTGTAGTATTTGTTACAAAAATTGAACAACATGCTCTTGTTGCTTTGTTCCTCAGGTATGTCTATCCTCTGTATAAACAAAAAAAACAGTGCTGCATACATCACATAGAAAGCAAGGTTCCCGGGTGCTCGTTTCACAGTCGCTGGCTGGGTAGAGTAAGGAAAAAGGATGATCTGCATTCTGGACGTTGCTCTTAAAAATTTGTAGTGTTTATTAACAAGCCACAGTGGACAAACGCAAATAGGAATGGTTGACGTGTTTCAGCCTATAAGGCCTTAGTCATTAGACCTTATGCCGCGTACACACGATCACTTTTTGTGATGAAAAAAAAACGACGTTTTAAAAAACGACGTTTTAAAAAACGTCATTTAAATTATCATGTGTGGGCAAAACGTCGTTTTATGTCTTAAAAAAAACGACCAAAAAAAATTCCAACATGCTTGAATTTTTTGAGTCGTTTTTCAAAATGGCGTTTTTTGTGTCATAAAAAGTGACCGTGTGTGGGCAAAACGACGTTTAAAACAACGTTTTTAAACCCGCGCATGCTTAGAAGCAAGTTATGAGATGGGAGCTTCAGTGGAACAGAGTGGCGTCGAAAATGTCTTACGTAACCGCGCTTTGCAAGAGCATTGTGGAAAAACGATGGTGTGTATGCAATGTCGTTTTTGAAAATGAAGTTTGAAAAACGTTGTTTTGTTTCGTCAGATAAAATTAAGTTTTTATAGTCTGAAACGCATCAACCATTCCTATTTGCGTTTGTCCACTGTAGCTTGTTAATAAACACTACAAATGGACAACCGGAGTGTGAATCATTTTTTCTTCATGTCTATCCTCTGCCCTAATGTTATCCAGCCTTCAAGTGAACTTTTGCTTTAATTCAGTTCCAGTTCAGTTTGCTTACTTACCCATTCTCCCCTGCTTTGTTTATACATATGAGGAGAAATACCTTGTACTTCTTGGTATGGGAAAGCATACACTTCCTCCCCTCATTCCCGTGATGCAGCGATGAGTGCTAAGGTGATCAGTCACTGGGCACCATCATTGTTGGATGGTGGTGGAGAGTCCTTCAGCCAACTGGAACTTACACAGAACTTATTTTCTCTCAAGGTGAACAGTGCAGCAGTAGGACATTGGGGCAACAAAGTAACATTGAAACCAAGTACTTCAGTTGAAAATGGGCTGTTCTTACCAGAAAAGCTCATCTGGACTGTAGACCTTTCTCTGTAACGTATGACTTGGTCCTGGGTCCACGCCTCATACTCTCACATCTGTCTTTCCTTAATCTTATATTCTGATTCCACCTAGGCACTAGTCATTTCCAGCATTGCTACACTGTACACGACTTCCCGCTAACCCTAACAAATATCTTCATTATCAATATATCATCAAATATTAAAGTCTGCATTTCTTTATAGAAATGTGCTTAATCAATGTAGATTGGCTAGTTCCATTTTAATAGCCGATCCTTTTTAAACAAATGATTTCAAAAAGTCTCCAAAGAATTCTAATGTACCCTATAGGAAAATTCAAAGAATTGTTCTTTAAAGTGCCTTTTAGGCCCAGAACTTGAACATTTTACTTTGTCAGTCAAATACTTCTTTAATCATTTGAATAAAATGTCTTCATTTCCTTAATTTAGTCACTCTGTTGGTTAATAATTGTAAAAGACACCTTAGGAAAGAAGAGAATTGAGATGAATTATGATGATTGCAACATTATGTTAACTTTAATTGATTTATTGCTTGCTGTGGGTGTAAGAGACCTTCAAAAAGACTTATAAGTTGAACGCTGCAGAGGAATATTCTAAAAGACTTTTAACTTATTTATGAGCCTATTGAGAGAAACTTTGTAGGTTAATTAATGCAAGCACATAGATATGAACCTACATAAAAAGGCAGAATAAAATGACTTAAAGTTTTATTTAGATCAAATGTAAGGCAATTATAATACACTACATTAATTAAGTAAGAAAAATGTTCTTAAAGTGGTCATATCTGGAAAAAGTGCTGTCACACAAAATAGCCAACTGTACAGCAACTAGACAATCACAAGACAGGTTACAACAGATTGGATGGTCTAAATAAAGACAACCATCACACTGGAAATGTTAAAAACTGCACAAAGGCAAAAGCATGGAGTTGCCGAATGCATACTAAGTAATTCAATGGATTTTTTTAATAGTAATAATAAAAGTGGAATTTCAAACAAAGTGCTTTTTAGAGCGTATCAAGTGGTTACCAGACTTCATACTTGTCAATCTAAGCATTTTCAAAAGATGTCATTGATGCTATGGCTGATACAGGGACGTCTACATCATCTTTGCTGTCCAAAGAATAGATTACACTGGTACTGCACAGTATTGTTTACTCAGAAAGGAATAAAATGGCAACAATGGCTATGGAAAAATCTGATTCTCTATTGTCATAGTAGCCCATGCAGAACAGTCTTGCTGATATCACAGATGCATCCATTTTCTTCATTTAACAAGGACATCAAGCTAAGTCCACTGTAGAGTGTGTCTGTTGCTTCTAATGGTGAAAGAGGACTTTAGAGACATTTTTTAGGCTTGACTATCTAGCATGTTTGCACGCTACCACAAGTAGCATACCGTAGGTGCAGCTGTAGGGGTCCAAAGTCTGACCGTGTGTACGCGGCATTAGTTGTATAGCAATGTCAGATTGTATACTCTATTCTGTATATCAGAAACAACAGAACACTGTAATGGCTCAAGCTGTGACTTAAGTCTGCTTCTGGCATTGCAGGCTATCTTATACTAGAGCTGAAAGCACGCCTACTGCCTATCTCAGCAAATAAGATCAGAAGCTATTGCAGTCACAAAACAGCCCACAACATGACTTGTAAAAATGCATTTATATGATTTGAAATGTTATAAAGACAACATTTTAGCTTTATTATCATACAGATAGAATTTACCTGGGTCACGATGATGGGCTATCAAGTAATTTGGTGAATGTCAGCCAAACACCTCATAGGCTACAATACACACGGCTTGCTTATCTTTAACCTTCAGAAATGAACATTGGGCAATGTAAAAAATAAAATAAAAATTGCAACCTTTCCATCTAATTTTTAGCTCCTTGGAACTGCCAATTGTAATCATTTGTACACCATACATTGTCTGAATGTCACATTAGCATTCAAAATTAATTTTGACTTCACTGTAACTTGACTAACACAGACTGCTAGCTGGATATAAAATGAATTGTCCTCCATAAAATCTATAGCCATTGCAAATATCCTGATAGATTCCATATCACCGGCACACCAAAATAATTCCTAGACCCATTGTAAGGTGTCTGCTTTATAAGGGGGACCCTGCATGGCCCTGAAATGTTTGACAAGCCACCTGTTACATCTCTTTGGCACCTTTTATAGTTCCCTAGTATATGTAAAGCTTAGAACTAACTTTTTTTCTTTTTAGCTCTCTTTTGCTTTGTTACATATTGTTATATCAATATGATATTTGCAAATTATATCAGTTGATCTTGCAAAAATCTTGTATGCTAGTAACAATCTATGTCAAGTACAAAAGTACAACCCCCCCATGGTATAGAGAAGAGTGTCATGGGGTGACTACACTGCTCCTCCATAAATAGAGTATGGTAAGCAATAATTTTCACCATGGCAAAGGAAGTGTATGTATTACTTTGAAAAAAAGGTAGGAAAAGGTGTTTTGAAAATCTGTTGCAACTCCAGAAATACAGTACAGTTATTGAGCGTTCCCCTGGGACAGGAAGTGTTATTTGTAGGTACATCAGTTGAGAAGACAGGAGGTAAAGATGTTCTCATGTTCTGCACTAGGGTGACCACGTTGTTCCTCTGTATTTATAGTACGGCTTGTTCCTTGGAATAGGAAGTGTAGGTTTTAGTTAAAGGATCACCAGGTGAAAATAAAATATAGTAGTCTGGAAAAAGAAGGACTGATAAGCTGCAATAAAATGCATGTCTGATTTTGAATTTTGATTTTTTTTTTTTTATTAAAAAAATCTGTGAAGAGCTATAGAGAACTCTAGGTAGACCCCATGGCAACGAGTAAAATGTTGGACACAATGGATATTTTAAGAGTCTGGAGGGAAGCCAAGTAATAAATGCTACCCAGAAATCTAAATTGTAATTTGTCTATAATGCCAAATTTGCCTGAATGCTAGTTTTACATGTACATGCCTGTTATTGCAGAAGCTGCATTTTGGGCAAAGTGTCTCTTTAAGTAAACTAACACTTTTAGAGCAAACTCTAATGAAAATGACAAATGAAGGGACAATTTATCATTATCAAGTGTTTTCCAGAGCAGGGACTTTGGAACATAATGATACAAAATAAGAAATAAGGAAAGTGCTGATTTGGTTGATAAAGCTGAATGAATTTTATGGGCCTTTAGTTATAAATTGGTTGTATTGATGTGTCATTTATTTTAAAGTTTAACTTTTATCACTTCTATTAGTGTCAGCCTAAACAGTAGCCATGAGTTATAAAATCTCCAGGGTTTTCAGTGCTTGTAGGTAATCTCAAAGGAAGCATTTAAGTGTAACTGTTTCTTTTACAGCCTCTTTCACTTAGACGTCCATGTCCGTGCAGTACTATTTTTTGCTGGTTGCACACCCGCCAAAAGCTAATCTAAATTTGAATAAGAGTTCCCAGCACAAAGCTGAATATGTAGATATATATATACTGTATATACTTTTTTTAGTTGATTTATTGTAATTCTGTTTCATTAGACTTGTGATTCACATGCCCCTATGACATTACACAGAAAAGCTGGTGACCACTATTTTCTGGTTTAGCATTGCTGTTTCCAACTTTCTCCATCCCGTACATTGGGGTTCTTATGCCGTGTACACGCGGTCGTTTTTTGTGATGAAATAAAACGACGTTTTAAAAAACGTCATTTAAAATTATCGTGTGTGGGCAAAACGTTGTTTTATGTCTTCTGAAAAACAACATGAAATAAAAATCGAACATGCTTCAATTTTTTATGTCGTTTTTCAGAATGTCATTTTTGTGTCATAAAAAATGATCGTGTGTGGGCTAAAACGACGTTTAAAACAATGTTTTTAAACCCACGGATGCTCAGAAGCAAGTTATGATGCAAGCTTGAATGGAACAGAGTGCCGTCGTACGTGTTGTATGTAACCGTGCTTTGCAAGAGCATTTTCAGAAAACGATGGTGTGTAGGCAACGTCGTTTTTTAAAATGAAGTTTGAAAAACAAAGTTTTTTTTCATGAGAAAAAAACGACCGTGTGTACGGGGCATTAGTGTTCCCCATTTGGTCAGGGTTCCCAGAGCATTCCCTAAACTGCAGCGTCCCCCCCTAATGCCGCATACACATGATCGTACATTCCGACATCGAAACCGTGGATTTTTATTCCAACAGATGTTGGCTCAAACTTGTCTTGCATACGCACGGTCACACAAATGTTTTCTGAAATGGTGAACGTCAAGAACGCGGTGACGTACAACTCTACGATGAGCCGAGAAAAATGAAGTTCAATGATTCCAAGCATGCGTCAAATTGATTCCGAGCATGCGTAGGATTTTTGTGCATTGAATTGTGTACACATGGTTGGACTTTCTGACAAGAACTTTTGTTGTCAGAAAACCAGCTGTCAAACTTTTGTTGTCTGAATGTCTGACAGCAAATGTCTGATGGAGCCTACACACGGTCTGATTTTCCGACAAAAAGCTCACATCAAACTTTTGTTGTCCGTTCGTGTGTACGTGGCATTACAGTGTAAAGCCATATACACACGGTAGGACTTTTTGACAACAAACTTCAAAATTAGCACGTTTTCAAAAAAATCCTACCGTGTGTACGCTCCATCGGACAAACTTTTTCGGTTTTCATCGGACAAAAGTTCGCTCTGCAAACGGACAAACCTTTCGGCAACCAAAGTCATACGATGCAAAGTCCTATTGTGTACAGAAATTCATCAGACTTTTGTCTGGAGTACAAACACTCATGCCCATAACCAATGTTAAAATCACCCAACAATAGCAGAAGTTGACCAAAGGGTAGCGGTAAAGAGCAGAAAAGAGCAGAAAAACCACGTGATGTTGGGAACGTTTTGGGAAGGTTTGCAGAAAAGTCCTGCCGTGTGTATGCTATGGGTGTGCCTGGCTAACTTCCTTCAAACAAAAATCCACTGAAAAGTTTGTTTCAAGTCCGATCATGTGTATGATACTTAAGGGAACTCTGCAAATTCATAGGTAAGGGGGGAACTTGGCGGATTCAGATGTAAAGGGGGAACTCTGTGTATTCAGCTATAGAAGGGGAACTCTGTGGACTCTGATGGGACTCTTGTGATTAACTTCATATGATTAGAAATGTTGCAAAATATATGTATAATTTATACCATAAAAAACAATGACGTACGCCACTAAGGTGTTCGGGTTTGACTTGCAGAAAAAGTGGCAACCTTAAGGGCCCTTTCACACGGGTGGATCAGTATTGATCTGTCTCCGTGTGTCCGTAAGCTCAGCGGGGATCGCTCCGTATATCTCCGCTGAGCCGTCGGATGACAGGGCAGTCTCCGAACACTATGGGGGAGCTCTGCAGACGGAAGAAAAAATAGGATTTTCTTCCGTCTGCAAAATCGGATGTTTGCGGAGGCGGATAATTACGGGTGTCAGCGGATGTTTATCTGCTGACACCCGCAATCACATAGGGACCAATGTATGTCCCTTTTTCATCTGCAAACGGATGGATGAAAAAGCGGACATACGGTCCGTATGCGTGAAAGGGCCCTTAGTTGTGAAAACCCATCCTTTACCACACATGATACCACAATACGTGGTTACAATATCAGAAAAAAAGGAAAAAAAATCTGGCGAGCCTTCCCTGAAGGTACTTGCCCTCCTATGTTGTCACCATAGCATATGCGTTCCTGATGAACAATGTGTAACCGTGCTGACACACATTGCAGGAGTGTAGTCCACTGTTGTCACATTCAGCAATCTGCTCTATAGCCATGATGTGCAGCCAAAGCTGGAGTGAGCCTATGTAGACGTGAAGTGGTTGAAAAGCACTGGGAGAGATTAACAGGTAAAAGGATAAACGCAATGAAGCAAAAGCGATAGTAATTGTTTATGATACACATTGATTTAGCAAATTAAATGTTATCCAGTTAGGATATGAACTTACTTTTCTCTGATGTGCCATCACCTTGTCATTTTGGAGCATGACCATGAGACAAGACAAGACTTTTAAACATTTATAAAAGCCTACTTCAAAAGTATCAAACAATTTATAGCATGTACATCAGTTATCACATTGATTTCATTTACCAGTTACACTTCAAATATTCATATAAGAAATGTAGGTAGCACTGAATTTCTATAACATAGACTTCCTTCTGTAATCATCTTAGTTGTCAAAAGTTAAAAAGTTTATGTCTCTGCTTCAGCACCCAGGTGACTTCCAGAAATGGTTCTCGAATCAGAAGGACAAATAAGTTTCATTCCACAAAAGAATATCCTGAATAACCTAATGAATCCCTTGATATGACTGCGCAGATAGTCAGATATAGCAAATTCTCAAAATGAGTTTCAAGCCCCAAAAAAAAAAAAAAATGAGAAGATAAATAGAAAAATAATACACAAGATTGAAGCCATGAAGTAATATGCTTCGATGAGAATATGGAATTGAATTCCGAAGGGAAATCAGCCCTCCAAAGTGAGATGACAGATGCAGAATATATTGCTTAAAGATACAGTGCTACCGCTAAGTAAATGTATATGTCAATACAAATCGCATCTTATGCTCTAGATCCATCCCAATGGACTCCTCAGACTGTCATACAGAAGTTGGATCAGTTACTGCTGAACACTGATGTTGATTTATTCTTCTAAAAATGTACCAAATTCAGGTTATATGATTTCCTCCCTGGATAACTAGGGAATCCGAAGGTGAGCTGAAGATTAATACCAACTACAACATACAGCTATTGTTTAAGTACTATTTATTCATTGACTGTTAGGGCCTGTACACACGATCGGATATTCCGACAACAATTGTCTGATGGACATGTTTTGTCAGACAATCCAAACGTCTGTATACTCCATCGGACAATTGTTGTCGGAATTTCCAACAACAAATGTTGGCCGTGCATGCTCTCAAATTGTCCGTCGGATTATCCGATCATGTGTACCCAAGTCCGTCGGACTAAAATCCAAAGTACAAACATGCATGCTCCGAACCAATGCTAGCCATCAGACAACAATAGGGTGGTGCTAAAGAGCAGAAAAACCACGTTGTTTCCTGTATGTTGGCTGAAAAGGTTCACGGCCAACGCCCTTCGGACAAAAATCCACGGATTTGTCCGATGGAAGTCTGATCATGTGTGTATAGACACACGACCGTTTTTCATTTTTTAGATTGGTCGTGAAAACCGGTCGTGCGTATGCTCCATGGCATTTTTCTAGACGAGAAAACTTCCCGGCAAAAAATTAGATCCTGCTAGTTTTTCACGCCGTCTTTTTTCTTGTTGCGAAAATCGCTTGTGTGCATTCTTTTCCAAGGGAAAAAAAACGTGCATGTTCAGAAATTAGCATTCCAGATCTGTTCGAGGTGCGTTCCTGCATGCGCATTTTTAATGCACTTTAGTTTCATTTTGGTGTATTTTTAATGCTTTTCTGGATGCATTCAAAGTTCTTTTTATTTCTTGTTTTGTTTTTACTATACTAAGGGTCAGTGTATTTTTGATGCGTTCCATCGCGTTTTGATGTGTTTTGATGCGTTTTACTGCGTTCCAGTACAGTCCAGTGCAGAAAAAATGCATCATGTTCTACTTTTTTTTTTCTGGAACTGAAAAGCCCTGGAACTGACTGCACTGGTGTGAACTATGCCATTGGAAACCATATAACCTACTTTCCATGCGTTTTTGATGCAGAATAAAAATGCACTGGACTGCATGTGAAGTGAACTGGTCCTAGAAGTGGTCTTTAGCCCAAAACCAGCATTTTTATATCTGACGTCCAACCGGGATAGGCGGTTGAAGAGGAAGTAAACCCTATCCATTTTTCCTTTTTTTATATATAAAATGATCCTGCAATGTATTGGTAAGCCATACACATTTAAATCTGACAAAAACAAGGTTTTAAAATACCATATTTTACTGTTTTAAAATGTTGTTTCTTCCGGGTATTGGCGGCGCCATCTTTACTACTGATCGATGAAACGTTTGCTGACGTCATTTCCGCCCTTACTTTGTTTTCCTTTCCAAGACTAAACTAAGCCTCTCTCTCGATTGCCATTACTATGGCAACTGAGCTAAGCCACCAACAACAGCAAATCCCTCTCTGTGGTGCTCAGGTTCACTCCCCCTGTATGACGTCTTTACATTCACAAGGGGGAGAACCAGGAAGGAGAGGATGAAATCACAGCATCGCAAGTCTTCTTTTCCTGTGCCGTTTCCAATGAAAGTAATCTGCATGTAGAGGATAGTGACACAGATAGCGTGATGTTAAAGAATGCAAGGAATACGCAGGCTTGGCTGATGTCACCAAAGATTGCAGGATGGTTTCTAGGGAAACAGAAAGAGTGCGTAAACTTTTACAGGCAGCGATCATCTGCCTGTTCTATATCAATTAGAATGCGCTAAAGTTGTAGTGGAGGGTTTACAACCACTTTAAAGAACCACAATTTTTTTTCTATTTGTACTGGCTGTAGCTCCACCCCAGGCTGAAGCCCAATTTATAATTGTTTCTATGATAAAGTTATAGTACCGAAGACAATGCACCAGTGGCGGCTGGTGAAGTTTTAGGATGGGGGGGCGCAAGACCCCGCCCATCCACGATTGACTCCTCCCACTTCTTGTAAACCACACCCCTTATATAATCCACCTACTTTGTCCGCTGTATCTGTATTCTGCAACCTGTAAATAGCACATATCTGCACCCTGTACATAGCACATATCTGCACCCTGTACATAGCACATATCTGCACCCTGTACATAGCACATATCTGCACCCTGTACATAGCACATATCTACAACCTGTAAATAGCACATATCTGCACCCTGTACATAGCACATATCTGCACCCTGTAAATAGCACATATCTACACCCTGTACATAGCACATATCTACACCCCGTACATAGCACATATCTACACCCTGTACATAGCACATATCTACACCCTGTACATAGCACATATCTACACCCTGTACATAGCACATATCTGCACCCTGTACATAGCACATATCTGCACCCTGTACATAGCACATATCTACACCCTGTACATAGCACATATCTGCATTCTGCAACCTGTACATAGCACATATCAGCAACCTGTACATAGCACATATCAGCATTCTGCACCCCCCCCCCCCCAAATCAGGTCAGCTACAGTGCTACACTATACACATGTCAGGGGGGTGATGGACACAGCAATCAACCCCCCCCCCCCCCAGACTAACACAGGGTGGCAGGGCAGACAGACACACTCCTCCAGGCTCCAGTACAACACTACTACAAGTCCCAGCATTAAAAAAACAAGGCATGACCACTCATCCTCCTTGTAGATCTCCATCTTCTCCTGGGGCTCAGGTGCATGCTATCCACCATCTTTGTCCAGTTTTTCTCACTGCTGGTAATTGTAGTCCCATAGATGGTGGATTGCATGCACCTGAGCCCCAGGAGAAGATGGAGAACTACAAGTCCCAACATGTTATAATATAAGGCTCCTAGGTGGATGGGTGTCCAATGCAACCAAGCACACATGTATGCAGTTCAAGGCAAATAAGCATATATCTATTACATGATCAGATTAGGTGACTCACCCTAATGAAGGGGAATCTCCGGAGGACTTATATTGAATCTGTCATTTTACAAGGCCATGTGTGGATCAACATACCAGAAAGACAATTTCCCAAACAAGTGGGCAGATTCCCAAAAGATTGGTATACAGTGACCCCAGACAGTATGCTATCAAAATACATAGGATTAATTGTACGTAAAACAGATTGAAAAAAGGCAAAACCAGTCCATTTAAAACCTCCAAACACCACAAAAATCAATGTTGTCATTATGTAATTTAAAATTTAACACATACAGAGCCCAAGCACAAACTCCTATGAGCGGGTGGGGGGAGGATCAGATAACACCACATAAATACCCTTTTCCCTTCAGATTGATAATTCTTTAAGTGGGCGATCCACTGCCCATGTGTGGTGTTATCTGATCCTGCCCCCCCACCCCTGGGGATTGATAGGTGCATGCAATCCACACCCATCCACCTCAGAGCCTTATTGTATGTATAACCTGCTGGGACTTGTAGTTCTCCATCTTCTCCTGGGGCTCATGGAGAAGATTGAGATTGGAGAACTACAAGTCCCAGCAGGTTATACATACAATAACAGGCTCTGAGGTGGATGGGTGTAGATTGCATGCACCTACCAATCCGGGGGGGGGGGGCAGGATCAGATAGAGTTATCTGATCCGCCCCCCCCTCTGGATTGATAGGTGCATGCAATCCACACCCATCCACCTCAGAGCCTTATTGTATGTATAACATGCTGGGACTTGTAGTTCTCCATCTTCTCCTGGGGCTCATGGAGAAGATGGAGATTGGAGAACTACAAGTCCCAGCAGTCTAACTACAATAACAGGCTCCGAGGTGGATGGGTGTGGATTGCATGCACCTATCAATCCGGGGGGGGCAGGATCAGATAGTGTTATCTGATCCTGCCCCCCCCCCCTCCGGATTGATAGGTGCATGCAATCCACACCCATCCACCTCAGAGCCTTATTGTATGTATATCCTGCTGGGACTTGTAGTTCTCCAATCTCCATCTTCTCCATGAGCCCCAGGAGAAGATGGAGAACTACAAGTCCCAGCAGTCTAAATACAATGACAGGCTCTGAGGTGGATGGGTGGGGATCAGGCTGATGACCTAATGGGGCGATCAATCAAAGAAAATACAAAAAATAATCATGTGGCTTCACTTGGCTGGCTTACCTTACCAGCGCCAGCTCCGCTCGGGCAGTGTAAACTTCAGAAAGCCTGCAGCCTGACGTCACTTCCGGTTTGCGAAATGCCGCCGGAAGTCAAAGTAGTAATGCTCCTGGCACCCATAGAGAGGAACGGGAAGCATATCAGCGCTTTCCAATGCGCCCATAGGAAATCTAGAAGCCCGCAAATGAAGCGCCATGTCTAGATTGCAGTGACACGGCGCTTCATAGGGCAGTGGTGGCCGGCGCTCAATCAGAGTGCATTAAATAAATATATATATATTTTTTTTTGTGTATTTCTTAAAGGGGCCAAAAAAAAAAAAAAAAAAAAAAGATTTTTTTTTTTTTTTTTTTTCCTACAGGAGGGGAGGGGGGCGGCGCCCGGGCGCCCCTATGGGCGGGCCGCCACTGCAATGCACCCTAATCAAGCTTGACCAATGTAAGTTTAAAAAAAAAGATCATAGCTTTAAGATTCTGTGGAAGCATAATGAAGCTAGGAAGGTAAAATGAATACAACTTTAAAAAGGATATTTGTTTTGTACAACACCAAATCGTAAATATGTCCTAAAGATGTTCACCTAAGTTTAGGTATACCTGTCACGTATATACAGAGTAGCCTGCCATTCTGAAAGAATGTATTTTAGCTATTCACTTGGATTGGTTTATTGGTGTCTGTAGGCTCTATCATGGTAAATACATGTGTTTAGTCTACAAAATAGCTATGTTCACGTCATCCAATAAGCAGGTCCAATTTTCAGTTCAGGATAACAATACTGTTAATTGTTGTGTTGCAAGCTGAACTACTGTTGTAAAAGTAACAATACAAGGCTGTGAATAGGAAATGGAATCGCATAATCATTCCCAGCAAAGCTAAGACACACCACTAAAAATATCCAGATAATATTTAGTCTTTAATGCAGGACTTCAGTCCTATGTATGGGAATGGCAGTACAAAGAACTGTTATTTCCTCACAGCCACCAATCAGATTCAAAGTTTCAGATCCCAACTGTCATCTCCCAGGTGTGGATGTGACTGGTGTCACTTGAAATATAAAGACCATTCCAGGTTGACAGGCTTCAAGCTTTTGTCAATGGCATCAGTTTGAGAAACGTTTGAGATCATCCAAAATTCATTGACAGTTGCATTGCAGCTGTCCTTATTCAGACTTGCATTTGACCTGCTGAACGTGGGTTTTGCACTCCCATAGAGCCATGAAAAACCATCTAATGCAATTGAAAGCCAATCAACGCAGGTCCTAACTGACATTTTATAAATGAGGCTAACAATGATTGTCCCTTGTAAAGGCTCATTATAAGACTTCTTCTTTACGTATGTCCAGTTCATAATAAACACAGGACCTAATAAAGTGGTTGAAAACCCTGTTACACCACTTACAGGTAAGCCTATAATAAGGCTTACAGTGCGGAAAATAAGTATTTGAACACCCTGCTATTTTGCAAGTTCTCCCACTTGGAAATCATGGAGGGGTCTGAAATTGTCATCGTAGGTGCATGTCCACTGTGAGAGACATAATCAAAAAAAAAAAAATCCAGAAATCACAATTTATGATTTTTTAACTATTTATTTGTATGATACAGCTGCAAAGAAGTATTTGAACACCTGTCTATCAGCTAGAATTCTGACCCTCAAAGACCTGTTAGTCTGCCTTTAAAATGTCCACCTCCACTCCATTTATTATCCTAAATTAGATGCACCTGTTTGAGGTCATTAGCTGCATAAAGACACCTGTCCACCCCATACAATCAGTAAGAATCCAACTACTAACATGGCCAAGACCAAAGAGCTGTCCAAAGACACTAGAGACAAAATTGTACACCTCCACAAGGCTGGAAAGGGCTACGGGGAAATTGCCAAGCAGCTTGGTGAAAAAAGTTCCACTGTTGGAGCAATCATTAGAAAATGGAAGAAGCTAAACATGACTGTCAATCTCCCTCGGACTGGGGCTCCATGCAAAATCTCACCTCGTGGGGTCTCAATGATCCTAAGAAAGGTGAGAAATCAGCCCAGGACTACACGGGAGGAGCTGGTCAATGACCTGAAAAGAGCTGGGACCACCGTTTCCAAGGTTACTGTTGGTAATACACTAAGACGTCATGGTTTGAAATCATGCATGGCACGGAAGGTTCCCCTGCTTAAACCAGCACATGTCAAGGCCGTCTTAAGTTTGCCAATGACCATTTGGATGATACAGAGGAGTCATGGGAGAAAGTCATGTGGTCAGATGAGACCAAAATAGAACTTTTTGGTCATAATTCCACTAACCGTGTTTGGAGGAAGAAGAATGATGAGTACCATCCCAAGAACACCATCCCTACTGTGAAGCATGGGGGTGGTAGCATCATGCTTTGGGGGTGTTTTTCTGCACATGGGACAGGACGACTGCACTGTATTAAAAAGAGGATGACCGGGGCCATGTATTGCGAGATTTTGGGCAACAACCTCCTTCCCTCAGTTAGAGCTTTAAAGATGGGTCGAGGCTGGGTCTTCCAACATGACAATGACCCGAAGCACACAGCCAGGATAACCAAGATGTGGCTCTGTAAGAAGCATATCAAGGTTCTGGCGTGGCCTAGCCAGTCTCCAGACCTAAACCCAATAGAGAATCTTTGGAGGGAGCTCAAACTCAGTGTTTCTCAGCGACAGCCCAGAAACCTGACTGATCTAGAGAAGATCTGTGTGGAGGAGTGGGCCAAAATCCCTCCTCCAGTGTGTGCAAACCTGGTGAAAAACTACAAGAAACCTTTGACTTCTGTAATTGCAAACAAAGGCTACTGTACCAAATATTAACATTGATTTTCTCAGGTATTCAAATACTTATTTGCAGCTGTATCATACAAATAAATAGTTAAAAAAATCATACATTGTGATTTCTGGAATTTTTTTTTTTGATTATGTCTCTCACAGTGGACATGCACCTACGATGACAATTTCAGACCCCTCCATGATTTCCAAGTGGAAGAACTTGCAAAATAGCAGGGTGTTCAAATACTTATTTTCTGCACTGTACCTGTAGGTACCGTGAATATCTCCTAAACTTTCGTTTAGGAGATATTCACTGTATCCGCTTGTGCTAAAGAAACGGCTCGCTCGTGCCGTTTCTTCAGTAGCCGTGCTGTGACTGGCAGCTCCCGCAAACATGCGTGTGTGTGCTGTCATCGCGGCTCCGGCCAATCACAGCGTCGGAACCCACAAACCCAGAAATTACTCCAGGAGACATGTCGCCGGTTACAGCAGTGTGCAGGGAACGCTGCAACAACTTTGATCTAAGGTAAGTATTTCAGAATGCCTTTGTCTTGCAGTTTTTTTTCTGAGTTTGCAACCACTTTAAACAACATATTAATATTTTCTATCTGCAGTCCTCCCTTCCAGTGGCGGCCGGTCCATACAGGGCACATGGGTACCACCCCCCAATCCATGCGCTCGGCCCCTAATCTACATGCAGGGCACCGGACCCATGTGTGTGGGGGAGTAGAAGTATATCCAGGAGGAGGAAACACAAGGGAAGCTGGTGAGGAGGAGACAGAGAGATATGCTTTGTTCATATTTCATGTCTGAGCTTTAAACTTTAAAAACATTTTTTTTATTTTCACAATAAGCAACATCTACAGCTCTGATCTTCACACAACGGGAACAAGGAGGTCATTACTTATCAGCTATAACATGGCAATAAATCTTCCTAAATGTTATACTACATCTGGGGTAAGCACTGACTATGAGGATTTAACATATGGTGTCTACCAAAATGTCCCAAAACTAAAAGAATATATAAATATTCAATAAACACATATTCTTCATTATGAGCATCTATTTGTATAAATAACTCGGGGCACCAGAAATAAGCATCTTTAAGTGGCTGTTCATTGCAACAAATTGTTCAAATGAAGGATTATGGGGGCTTGTTATTTATAACATCATTGCTGTAAATGGATCTTCTGTAGGAAAAAAAAGTTTTGCTTTTGTCAAGAAAATTATACACATTTAAAGGCACATAGAAATTCTCACTGTGTAAAAGTAAGAACACATGGAAAACAAGAAATCGCTAAAACAATGCATTTGCATAGTGTAGATTAAAAAAAACATTCATAGACAGGATTCATTCTGAAGCAGACCAAGGTATCCTTATGTTTTATTTTATTGTAGTAAGCTCTTACATCCAAATGCTCATGTGCAAAGGCTTTTGTTTGCATCAGAACTCCTTTTCTTCACTGCGCAAGTCAGTGTAAATGCAAAAGCAACTTGAAGTACCTTAATAAAGCTTAGAAGCAGTTTGAGATTCACCTTGAGAGATTCATTTTAAAACACCCTATAAAACAATTCAAATTCAAAAGCAACTCAGAAGCATGTGAAAGCATACTACATTGACTTGATTTTCTGGTGCCAATGTACATGAGCCCTAAAGTGCATGGGCGATTGTGACAGAACCGTCCAGCACCCAGCTTGAGTGCTTCCGACAGTATACAGCTTCCTCCAGTCTGAACGTAGGAACCAAAAATGATAGCTGAGCATACAAGACTAGCCGGCAATAGCTTGTATGAGAACTGGAACGCTTTATTAAAAACTCACACAGAATTTATAGTACACCAGGTCAGATGAGTCTGATCACATTATCGTATGTAAAGGAAATTGTATAAAGGAATATAATTAACATAACTAAGGAACAACCAAAATAAACTATGCTAATCAGCCTCTAGCAACTAATAGCTGACAGTGATATGATTAACTTGAGCTAATTAACCAGTCACTTAAGCCAGCCTAGGTGAAGGGGGACACAATACTGTTTAATATATATATTATTACGTATAAGCATAAAACATAACATCCCACAATGGTTTAATAACAAGGTAACGTGGTCACAATATTAATCACCTATTCAAGGGATGAGCAGACTGACAGAAACAATAGAGGTCCTAATTAACACAATTAACTATAGGACTGCACCTTAGGAGACATACAATAGGAGACACACACATTTGTGTAATCTGTCCACTAGACAAGTCATTAGAAGACAAATCATGTCCCAGCAGTCTGATTAAGTGGAATTAATTTATCTTCATAGATCTCTTAAGGGATATTGTTGATAAATATTTATGTCCAATTTGAAGTAATCCAAACCACGCTCTCAGCGTCCATTAAGTAGTTGTCCATCATTTTCTCCATTGTGCCCCTAATAGACACCGGGTCACTTACACAAAAAAGGGGCCTGGGAGCTGAAAAGGTCATTTACTGACCTCTCTAAGGTAAGCTGGGTTCCAGGAGCCCCCGACCATTTTTAAGTTGATCAACTACAGATGGCCACCATGTCATAGCTTCCTTCAATCCAATACACTTACGTCCTCGCCAAGGACATCTGTAAATATTGCCTGCATTTGGTCTCGCACAACTGTGACGGTGATCTATGCAGTTGATCAAAGAGTATTATAACATCTAATTTTCAGCAATCACAGCACAGAACTCTGGGGAGGAGATTGGGGAAAACAATCAATGTAAAACTGCTTATGTAGTTTAGGTTTAAGCTGCTTGCAAACCAAATGTTATAATCATACAATCATATCATCTGAATTTCCACATATTGTCTTTTTTGGTAAGCAACAAATTATACAAAGTTCAGTTTAATTAAACCTTCTCAAGGTGGAGGGCAGAAGTCCACAGCAAGCCTTATTACAGTTACCTAGCAAACAATTCTTACTAAAACAACTTAGATGATACATATGCCTCAAATCAACAAAAAATACCAATTTATGGGGAACTGTAGACAATCTGTGTGCTGAGGATCGGTAACACCAGTGTAATGTATAAAAGGAGCTTGAGTGACAGGCAGGAGGTAGAGCCACTATATAATCCCACCAATTTTGTCCCACCGAGATTGAATTTGAAAAACAAAACATTTCTCCATAACAGTGTTCATCTTGATGTCAAATTTCAATTTAGTTTTAGTCATAGTCTTTTGACTAAAATGTCATTTTAGTTGCTTGTTTGTTTGTTTGTTTTTTCAATCAGATTTTGTTGATATTTTTCATATTATAAACACATTTAGTAAAAAGATAAAACAAACATATCTTAAGGAAACAAAATAAAACAAAAACAACCACAAAATACTCCAAAAAAAAAGCACCACAAAGCCCAACATAGAGCATAGCTTAATATAATAAAAACAATAAATGTCAAACAATGCAAACAGAACTAGACATGTGCATGACGAGAAAATGTGTGTTTGTTTTGTTTAGATTCGTTAATCTAGTTACTTTGTTTAGTTAAAGTCAGTTGATTAGTTCAATTTGTATTCGGGATTCATATTCGGAATTCGTGATTAGAAATTCATTTTGTCTTTTTTCAAATTTTTCTCGAATTTACATTTCAAAATGTTATATATTTTTTTTTTTTTCGATTTGAATGCGGCAAAGTAAACAAACAAAAGAAAGATCTTCATCAAATGATTACAATGACTCTTTAAATTAACTTTGGCTGAACAAAAACATCATTATTTCTAAAGAGTACACTCATAACACACACAGTCTTTAATTTCAGAAATAAGTTTACAGTTCAAAGTCGAATAGAATTCAATGTAAAATTTGATTTGAATTTCAATCAGAATTTTGGAAATTCTGACAAATTTTGTTTCATTATTCGGAGCATTCAGTAACCTTTGTTTATACTGTAATTCATGTATTCAGATATATCCAGATCTCCGAATATTGAAACATGTGTCTGAATATTAATTCAGAACGAAGCGAACACACATGTCTAAATGGAACCTAATTTTCTTCTTTGGAGACAGAAACCATAAGGCCCCTTTCACACGTGTGGACCGTATGTCCGCTTTTTCATCCATCCGTTTGCGGATGAAAGAGGGACATACATTGGTCCCTATGAGATCGCGGATGTCAGCGGATGAACACCCGATCTCGTCCGCCTCAAAGATCCGATTTGGCAGACGGATTTTTCCTTCCGTCTGCGGTTCGGATGAACACGGATATACGGTCCGTGTTCATCCGATCCCCCCATAGGGGAGAGCGGAGAAAAGACAGGGCGGTCCCCGCCCTGTCATCTGCCAGCTCAGCGGGGATCAACGGAGCGATCCCCGCTGAGAAAACGGAGCATACAAAGGCGGATTATTACTGATCCGCCCCGTGTGAAAGGGGCCAAACTGAAAAAATAGAAGGGAAGGCTTAAAGACCTGTTTGGTTTTTAGTTTTGGAGCTGGCTTCCTGTTTGGTGACACCCATCACTTGCATTAGCATTACTTGTGTGACCTGGACAGGAAGTAAAGGTAAATCTCTTCATTGAGGGTTACCAAAAGAAATGAAACCTATTATTGATTTCAACCCTACCTGCTTTATCCAAAATGTAAAAAGATTTTTTAGCTGGAGCCAGGCTTTAATAGAGGATTTTTGAACAGCTCTCATTATTGAACCATCTGACATCAGAAGAAGAAACAGTAACAACACAGCCAGCCAATCACAGCTCGCTGCAGAACAATAAAAAAGTGCCATGTTTTGGAGTGCCCAGTCTGTACTAAGATAATCTGTCCTCACTTGCTCACTTAGCTATCTGACCCAAAATATAAGATTTATAACTTTTGGAGTCATCGTTGTATTTTGACAGCTAACCAAATCTTGCAACATTTATTAAGCCCGAACATTCAGTCTTACAGTAAATCTTGGTATTTAGAAACTCTCTAAACTAGGACTTTAGCCCAATACAAAAAACAAACATGTTGTCCACTTGCAATTATGTGTCTTTTTGTATCCTGACACATAGATCTGAATATTGTTTGCAGCAATATGATACACAGATAAAGAACAATTGATATAGTTTCTACTTATTTCTCTGTAATATAGATTACAGAAAAAACACCCAGTCTACTTGAAAAAATCCAATGTCCAAACATTAAACATAGCCATTCACCGCTTATTTGCAGAAAAAAGATGAGTTGTGTTTTTCACTCATGGGTGAAAGCAATGGCTGTACAAGTTTTGAAGGACCCATGCTCATACTTAGCCACAGATTACAGGGGCCTTTTCCTTGGTGGGCTGAAGTACCATCACAACCCTTGAAAAAAGTGAGTGCCATTTCTCATTTCACTTACCCTGGTGCCTGAGCTCGCTGGAGGTGTTTATACAAATGTCTTCTAAATGACTACCGCGATGCACTGGCAGAGAGTACCAATCATTTCAATTGCAGAGCCTACCAAGTGCTCAGTAATAGCAAAGCATCAAGTTCCTGCTGATACCAATTAATGAATTTTCCAAACACTGTCAGGGCTCATTCACAGCACATGCTAATCCTTGCAGTTTTCAACATTTTAAAACTTTAAAGCTTAAGTTTACTAAAAATAAAATAAAATAAAATAAAATTGTGCAATAGACGTTACTTAGTATTAGTCTAATGTGTCCCTTGTGCTGCTGGCTACTGCATTAGCTGAACTCTTATTCCACTGATGCCCATCCTGTTGCCCAGTCACCACAATCGTCCAGTGTGGCAAGGGGTTAATAGAGTCAAGAGACTTGTCATATGCACTTGGCAAGAGTTCTATATTCATACAACCTGCTATGGTTCTATGAATGAAAAGAGGTCTATGAATGGAGGAGGCGGGATAATGTTTCATTCAAAGAAAGAAGAAAGGGCGGGCGTAGTTGGTACACTTGATGAGTGCATTTGGCAGGTTCCTTGGTTCTATTAACTCCTACTGCACTGGTGGTGGGGAGAAGCTTTGGAGGAGGAAGATTTCAACTAATTCCGGAGCTGGCAACACAAGAGATATGCTGGATATCTTGTAAGTAAGCTTTTAAATTAATTCATGTTGACGGGTCCTGTTTTTCATTTTATAATGCTGCCATATGTTTGAAAATGTCCTGCATGCTGCACTTTGGATGCACTGACCTGCAGGTTTGATTCGCTAAGTTAAAAGGCAGACTTTCAAAAAGTTTTTGTATAAGCTCATCTGTAATGATTGAGCACTTATAGTAAACCACGCTGTAATGAATAGAGGCTGGTACGGTGGTTAGTATATGGACTGAGAGGACAATAAAAATCAGTCATAGTGATTGCCCCACCTAGTCATTTGTGAACCACCAGACTATTGTACTAATCCAACCCCCCCCCCCCTTAAACTAAAAGCACCCAAAAGGATAGAAGGACAAGACCATCCACTTATCCTCAGCCAATGACAAAAGGCTTCTCCACATATATGCATTCCACCCAACTGATGGCACCCTCTCAAGATGAGAGGTAGTCTTGTCTCTTGCTTTGCCCAGACTAATGGAACAATCCCCATACAGATGCACTACCAACACCTCCCAACCATCACCTCCTCAAGAATAACCAGCGCCAGACTGTGTTTTGGCAACCCTGAAGAGATGCCCTTTCACAAACCTCAGCAGAGACAAATTAAGACAGAATGGGGTCCTATATTAGGTAGCAGCTCTGCCCTTCCCATCATCCCTATGCCCTGTGTGCATTGTCTGTACTGTCATAGCCCCATCAGACACTGTCTGCCTGCAAATGCATCCTCCCTCATAAAGAAAGCATCAGGTGCACAGCTTTGGCCAGTTAAACCATCACACTGGTTTACTGCAGGAGAATGAAACTTCTATCTAGACCCCTGGAGACCCAGCGGACCCTAGGCTTCCACCTTGATTGCCTAGTAGATGATCCAGCTCTGTCCTTTAACTATTAGCCTTATCCCAAGTCCATCCTTCTATCCACCCTGTCCTCAATTAACTCATCCACACATCCTTCATGATATGTGCCTCTACAGTCTGCAGCCAGCCTGGTAGTGAATTCTCCCAATTTCAACTCACTTTCCAGACAAATACATTTCTTGACACCCCCCCCCCCCCCTTAAAGAGATAGACTTTCCAGTAAAAATGTGTTTCCATGGCCTTCTTCCACTATGTAAGCAATAGACAAACACCAATGTATTTACATTTCTGACACTACTATTTCATGAGACCCCTGGCTACCCCCAAATAGACATAACCTACTACCCAAGTTAATATGATGTTACTTCCAACCCATACAGTACAATGCGCAGTCAACCCACCCCCAACCATAGCTTAGAATTATACGTCGGTTATCAAATCCCTGCCCCACTTTCCAGCATGACCTGCCCCCAGGTCCAAGAGATGCAGAGACATTCACCAATCATGAAAAACAACACATTATTCTAGTATCTCTAACCATAGCAAGTCTGCAATACACCATACAGTAGTTCATAACTTATGCAAATTGTAGCATAAGCTCCAGTGACCATTATAAATATGCAGTAATTTGCAACTACTGTGCTGTTTGAACATAAATCAATTGCTCTTTGCATCATTTATGAGAGCAGATTGACTAGTGTGATGTGATGAACAGATCTGTCGGGACATTGCTGGCTCCAGCAGTGGAAAAGCTGTTTAATACATTGCCCTATAGGAATTCTCTTTAGGTTGATTCCCAATTCATATTCCAAAACAAAGTACAAGTTCCAAAGTTTTCTATCCATAGCCATCCAATACACCAATCATCATATCCTCCATGAGCAACAATCCTCTGGATCAGGGGTCTCCAAACTACATCTGGTGGGCCAAAACTGGCCTGTGACAAGATTTAATTTGGCCTGCAGCAATCATGACTAGCAGTGGATGAGCCAGTCTGTGTATCATAATACAGAGACCATTATATCCATTGCCAGCCAGTTGTGACCCTGCCCCAGTGCAGATCCCACCAGGGGGTTAGCTGCTAGGACCAAGGGCAAACTTTACAACCAATGAAACAAATGCCCTGTCCCCCAAATTCACAGGAGTGCACTTCCTCTATTCAGCCCTGCTATGCCTCCTTACTACTGTCCAGATGATCTTCTGTCTGGGGGTAAGGGCGACTCTGCTGAGGACTCCTGGATGTGAGTGGGGACTCTGCTAATTACTCCTGGATGTAGGGAGGTCTCTGCTGGAGAATCCTAGATGTAGAGGGGAGGGGGGACTCTGCTAAGGACTCCTGGATAAGAATAGGGACTCTGATAATTACTCCTGGATGTAGGAACATCTCTGCTGAGAAACCCTAGATGTGGGGAGGGGGGGTCTACTGGGATCTCCTGGATGTAAAGTGGAATCTGTGGGGCACCCCTAAACATAATGGGGACTCTGCTGTGCACTATTAGATGCAAGGAGGGGTGTATTTATTCATAAAGTAATGAATTAATTTATAAAAGTGATTATGTCTTGCCCCAGAATTTACAGGAATCGACTTCTTCCACCCCGAGCTGCCCCACCTCTTGACTACTGTTGAGCGCTCATGGATGTAAGGAGGGACTCTGCAGGACACTCCTGAATGTAATAGGGGGACTCACTTCTGGATGTAAGGGGGGACTTCCTCTTGGATGTAAGGGGGACTCAGTCTTGGATGTAGGGGGGAACTCACTCTTGGGTGTCAGGGGGAACTCAATCTTGGATGTCAGGGGGAACTCACTCTTGGATGTAAGGGGGAACTCACTCTTGGATGTAAGGGGGAACTCACTCTTGTATGTAAGGGGGAACTCACTCTTGTATGTAAGGGGGAACACACTCCTGGATGTAAGGGGGGACACACTCCTGGATGTAAGGGGGGGACACACTCCTGGATGTAAGGGGGAAATTACTCCTGGATGTAAGGGGAACTCACTCCTTGGTGTAAGGGGGAACTCACTCCTGGGTGTAAGGGGAAACTCACTCCTTGGTGTAACTGGGAACTCACTCCTTGGTGTAAGGGGGAACTCACTCCTTGGTGTAAGGGGGAACTCACTCCTTGGTGTAAGGGGGAACTCACTCCTTGGTGTAAGGGGGAACTCACTCTTGGATGTAAGGGGGAACTCACTCTTGGGTGTCAGGGGGAACTCACTCTTGGGTGTCAGGGGGAACTCACTCTTGGGTGTCAGGGGGAACTCACTCCTTGATGTAAGGGGGAACTCACTCTTGGATGCAAGGGGGAACTCACTCTTGGATGCAAGGGGGAACTCACTCCTGGATGTAAGGGGGAACTCTGTTTGACACTCCTGGGTGTAAGGGAAGACTCCACAGAACACTCCTGAATGTAATGGGGGACTCCGCTGGTCACTCCTGAATGTAAGGGGTAGACTCTGCAAGATACGCCTGGATGCAAGGATTGACTTATTCATATATTTTAATATATAAAACTCATTAAAAAAAATTGATCCTGTCTTGCTCCTGGAATTTACAGAAGTAGTAGATTTTCTGCACCCAGACCTGCTTCACCTCCTGACAACAGCCCTGTTGCTCTGCTGTGTGAGGCATAAGGGGGACTATTGGATGCAAAGAGGAATTCATTCATTCATTTTATTTTAATGAACTCATTGATAAAAAAAAATATTATTTTTTTGTTGCTCCCAGAATTTACAGGAGGAGTGGACTTCCTTCACCCAGACCTGCTTCACCTCCTGACTACCACCCTGTTGCTCTGCTGTGTAAGAGGTAAAGGGGGACTCTGCTGGACACTCTTGTGTGTAAGGATGGACTAATTCATATATTAATGTGATAAATACATTAATAGAATTGATTTTGTCTCCATATCTGGACTTTCTCCTTCCAGACCTGCTTCACCTCCTGACTATTTCCCTGTTGCTCTGCTGTCTAAAACAGAAGGGGGAGGGGGGCTCTGCTGGGCAATCCAGGATGTAAAGGGGAACTCTGCTGGGCAATCATGGATGCAAAGGGGTACTCTGCTGGCCACTACTAGATGAAAGATTGGACTTATTCACATATTACTTTAATAAACTCAATAGAATTGATTTTGTCTCCCTGTCTGGACATCCTCCACCAGACCAGCTTTATTTCCTGGATGTAATGGGGACTCTGCTGGGCACTCCTGGATGTAATGGGGACTCTGCTGGGCACTCCTGGATGTAATGGGGACTCTGCTGGGCACTCCTGGATGTAATGGGGACTCTGCTGGGCACTTCTGGATGTAATGGAGACTCTGCTGGGCACTTCGGGATGTAATGGGAAATCTGCTGGACACTCCTGAATGTAATGGGGACTCTGCTGGGCACTCCTGGATGCAAAGGGGTACTCTGCTGGGCACTCCTGGATGCAAAGAGGTACTCTGCTGGGCACTCCTGAATGCAAAGGGGTACTCTGCTGGGCACTCCTGAATGCAAAGGGGTACTCTGCTGGGCACTCCTGAATGCAAAGGGGTACTCTGCTGGGCACTCCTGAATGCAAAGGGGTACTCTGCTGGGCACTCCTGAATGCAAAGGGGTACTCTGCTGGGCACTCCTGAATGCAAAGGGGTACTCTGCTGGGCACTCCTGGGTGCAAAGGGGTACTCTGCTGGGCACTCCTAAATGCACAGGACTACTCAAAGAAAAATAACTCGCTGCTCTAGGTGAGACAGGAAGCCTGATGATTTCACAGGTGCCTGCCCTGACTTGCCTCTGCATACGACCAACAGTGAAAGAGATGGCTGCACTCCAAGATCAATTCTTTAATTTCCAAACATCCCAAGTGTTACAAACAGACAGACAGGTATACCTTGATTGATCTTGGAGTGCAGCCATCTCTTTCACTGTTCTTCTGAGCACTACTGGGCATGCCTGGATGGAGAGAGTTACCCTGCTGGGCACGCCTGGATGGAAAGGGTTACTCTGCTGGGCACACCTGGATGGAAGGGTTACTCTGCTGTGCATGCCTGGGTGGAAAGGGTTACTCTGCTGGGCATGCCTGGATGGAAAGGGTTACTCTGCATGGCACGCCTCGATTAATAGAGACTCTGCTGAGCACTCCTGGATAAAATAGGGACTCTGCTGGGCACTCCTGGATTAATGGGGACTCTGCTGAGCACTCCTGGATATAATAGGGACTCTGCTGGCCACTACTGAACTTATTCATATATTAGTTTAATAAACTCATTAATAGAGTTGATTTTATTTCGCTGTCTGGACTTCCTCCACTCAGATCTGCTTCACCTTCTGGCTTCTGCCCTTTTGCTCTGCTGTCTGTGAGATAAGGAGGGGCTCTGCTGGGCACTCTTGGATGCAAATAGGAACTCTGCTGGGCACTCCTGTGTGTAATGGGGACGCTGCTTGGCACTACTGGATGCAAAGGTTTACTCTGCTGGGCACTCCTGGATACAAAGGGGTACTCTGCTGGCCACTCTTGGAAATGATGGGTACTCTGCTGGGCACTTTTGGATATGATGGGTACTCTCCTGGGCACTCCTGGATACAAAGGGGTACTCTGCTGGGCACCGTTGGAAATGATGGGTACTCTGCTGGGCACTTTTGGATATGACGGGTACTCTGCTGGGCACTCCTGGATACAAAGGGGTACTCTGCTGGGCACTTTTGGATATGATGGGTACTCTGCTGGGCACTTTTGGATATGATGGGTACTCTGCTGGGCACTCCTGGATACAAAGGGGTACTCTGCTGGGCACCCTTGGAAATGATGGGTACTTTGCTGGGCACTTTTGTATATGATAGGTACTCTGCTGGGCACTCCTGGATACAAAGGGGTACTCTGCTGGGTACTCTGCTGGGCACTCTTGGAAATGATGGGTACTCTGCTGGGCACTTTTGGATATGATGGGTATTCTGCTGGGCACTCCTGGATACAAAGGGGTACTCTGCTGGCCACTCTTGGAAATGATGGGTACTCTGCTGGGCACTTTTGGAAATGATGGGTACTCTGCTGGGCACTCCTGGATACAAAGGGGTACTCTGCTGGGCACCCTTGGAAATGATGGGTACTCTGCTGGGCACTTTTGTATATGATAGGTACTCTGCTGGGCACTCCTGGATACAAAGGGGTACTCTGCTGGGCACCCTTGGAAATGATGGGTACTCTGCTGGGCACTTTTGTATATGATAGGTACTCTGCTGGGCACTCCTGGATATAAAGGGGTACTCTGCTGGGTACTCTGCTGGGCACTCTTGGAAATGATGGGTACTCTGCTGGGCACTTTTGGAAATGATGGGTACTCTGCTGGGCACTCCTGGATACAAAGGGGGTACTCTTCTGGGCACTCCTGGATATAATAGTTGGGGATTTATTCATTCATTATAATTGTATGAATGAATTTACAAAACTGATTTTTTTCCAGCCTATAAATATTTATAAAATTCTAATGAAAAGTTTCGAGACCCCTGACATGCCAGAACAATCCAATCCACCAGGACAGTCATGTGACTGTCATTGCCACATCTCATTGGCCCCCACAGCCAGGAGATAACTGTCCCTTTAACAGAGAAGAACTTGTGTGTGTGTGTGTTAGGATGTGTGAATTGAGTCCCATGTAACAATGTATCGTCTTCTATGACAAGAGGAAACAACATCCCCCGAGGGACACAACTGCCGTGTAATCCAATCAGTGCAGAGCCGGAATGATCGGACTAAAGTCTCCGGAGAGCTCATCTCTAATCCCCGTGCTGTGATTACATGATCCGCTATGATCAGCCCCCCCTGTACCTGGGGCACACAATGCAATCCCTCACCCCCAAGTAGTTGCGACCCCCCCCCCCGGGACACCCCAGGGACACTCACCATCACGTTGCCCTGCATCTTGGCCGTCTTGATCATCGGCTTCTCCCTCATGTTGTCGGTGGTGGCGGCTGTGTCCGTGTCGGTGTCTCAATCCATCTGCTTTGATGAGTTTAGGAAGCTCCCTGTTTATTCCCCATCTCCGGCGCTGGGTGTCTGCCTCCCCTGCCCCCCTCCCTCCCTCCTTCTCTCTCTCTCTCTCTCTCCGCTCCTCTCCCGTCAATGGCAGGATTCTTCCTCCTCTCAGGGATCGGGATGGTGGGCGCTGCTCGGTGACGTGTGGGGTAAACAGAGAACACGCCGGTCCCGGCGGGTGGGAGACGTGTGGAGTCCCGGGCAGAGGTGCCAGCTGCTGGCAGGGAGTGGGGGAGGAGACTGGGCACTGCCTGCTTCTATGGCACACTCACACACACTGCCCATCATTTATTAATGAGGGCCACCTGAATAAGTCACATCACGACAGTCAGCGAGTTTATTACACACGGGGCTGGTGGCGTGTCTGCTGCTTTGCACACTTTGCGCCCCTGTCCCGTCATTGCACATGGGAGGCATTGAGCACCGTTCTGCGCGGGCACAGGGAGCGCTGCGCCGGGGAGTACAGAGCGCGCGCGCGCACACAGCGCTCTACATACGCCGCATTGCACGCAGCGCACCGCACAGCGCCTGGACCTCTCCAGCAGCCTCAGTGACCTGCCGGCCCCGCCCCCCTTTCCTCACTCGCAGCCACTCAGCGCACTCTGTATTTTGAGCCGTGGAAGCGGCGAGGCCGTGTGCCAGGCGGTGGAAAAAGGACGCTGATTGGCTGCCGCGGATTGAAGCAGGGACGCATATGATGTAGCTGGATTATGTACTAAGTGAAGCAAGACAAGGGCTTGTCAGAGGAGGCTGTGTACATGACTGGCAGGGAGGAGGAAGGAGCCAGGGAGGGCTGCAGTCTGGGGACTCACATCATGTGTTCTATGGCAGAGGAGGGAGGGGGTGAGGGATGGGATGGTGAGCAGGTGGAGGAGAGGGGTGGCCTGTCATAGGAGGGAGGGGAGGGGTGCACCTGTCATAGGAGGGAGGAGAGGGTGGCCTGTAATTGGAGGGAGGAGAGGGGTGCACCTGCTATTGGAGGAAGGAGATGGGTGCACTTGTTATTGGAGGTAGGAGAGGGGTGTACCTGTTATTGGAGTGAGGAGAGGGGTGCACCTGTTATTGGAGGAAGAAGAGGGGTGCACCTGATATTGGAGGGAGGATAGGGGTGCACATGCCATTGGAGGGAGGAGAGGGGTGCGCCTGTCAGTGGAGGAAGGAGAGAGGTGCACCTGTTATTTGAGGGAGGAGAGGGGTGCACCTGTTATTGGAGGGAGAAGAGGGGTGCACCTGATATTGGAGGGAGGAGAGGGGTGCACATGCCATAGGAGGGAGGAGAGGGGTGCACCTGTCAGTGGAGGAAGGAGAGAGGTGCACCTGTTATTGGAGGGAGGAGAGGGGTGCACCTGTTATTGGAGGGAGAAGAGGGGTGCGCCTGTCAGTGGAGGAAGGAGAGAGGTGTACCTGTCATCGGAGGGAGGAGAGGGGTGCACCTGTTATTGGAGGGAGGAGAGGAGTGTGCCTGTCAGTGGAAGAAGGAGAGAGGTGCACCTGTTATTGGAGGGAGGAGAGGGGTGCGCCTGTCAGTGGAGGAAGGAGAGAGGTGTACCTGTCATCGGAGGGAGGAGAGGGGTACACCTGTTATTGGAGGGAGGAGAGGAGTGTGCCTGTCAGTGGAAGAAGGAGAGAGGGAGAGGGAGGTATCCAGGAGTGCCCAGCAGAGTACCTGGATACCTTTGAGGGAGGAGAGTGATGCACCTATCATAGGAGGGAGGAGAGGGGTGTACCTGTCATAGGAGGGAGGAGAGGGGTGCGCCTGTCATAGGAGGGAGGAAAGGGGTGCTCCTGTTATTGGAGGGAGGCGAGGGGCACACCTTCTATTGGAGGGAGGAGAGGGGTGCACCTGTTATTGGAGGGAGGAGAGGGGTGCGCCTCTTATTGGAGGGAGGAGAGGGATGCACCTGTCATATGAGGCAGGAGAGGGGTGCACCTGTCATATGAGGGAGGAGAGGGGTGCACCTGTCATTGGATGGAGGAGAGGGGTGCTCCTGTCATAGGAGGGAGGAGAGGGGTGCACCTGTCATATGAGGGAGGAGAGGGGTGCACCTGTCATTGGAGGGAGGAGAGGGGTGCTCCTGTCATAGGAGGGAGGAGAGGGGTGCACGTGTCATATGAGGGAGGAGAGGGGTGCACCTGTCATTGGAGGGAGGAGAGGGGTGCACCTGTCATTGGATGGAGGAGAGGGGTGCTCCTGTCATAGGAGGGAGGAGAGGGGTGCACCTGTCATATGAGGGAGGAGAGGGGTGCACCTGTCATTGGAGGGAGGAGAGGGGTGCTCCTGTCATAGGAGGGAGGAGAGGGGTGCACGTGTCATATGAGGGAGGAGAGGGGTGCACCTGTCATTGGAGGGAGGAGAGGGGTGCTCCTGACATAGGAGGGAGGAGAGGGGTGCACGTGTCATAGGAGGGAGGAGAGGGGTGCACGTGTCATAGGAGGGAGGAGAGGGGTGCACCTGTCATATGAGGGAGGAGAGGGGTGCACCTGTCATTGGATGGAGGAGAGGGGTGCTCCTGTCGAAGGAGGGAGGAGAGGGGTGCACGTGTCATAGGAGGGAGGAGAGGGGTGCACCCGTCATATAAGGGAGGAGAGGGGTGCACCTGTCATTGGAGGGAGGAGAGGGGTGCTCCTGTCGAAGGAGGGAGGAGAGGGGTGCACATGTCATAGGAGGGAGGAGAGGGGTGCACATGTCATAGGAGGGAGGAGAGGGGTGCAGCATGGTTCATTTTGACATCAAATTTCAATTTGGTTTTATTCTGTCAGTTGACTAAAATTACATTTTAGTTTTAGTCGTATTTTAGTCGACTAAAACCTCCATATTTACATGATAGAAATTGCATTTAAAAAATATCTTAAATTATTGTCTATAGCACCTTTTTTGTCTCACTCAAACACGTCGTCACTGTCATATAATAGCATTTGGCTTTCTACACCCACTGTTGTTTCTACTTACAACACAGGGTATTAAAAAAATACAAAATAAAATTGTAACAAAATAATGCAATAGTAACACTTTATTGAACTCATAAAGAAAAAACAAATAGTGTTTCCCCTCGCCTCGCACAGCGCTGTTATCCCATCGAACACCAATTGAAATGGAATCTTCCCAACTTGGACAGCAGCAGCGATCATTTAATAATTATCATCCAGGTGCGGTTCACGCTTCGTCTTTATAAAAAAAAAATGTGTTTCATAAACAAACAAAAATATCACTTTTTTCGACAAATACAAGTGCAACTTTTAAAATATAAAAATAAACAAAAAACTGTAAACTTTGTTGGCTGTAAGTAATGCCATTACACATTTGTTATTATTTAATAAAGGGAACGTTTACAATCACTTTGAATATTAGGAAAAATTTATAAAAATATTAAATGCTTTTTTTTTTCTTTTTTCTTTCAGCAGCTTGTAGATGCCCCCTACCTTTGTGGTAGTGCCGTGTTAATTTTGATTTATAATTTTGATTTTGTTTTATTCATAGTCTTTTGACTAAAATGCTATTCTAGTTTTAGCTTTGTAGTCATCTGATTTTTTAGTTTTATATGTATTTTAGTAATTAAGACTGGGGTGCGGGCTCCTTTTATGTTTAACTGCACAGGTTTTCAACTGCTTCCATAACGGGCATTCCTCTCTTACATGTACAAATCATATTTACACAGAACCCCCAAACATTAACTATATCTTTTTTTAGCAGAGACCCTAGGGAATAAATGGCGATTGTTGAAATGTGTTATGTCACAGGGTATTTCCACAGCAATTTTTCAAACACAATTCTTTTGGGGGAAAAAAAACACTTTAACTACTTCCATACCACACACTTACGCACCTTCCTGCCCAAGCTAATTTTCAGCTTTCAGCGCTGTCGCAATTTGAATGACAATTGCGCTTTCATGCTACACTGTACCCAAATATTTTTTTTATCATTTTGTTCTCACAAATAGAGCTTTCTTTTGGTGGAATTTGATCACCTCTGCGGTTTTTTTTGCGCAACTAAATAAAGACTGAAAAAAAAAGTTTTTATTTTTTTCTGTTCATTTTTTTTTGTAACTAAGTACATTTTCTTCTTACGGGCACTGATATGGCTGCACTGATAAGGCAACACTGATGGGCACTGATAAGGTGGAACCAATGAGGTGGCACTGATAAGGGTGGCACCGATGGGCACTGATGATGGTAACTGATAGGCGGCACTGATGGGCACTGATAGGAAGCACTGAAGGGCACTGATGCGGCACTGATGGGCACTCATAGGTGGCACTGATGGGCACTTATGGGTGGCACTGATGGGTACTTATGGGTGGCACTGATAGGTGGCACAGATGGGCACTGATAGGTGGGCACTGATGGGCATGAATGGTCATTGAGAGGTGGCACTGATGGACACTGATGGGTGGCACTGATGGACACTGAGGGGTGGCACTGATGGTGGCATAGGCACTTTTTCAAATGTTTCATATCTTGTGCCCATGTTGCCAGTCAGTGCCCATTTGACAATTTTTTAACATGTGGATGGCCATGTGGTACATACCTGGCCATCCACATTGCCCCCTTCCCTCGTGGTCCTGGTGGCTTCCCGGGTGGTCCAGTGTGGGCTTTAGCGGGGGGGGGGGGGCTACGTGGATAAAAAATCAGTGTATACCCCCCTGTCAGGAGAGCCGCTGATCGGCTCTCCTCTACTTGCGTCTGTCAACTGCTCTTCCTGTTTATATCGTGATCAGCCGTGATTGGACACTCCGCCGGAAGCTCTTTACCGAGATCGGAGATGCAGGGTGTCAGACTGACACCCCCACCACCGATCACCACGCTGAGCGCCCTCCATGGGCGCGCACCAGCATGTTATCCTGCTGGACGTCAATAGACGTCCAGTCAGGATTACAGAACCACTACCCGGACGTCAATTGTCTATTGACCGGGCGGGAAGTGGTTAATGAATAAAAAAATTTAATAAAAAAAAGATAGATAAAATGTTTTGTCATTGTAGAAAACAAATTCACAATGGAATTACATTTCTACTCCACACATTATTCATACATCACAATCATCTATGGATTTACTATGCATTTATTATACCAAAAATAATGTCCCCATATTAAAAATGAGACAGAGCACTAAAATAAGACCTTCTTCATTTCATTTCTGCATTAATAACCTTAACCACTTCAATACAGGGCAATATACCTTCCTGCCCAGACCAATTTTCATCACATTTTAAATGACAATTGCGTGATCATGCAAAGCTGTACCCAAACAACAACATTTCCCCACAAGTAGAGCTTTCTTTTGGTGGTATTTGATCACCACTGGGGTTTTTATTTTTTGCGCTACACATAAAAAAAGATCGAAATAAAAAATAAAATAAAAAGTTTTTTCATTGTTTCTGTTACAAAACTGTAACTAAGTAAGTTTTCTCCTTCACCGATGGGCACTGATGAGGTGGCACTGATGGGCACTGATGATGAGGCACCTATATGCAGCACTGATGGGCACTGATAAGCAGCACTGACAGGCAGTGATAGGTGGCACTGATGGGCACTGATAGGTTGTACTGATGGTCACTCATAGGTGGCACTGATGGGCACTGATAGGTGGTACTAGGCACTGATAGGCAGCCCATATGGGCTCTTTTGTGTGGCACTGATAGGCACTGATTGGCGGCACTGTTTGGCAGCACTGATATTTACCTCGATCGGGGATGCAATGTGTCAGACTGACACATCACACTACCAATGGCCATGCTGCACACCCCCATGTCATTTAAAGTTCAGTCAGGATAACTTAACCAATTTGCACACGTCATATTGCTATATGGCGGGCGGGAAGTGGTTAAAGAGGTTGTATACCCTCCTGTATACTTTTGTACCCATAGGTAAGCCTAGAATAAGGCTTATCTATAGGTACTGTAAATATCTCCTATATATGTACCGTTTAGGAGATATTTACTGTTTACTGCGCCGATGATGTGACTGGCGGCTCTTGTGCGGGAGTGATGTTACGCGTCTCTGGACAGTCACACAGCCTTAGTCCGCGGCCATTGAAGGAAGATGGGCGAAGGGGGATGCAGCCTGCAGCAGGGACGACGTGGGCTTCGTTTTCAGGTAAGTGTCACATAATGTGCTAGTATGCAGCGATGCATACTAGCACATTATGTCATTATTTTGCAATAAAGGGTAAAAAAAAAAAATCTGAGTTTACTTCCTCCTTAACCACTTTAATACCGGGCTTTTATACCCACCTCAATACCGGGCCTATTCTGGCACTTCTCTCCTACATGTACATATCATTCATTCTTTGGTAGAAAATTACACAGAACCCCCAAACATTATATATGTTTTTTTTAGCAGACACCCTAGGGAATAAAACGACGGTCATTGCAACGTTTTATCTTGCGTTTTTTTGGAAAAAAAATGTTTCATGAATTAAAAAAAATAACAATACAGTAAAGCTAGCCCATTTTTTTTGTAAAGTATGAAAGATTAAGTTACACCGAGTAAATAGTTACCTAACATGTCACGCTTTAAAATTGTGCACACTTATGGAATGGCACCAAACTTCGGCACTTAAAAATCTCCATAGGCAACGCTAGGAAATGTGTGTGACAGCCTGGTCCTCTTTATGGAGAGATGCGGGGTCAATAAGACCCCACATCTCTCCTACGGGCTGGAACCGCTGCTACCGTGTTTCCCCGAAAATAAGACACCGTCTTATATATTTTTTTCCTCAAGAAATCACACTATGGCTTATTTTCGGGGGGTGTCTTATTTTTATTACAGAAAATAAAGGTTGCCTACCTGAACCACACTTGCGCTTCTTAGCATTTCCTCTGTCCACCTGTAGACTGAGATTATCGTATTCTGCACGCCATTTTTGGACCATTCGGATATCCAACTTCTTCTCTTTGCAAAAAGCCGTAAGATTCTTGCCTCGGGAGTCCTCCACAATTCCTTTCTTGTACTCAACAGAATAACTCTTTCTTTTTGCACTCATCTTGTCTGGTTGTACCACTACAAGATATCACTACAAGATTCGACACTACATCTTATTTTCGGAGATTCGACACTACATCTTATTTTCGGAGATTCGACACTACATCTTATTTTCGGAGATTCGACACTACATCTTATTTTCGGAGATTCGACACTACATCTTATTTTCGGAGATTCGACACTACATCGCTACGTCTTATTTTCGGAGGGGTGTCTTATATTTCTATCTTGCGTCGAAATCCCGCTACGGCTTATTTTCAGAGTACGTCTTATTTTCAGGGAAACACGGTATGATCATTCTTATGTTGCACAGAATCGCCGGCAGAAGAGAAGGAAATCTGAATGATGCCTCTAGCTGCAGGCATCATTCAGATATCCCCCCACAAAGCCCAGGACGTCATATGACGTCCACCCAGGATGGGAGATCCCCTCTGTGGAAGTCAAATGACTATGGGCGGGTATTGAAGTGGTTAATAGCCCAGAGAAAGAAGCTGTCTTTAAATCTTTTTGTCCTTGTTTTAATGACCCTAAGGCCTCGTACACACGATCGGACATATCCGATGAAAACGGTCCGCGGACCATTTCCATCCGATATGTCCGATCGGGAGTTTGATCCGATGGCGTGTACACACCATCGGATCAAATTCCACGCCGCCGGACAGCGCGGTGACGTTGACGCCGCCACGTCACCACCACGTCACCGCACCAGGAAGTTAAACACTTCCGCGCATGCGCCGAATCCATTCGGCGGCGGCGCGGTGGCGGTGGGGGACGACATGTCTGCTGGTAAGTGTACTAACCAGCAGACATGTCGGGCGGACAGATTCCACCGGATGGATTTCAAAGCATGCTTTGAAATCTGTCGGGTGGAGAAATCTGTCCGCTAGCCCATACACACGAGCGGAGATGTCTGCTGAAACGGTCCATCGGACCGTTTTCAGCGGACATATCCCCTCGTGTGTACGAGGCATAAAACGTCTCCCAGATGGTAATAATGCAAAGAAATTACAACCGGGATAAATCTGGTCTCTAACTATATTTACCCCAATTTTTTGTATAATGTGAAAGATGATGTTACGCTGAGTAAATAGATACCAAACATGTCACGCTTTAAAATTGTGCACACTCGTGGAATAGTGCCAAATTCTGTACTTAAAAATCTCCATATGCCAATTTGACGACAAATTTCAATTTAGTTTTAGTCATAGTATTTTGATTAAAATGCTATTTTAGTCTTAGTGGTATTGAAGGAATCTGAATTTTTAGTTATAGTCGTATATGAGAATAAGGGGGGATAAGATCAACATGTACAAATATATAAGAGGTCCATATAGTGAACTTGGTGTTGAGTTATTCACTTTAAGGTCAACACTGAGGACAAGGGGGCACTCTTTACGTCTGGAGGAAAAGAGATTTCACCTCCAAATACGGAAAGGTTTCTTCACAGTAAGAGCTGTGAAAATGTGGAACAGACTCCCTCCAGAGGTGGTTCTGGCCAGCTCAGTAGATTGCTTTAAGAAGGGCCTGGATTCTTTCCTAAATGCACGTAATATAACTGAGTACTACGTTTTGTAGGTAAAGTTGATCCGGGGTAAATCCGATTGCCTCTCGGGGGATCAGGAAGGAATTTTTTCCCCTCCCGTAGCAAATTGGATCATCGCTCTGCTGTTTTTTTTTGCCTTCCTCTGGATCAACTGTGGGTATGGAGTTGGGTGTATGGGATGTACTGTGTTTTATTTTGTTTGTTTATTTTTATTTTTTTATGGTTGAACTGGATGGACTTGTGTCTTTTTTCAACCTGACTAACTATGTAACTAACTATGTAACTATGTAACTATGTATTTAGTCGACTACAATCGTGTTAATTTTGTCAACATCACATTTTTTTATCTGTACAGGTTTTTAACGCTGAGCTCTAGTTATAAAATCAATCATTAAAAGGGTTTGTTCGCAGTTACTTGCTTTTACCAAAAATGGGAGATTTGGATAATGGTTATGCAGCCGACCAATCTGCAAGAACTGTGTGATGATATCATGTCAATATGGACCAAAATCTCTGAGGAATGTTTCCAACACCTTGTTGAATCGATGCCATGGAGAGTTAAGGCAGTTCTGAAGGCAAAAGGGGGTCCAACCCGGTACTAGCAAGGCGTACCTAATAATAATAAAGTGGCCGGTGAGTGTAGAGCACAGTGTGTTAATGCGTTAAGGATACTAAAATGCATTAAGTAAGGTGAACGAACCCTATAAATATATTTAACTGGTTCCCGACCGGCTCACGCAAATATACTGCGGCAGAATGGCTCTCCTGGGCGAAATCTCGTATATATTATTTATAATATATATTTGCCCAGGAGAGCCACCAGAGGGCACCACGAGTGTCCCCAGCATGGCAGGCTGGCATGATCACGTGCACAAGCGTGAGCACGGGGGGTTTGTGTGTGTAAACACACAAATCCATGTGCTGTCTGAGGAGAGAAGGACAGAGTGTGTCTTTCTACAAAGTAGAAAACACGATCTGTCATCTCCTATAGTGAGTCCCCATCCCCTCACAGTTAGAACACACAATAGGGAACACAGTTAACCCCTTGGTCGCCCTCTAGTGTAAACCCCTTCCCTGCCAGTGACATTTACATAATAATCAGTGCATATTTATAGCACTGATCGCTCTGTAAATGTCAATGGGCCCAAAAATATGTCAAAAGTGTCCGACCTGTCCGCCACAACGTCACAATACTGCAAAAAATGCAGATCACCACCATTACTAGTAAAACAAATGCCATATAAATGCCATAAATCTTTCCCATAGTTTGTAGACGCTTTAACTTTCGCACAAACCAATCAATAAATGCTTATTACGATTTTTTTTACCAAAAATATGTAGAAGAATATGTATTGGCCTAAACTGTGGATTTTTTTTTTCTTAAAACAAATTGGGATATTTACTATAGCAAACAGTAAAAGATATTGGGGGTTATTTACAAAGGCAGTGCACTTGTAGTGCAAAGTGGAGTTGTCTTTCGTAAATAAACCCCAGAGCTCTTAATGAAGGGAGCGATCTGTCAGTTTTTATTACTGCAAAGCAGAGATGAGAAACTGACAGATCTTTAGTAAAAAAGCAGCACCATGTACTCACAATACACCATAGCTAGCCACACTTTGAATTCCTTGATCGCCCTATATGTTAAGCCCTCTCCCAGACAGTGTCATTACTACAGTGACTGATCACTGTAATAATGTAATAATGTCAGTGGCAGTTAGTCAGTTCCTCCCAGCGCCAGTTAGTGTCAGATTGACCACCACAGTATCGCATTCCCATTATAAGTCGCTGATCGCCGCCATTAGTAGTATAAAAAAAGTTAAAATTACAGTATACATACCATGGTTTATAGGCGCTAAAACATTCATGCAAACCAATCAATTAACATTTATTGTGATTTTTTTAAATCAAAAACAGCATTTTGGCCAACATTTATGAAATATTTAGATTTTTTTTTTATTGGATCTACTCAGTGGTGACTGGTGCTCCATATTCTTGGGGGGGGGGGGGGGCAAAAACAAACTAAAAAATACTGAAAAACCCCCCATTAAAAGCAGCACCTGTGCCATCATTTGCAGCCACTGTGCCCATCAAATGCAGCCACTGTGCCAATCAATTGCAGCCTTTTTGCCAGTCAAATGCAGCCACTGTGCCCATCAATTGCAGACACTGTACCCATCAAATGCAGCCACTGTTCCCATCAAATGCAGCCACTGTGCCATCAATTGCAGACACTGTGCCATCAATTGCAGCCACTGTGTCATCAATTGCAGCCACTAAGCCCATCAATTGCAGACACTGTGCCCATCAAATGCAGCCACTGTTCCCATCAAATGCAGCCACTGTGCCATCAATTGCAGCCTTTTTGTTAATCAAATGCAGCCACTGTGCCCATCAATTGCAGACACTGTGCCCATCAAATGCAGCCACTGTTCCCATCAAATGAAGCCACTGTGCCATCAAATGCAGCCACTGTGCCCATCAAATGCAGCCACTGTGCCCATCAAATGCAGCCACTTTGCCCATCAAATGCAGCCACTTTGCCCATCAAATGCAGCCATGGTGCCATCAATTTCAGCCACTGTGCCATCAAATGCAGTCACCGTGCCATCAATTGCAGCCACTCTGCCATCAAATTAAGCCACTCTGCCCATCAAATGCAGCACGTTAATTGCAGCCACTGTGCCATCAAAGGCATCCACAGTGCCATCAATTGCAGCCACTGTGCCATCAAATGCAGCTACTGTGCCATCAAATGCAGCCACTGTGCCCCATCACCCCATCAAATACATCCACTGTGCCATCAAATGCAGGCACTGTGCCCATGAATTGCAGCCACTGTGCCTATGAAATGCAGCCACTGTGCCATCAAATGAATAGGGGATGGCCATGGATAGATTCATGCAATAGAGGTTGTGGCTAGAGAGAGGGGGCGGTACCCGTGCGCCCTTAAAGGACGGGCTGCCCTTGATTTGTCTTATGGCAGAAAGTAAAAAAATATATATTTTGAATTTTTTCCACCTTCTGTCCTTAATTTCGCAAAAATTGTAAAAAAGCCAGTGGTGATCAAATACCACTAAAAGAAAGCTCTATTTGTGTAAAAAATGGGTACAGTGTTGCATGACCACGCAATTACCAGTTAAAGTAGAACAGTGCCAAATGTGAAAAAAATTACCTGGTCATGAAGTGGGTAAAATCTTCCAGAGATCAAGTGGTTAAAGCTATCTGGACATGTGCAGAAAAAAATGGTGCTGCTAGGGGCTTCTGGTGTTTTTTTTTTCTATGCTTCTGAAAGCTCTAACTTATGTAATGTACATTATGTACTATTGTGTCAGTTACAGGCATATTTTAGAGCACCATTTAGAGCCATAAAATATGCCTCAAACCTGCAGTTTTCCAGTGCAGGTTACACCCGTACATGTGTAAATGCATCTAAACACAAACTTATGCATGTAAATGTCTTCTAGTGGTTAGAATAAATAAATATTCTAGAGTTTCGGCTCATACATATCTAAATGCAATATGCGTGTAAACATGCATAAATTAGAGGCATTTTTTCTGCCAACTTCTAGCAGGATATTTGGAGCTTTTTTTCCTCCATTTAAGGCCTAGGCTGATTTCATGTGGAGGACTATGCTGCTAGCAATCCTATGATTTATCATAATTTATCATAATCTCCAACAGTCAGATCGCTAGGAGTCTGCCCCTTTCAGCGATTTGTAGCTAAGCCATAGAAATTTATGCAGAACGATTGTCGCTGGTGAGCTGGGCAATGACAATAAGTTCTGCTCAAATGCAGTCACTGAGAAACTGAGCTGCAAATGCTATAAAATGAAACTGGAACTTCAATCCTCCTCCCAGGTGGCTCTGCCCCCCCCCCTCGGACTCCATCATTATAGGTATATTTGCCAAAAGGCACAGCCTTCACGTCATGGCAGAGCCCATTGGTTCATCTCTGATCTGATTTTTACTAATGCGCAGAGAAGGTTATGCCCTGTACTCTGATGGGTTTTTCCAACGGAATTCCGTTCAAGCCGTCTCGCATGCACAAGGTCACACCAAATTCCGACCGTCAAAAACGCGGTGACGTACAACACTACGACGAGCCTAGAAAAATGAGGTTCAATGCTTCCGAGCATGCGTCAAATTATTTAGGAGGATGCATGTTTTTTTCTCCGTCGGAGTTCCATACAAATGAACGGAATTTCCGACATGTTCTCTTTCTAACTTTGTGGGAATTTCCGACTGAAAAAGTCCAATGGGGCATACACATGGTCAGAATATCAGATGAAAAAATTCCGTCTGACTTTTTCCATCGGAAATTCCAACAGTGTGTACGTGGCATTAGTTTCAGACTTTCCTGGTAGCAGTCTTTGGCTGCGTATACACGATCGGTCGTGTCTGGGCCCCATCAGTCAGTTATCCTTTGGTCAAAAAAAAGAGAACTTGCTTTAAAATTTAACCGATGGACGCCTAACCGATAGGTCAAAACCGATCGTTAGTATGCAAAAGCATCTGTTAAAAAGCCGCGCATGCTCAGAATCAAGTCGACACATGCTTGGAAGCATTGAACTTCTTTTTTTTCAGCACGTCGTTGTGTTTTACGTCACCGCGTTCTGACATGATCGTTTTTTTAACTGATTGGGCCAGATTCAGGTAGATGGGAGCATCTTTGCTCTGGAGTAACGCTTCTCATTTACGTTACTCTGCCGAAATTTTAGGAGCAAGTGCTGTTATTCATGAAGCACTTGCTCCTAAAGTTGCGGCAGCGTATCGAAAATGAGCCGGCGGAATTCAAATTGGGCGGGTACGGGGCGTGTATTATTTAAACTAAGCGCGATCCCGCGGCGAACGTACTGCGCATGCGTCGAGTGTCAATGCATCCCAATGCGCATGCTCCAAATTCTGTCAGTGAACGTCAATGACGTCACATCCCCATTCATGAACGTTTTACGCAAGCGACGCAAATTATTTTTTTTCCGACGCGATGACGACGGCTATACTTAACATAGGATACTCCACTAGGGGGCCGCTTTATCTTTACATCGCGTATAGCTTACGGAAACGTCGGAAAGTCACTGCGTCGCGCCCGAAAACGATCGTGAATTTCCGATTCCCGCTGATTAACATATTTTTTCAGCGCAATTTTTAAATTAAATTTGTGATGCGATGGCGAAATTCACTTGCGCCGATCGCATCGGAACACCAACCCGGCGTTTCTTGTTTTCTAGTTACAGAAAACAGAAACGCCGGCTTAAAGTGACAGTTAGGCTGGAGTATCACAGATACTCCAGCCTAACTCTACCTGAATCTGGCCCATTGTGTGTAGGCACATCAGACCATCAGTCAGCTTCATCGGTTAACCGATGAAAACGGTTCTTCGGACCGTTCTCATCGGATGGACTGATCGTGTGTACGCGGCCTGAGTGCATGTGTGGGAAATCCCCGCATGTGTGCCGATATTTGGGAAAACCGGCGCATACGCAAATGTGCCACAGAACTCTCTAGGAACCTGAAGCCTTTCAGCATATGTGCGCATGCGCTGGGGATGGGGAGAGCCAAATGGAATTCTCACCTAGTTGAGAAATGCAAAAGTGCTCAAATTAATTACTTTTTTCCCACCCAGGGAACACTATTACATATTTTTTGGGAATGTCCCCATCTAAAGGACACTTGGCAAAAGGCCAGCATTGTTATTGACGAAATCTCCGGTCGAAGGATCCCTCTTACACCCCAAATCTGCCTTTTATTGTCCCCTATTTAAGATATTCCTACATCTAGCACAAGGCTTTTTCACACATTTCTCACCTCCATTCATTGGGCCATAGCCTTTAATTGGTGCTCCACTTCGGTACCTTGGCCACAGATTCTTAACCGCATGATGAACATCAAACTTTCCGAGAGAATTCACCATACGTTATATGATTCTATGCCCCGGTATAAAAAAAAATGGTCTCTCTGGGATACCACCTTTCTGGTTCAGGAATACATTTTACTAACCATAACCTTTTCTTCCTGTACAATGTTCACCATCAATGATACTTGTATACATTCCTGTACCAACATTGTTATTTTTTTTTTTTGTACCTTGACCTTTTCTTCAATAAAATCGTTTGTAAACAAATTAATTACTTTTCAAAAAACAAAATAAAAAATGTCCCTTTGTAAGAGGTGGGGCAAGGCCGCACAACATGACCTTTAGCCCTTGTTCACACTGCCACAGCTTCAAATTCACGAAACGTAATCACGGCTTGCATACGACTTCTTAAACCACTAACCTCCAGAAGATTTACCCCCTTTCCTGACCAGGCCATTTTTTTGCGATACAGTGCTCTTACCTTAACTGACAATTGTGCATTCGCAATACCCAAATAAAACGTATGCCCTTTTTGTCCCACAAATAGAGCTTTCTTTTGGTGGTGTTTGATCACCTCTGCATTTTTTTTTGCACTAGACACTGTGTTGGGACTTTATATCTACCCTGTGTGCACAATAACATAGAAACAGATACTAATATCATACAATATGTCTAAAAGAATTTTGTGTTTATTTTACACAATATAAAAAGTGTATGTTGCTAACAATATAGTACATTACAAACAAGTCTGTGCATAAGTTCTGCTAGAATGGTCAACGCATTTCGCGGATCATCGTCTTCGTCAGGACCAGTAAAGTTATGTACATTGAGATTGATAAATCAAATAATTTAAAAACAGATCCAAAATGGATGTAGTATAATATACTAGGTGTCCAAGGAAGGAAAAGGGTCAATGATCTAAAAAATTGATGGAGGGCAACCATCAGGTTAAAGTATCAAGGCCAGGTAAACCAAGATCTAAGTTGATATGTATATAATATCATAGTAGATCAAAGATGAAATCCAAGTAGATTGTAATGCATGGACTGCGATTGAATGACGCATAAAGCAGCAACAATTCAAAATCCCAAATAGGGCCCGATTGGTTCAGACAAATATGTGCAAGCCACAGTCAAAAAAAGAAGTAATCTTCACAGAGGGATAACCCACACACCACCAGAGATAATATGTTCCACCCCTCCTTCCAGGATAGCAGCAACTTCTATCTACTCTAGCACCTGCTATCCTGGAAGGAGGGGTGAAACATATTATTTCTGACCCCTATACAAGATTGTGTGTGGGTTATCTATCTGTGTAGATGACCTCTTCACAGAGGTCGCTGCCCCTACTGAGGAAGTTGTGCCCATTTGACGTAACACGTATAGGGGGAGGAGTCTAAGATGGTGACGTCATCCAGTCTTTTCATGTATCCATAGCCCACACTACTTAAGTGCTTTACTTGTGAGTATCTTGTATGTCATTTTGTACTAGATGAATAAACCATTGCAATCAGAGAGCACTTGGTGTTTTTGTCCCCATTTTATACCGGATATCCCTGAGGAAAACTTGAGATTGGTGAAGCCAGTGAGGAGGAAGAGGGTGAGACCTCCGTCTCACCCTCTTCCTCCTCACTGTACAAAATGACATACAAGATACTCACAAGTAAAGCACTTAAGCACTTAAGCATTCCGCCGGGCCGTTTTACTGATCAACACCATAAAGGACCTGCTGTGTTTGACCCGCTGGTGAAACTGTAGGTGTGTGGCTAGAGCACATTGGTGGAGAAGAGCACCAGCACTTTTTGGATATTTTAGTGCACTGTTTTGGGTGAAGAATCAACTTTTTTAAAAATATTTTTTTAGAACTATAATTTTTTTCAGGACTACACATTTTGGACATTAATATGATATATCAATTTTTTTGACATATATGGAGTTTTGATATTTATATATTGATAGCGCAGCACTGTTTATATTATAATTTATTTATTGTGAAGTGAACATGTTTATCAGTAACAGCAGCAACCAGGTGGAGGAAGTTATTCAGATTGTGTATATTTGCACATTTTGATTATTTACAGGTTTTTTATCACTATATTATTTATTATGATTCACTAGTGAATTGTGCTATTAGATTAGTCTAATATTAGTCTATTCATTTTATGTATTTTTCACTTTATGATCGGCTGCAGTCATGGAGGTGTTTCAGTTTTTGGAACGATGGGAGGTTAAGATTGATGAGATGTTTCCTGGTAAAAAAAATAAGGGTAAAATTCATGGTCTCACACATTTAATTAACAACTTATTAATGTATTTAATGGAAAAGAAAATCAGAACTTGGTTGGATCTGATATCTTTTGAGCAATATATAGCCAATATATACCCAATGATTTAGTCCCGAGACGTTTAAGATGGGATATCCCCCCTTTTGATGGATTAGAGAATGGGGATTGCCTTAATGATTGGTTTTTATTTTTTAATGCTAAAGGTAAAGAACTTTTGGAATTTTTATTAAAACGGAAACAGCTAAGGATGAGAATGCTTGATAATTAAATCAAGGAGATAAATGACAAATTGAAGTTGTTTAAAAATGACCCCGAATTTGTTAAATTATCTGGGGAGTTAATGAAGACATTAGATAAATTAGATAAGGATACGCAAGAAATGAAAAAAATATATATTTTAGAGATGTAGCGGATTTTAAAAACAAAGATGTCTTCAAATGGCAACATAATACCCATGCGGAGGATACCCAAATAGCCTCCCGGGAAAGCACCTTGTCAGCCAGTAAGGCTGTACAATCAGAGCAAAAAACAGTATCCCAGTCCAATCAAGTAGAACCCCTGGAAGTATATGAAAGAGGACAAGGTAATATGGCTTACCCCCAGCAGGTGGGAACACCATTTAGGGGTAACTAGAGAGGACGGGGTTTTGCAAGGGGAGCCCCCCAGAGGGGAAGGTGAAAATGTAATCCTAATTTTAATTCTAGCTATTTTCTGCAAAGAAATTACCATGGGATCAGAGAAATTCCACTCAGAGAGGATTCATTCAACCATATAGGGATCCTCGACCCACTTATGTTTCCAATGAAAATATGTACAATGTACCTGTGGATAATAAATTTACACCTCTAGCCAACCCACCAATGGATAATTATTATTTAGTTTTTTTGGGGAGACCCCCACAGACCAACCAGTAACCCACCAGAAGGACCCAAAAAAGCAAACACCAATAGGGACTGGCATTTATGATTTAAATAATGTTGATTTAAATAAAGAGATTCAACTTTTAGATAAAGGGTTAAAGTATGCACCCACTAAAAATCTTAAAAAATTTGACACTAATGTTCATGGCCAGAAATTTGTATGTACACTCAACCTTAAAAAGTATTTTTTTGACCAAACCAGACTCGAGACCTTGGCAATTAGAAATTGGTCACCATTTATTGTTACGGAATAAGTCTGTTTTTAACCCCCAGAATGTAGATAATACATTTTTAAATGTATTTAGGGACATGGTTGCAGAAGATCTTGAAAGTTACAGGTTAGAAAGGTTAATTATCCCCACTGGATCAAGAAAGAGATTGATGGCATTGAACAGCACACAAATGTAGTCATACAGCCTGCTGATAAAGGCGGAGGGATAGTGATTATGAACAAACAATATTATCAAACAGAAATGGAGAGGCAATTAGAGGATACGGAGACTTTTCATAAGCTTAATGGAAATCCTTTGTTGGAATCTAAAACCAAGTTAGGTCGATTAATTAATAAAAGTAAAAAGAAGGACATTTTGACAATAAAGGAAGCTAAATATCTCAACCCTATTGAATGCCAAACGCCCTTTATTTATTTTCTGCAAAAAGGTATCACAGAACCGCCAGGTAGACCTATCATTAATGGGATAGAATCTGTGGGCCAGATTCACAGAGCCCTTACTCCGGTCTATCCCGCGTTAGACCGGAGTACTTTCAAATTACGCGCGTCGTTTCATTAGTCTGAAGCCTCAAACCATGAAACGACGGCTTCGGGCTTCAATCCGACTGGCTTACGTGTTCGTACGCCTTCGGATCTACGCTGCAATAATTTTGCGGCCGCTGGGTGGAGTTCCTGTCGTTTTCCGCGTCGGGGTATGCAAATGAGCATTTTTCGATGATCCACGAAGTTACGAGCGTCGTTCGCTATCTCTTACGGCATCTGTAGTCATCTTTTTACCGCGTAAAGTTATTCCAGCTTTTATCTGGTCTAGTTTTAGACAGCCCATGTTAAGTATGGCCGTCGTTCCCTCGTCGAATTTCAACGTCTTATTCTATACAAAAGATTTATAGATAACCTTATTATCATTTGGAGGGGGGATTTAGTATAATTTGATAAATTAGAGAACAAAATAAAAAAAAAATATGAAAATATAAAATTAACATGAAATATTAGTACTGTTGTGAGTGTATTACATTTTTGAATCTGGAAATTTATAAGGAGTAGGGTCGATTGTATACAAGGAACTATTTCAAACCTACTGACAGGAACTCTTATCTACCGATGGACAGTTGTGATCATAAGCCTTAGCTTATGCATACTTGTAGATTAGTATGCACGTTTATGCATATGACCCCCCCTTTTTTTTCCCCCTCTTGGAGGGGTGGGAATGGGGAAGGGGATCTGCTCTCATGTCTCTCTATCCATCTTTTCTCACTTGTTTATTACTTAGATCCTAGATCCAGGAGAATTAAGGGCACATGCTGCGGCATAGACTTTTTTTATAAATGTATATTAGAAGACGGATCCATTTATGTACCTATATGTATCTTTAATGTCCTTTTTTTTAATATATTATGTGTATTTTGTGAATGTTTTGTATTTTTTATGGATGATTTGCAAATTGATTTGCAAAGTATGTAAGATTTTTAAGTGTAAAAAACTCAATAAAAAACTATTTAAAAAAAAAAAAAAAACCTTGGCTTATTAATATTTGAAAACATCGATTTATGAGAAGACAGAGAAATTGCTCCAAAGAGATAGATTTCCTTAAACAATCAGAAATACTGACTAAAAGGTTTAGGGGAAAAGGTTATGATATGAGGAGTGTTGAGGAAGATAAACTAAAAGTACTGAATATGGACAGGGAATCATTATTATTAGAATCTAAACAAGGGTCTTTTTGTCATTCATTTAATGTTATTTTGGATTATAATATTTAATTCAGACAGGTTGAAAAAAATAATTAAGAAACATTGGAGTATTCTCTAAAAAGATATTTTAGGACCCAAATTACCTGCCCTCCCTGGGTTTATTCATAAAAAAGCTCCAACATTAAATAATACGTTAGCACCAGGAGTGATAGGAATAATATAAAAAATAGGAAAGAGTTCATCACAATGAGTACAGGAAAAAATATATGATCAAGGATTTTGTTACTTGCTTCACTACCGGTATTATTTATATGTTGGAATGTGGATACGGGTTGTAATATATTGGTCACAATTTCAGAACCCTGAAAATTCGAATAGGGGAACATATTACTAACATTAAGATGGGGGTGATTACCCATAATGTTTACAAACATTTTAAATTGGTGCATAATAAGGACACTGGTTCGCTTACATTTTGGGGAATCGAAAAAGTGGAAAAACACTGGAGGGGTGGCCACTACATCAGACAACTCAGTAAGAGGGAATCCTTCTGGGATATTTGAGGCCAAGGTTCTCTCACCAAGAGGACTGAATGTAAATTTTGATTTTAGCTGTCTAATTAGTGATTTGTAATATTCTAATTGTAAATTTAAGCATAGTGTGTTTTTAATTTAAAAATAAATAAATCAATTATTAAATAATTTTTCAATTAAATGTTATATATATATATATAATATTGCTTTCAGGTTTTTTGCTGTATATCCAATTCGGGCATATTGTATGACTAGTGAAGAGTAGATCTGCCTGATGTAGTCACCAGCTGACTAATTATGTCTAGAATCAAGTGACAATACGGAAAGATGTCATGTCTTGATGCGGTGTCCCCAAGTATAATATTGAGTAATTGACATTTCCTATTCCAGAGAGGACGCGTGATCATGTTCAGTTTGACTGGCTCTGCACGGATTAACATTGCAGAGGTAAAGGGTTGCCTAGAAATCAGGGGATGGGAGTGTATAAAATCAGCGGTGAGACCTCCAGTCTCCATCCTATAAGGAAGCGACGCCAATTTGATGTAATGCGTATAGGTGGGAGGAGTCTCAGGTGGTGACTTCATCCCGCGGTCATCTCGTCTTTTAATGTGTCTGTAGCCCACACTGCTTGAGTGCTTTATTTGTGAGTATCTTGTATGCCATTTTGTATTGGAGAATTAAACCATTGCAATCAGAGAGCACTAGATTTGGTGTTTTTGTCTCCATTTTATACCATATATCGGGAAACTTGAGACTGTAAGGAGGAGTGAGGATGAGACGGAGGGAGCATTAGCATCACGCTGGGCCGTTTGTCTGATCACCCCCATAGGGGACCTGCTGTGTCTGACCCGCTGGTGAAACAGGGGTCAAATCTTAGGGTGAGCAGCTAGGGCACATTGGTAGAGGAGAGCACCAGCACTGTTTGGATATTTTAAGTGCACTGCTTTGGGTGAAGATTTAACTCTAGAAGTTGTTTTAATAAAAAAAAATTCAGGGCTACTCATTTTTTTCAGGACTACACATTTTTTTGTTGGACATTCATATGATATATACATTTTTTTTACATATATGAAATTTTGATATTTATATATTGGTAGAGCAGCACTGTGTTGATATTATATTTTTTGAGATCACTGACCCTTTTCCTTCCATGGACACCTAGTATATTATACTACATCCATTTTAATTCTGTTTTTAAATTGTTTGATTTATCAATCTCAATGTGCCTAACTCTACTAGTCCTGATGAAGTGGATAATCTGTGAAATGCGCTGACCCTTCTAGCAGAACTTACGCACAGAATTGTTTGTAATGTACTATATTGTTAGCAACATATGCTTTTTATATTGTATAAAATAAAGATACAATTATTTTAGACATCTTGGGCCAGATTCAGAAAGAATTAGATTCCCGCAGAGTATCAGAGATACTCTACGCCGCCGTACTTTACCTGGCTCTAGGAGGAATTCAGAGAGATTTTGGCCCGTAAGGTACGGCGGCGTAGTGTATTTCTCCCGGCGGAATCAAACTACGCGATTAGGGGGCGTGAGGCATTTAAATTAAGCGCGTCCCCGCGGCGATCGAACTGCGCATGCTCCGTTCAGAAATTTCCCGCCGCACATTGCGCAAAATCACGTCGTTACGTCATTTTTTTTTGAGTAGCGTAGTTTACGGACATTCCTATTCCCGGACGACTTACGCAAAAAAAAATAATAATTGAAAGTCGACGCGGGAACGACGGCCATACTTAACATGGGCCGCGTAACGTTAGACCAGCTAATAGCTGGTTTAACTTTACGTAGCGAAAAAATGACGTACGCGATTGCGAACGACGCTCTTAACTTCGTGGATCGCCGGAAAAAGCTAATTTGCATACCCCGACGCTGAAAACGACGCGAACTCCACCCAGCGGCCGCAAAAAGATTGCAGCGTAGATCCGAAGGCGTACGAAGATGTAAGCCTGTCAGATCGAAGCCCAACGCCGCCGTATCATGGTTTGAGGATTCAAACTAGTGATACGGCGCGCGTAATTTGAAAGTACTCCGGTCTAACACCAGTTAGACAGGCGTAATGGCTCTCTGAATCTGGCCCATTGTATGTTATTAGTATATTTTTCTATGTTATTGTGCACACAGGGTATATATAAAGTCCCTACACCCATTCTCCCTCTTTGCAACTATATACGGGATGATACCCCTGTGTTCAAATGTTTTTGAATATAGTTACACTCCCCACAAACACAAATTTCTTGCATGCTAAAAATAAGAGGATTGCTGCAAATAATTTGCCCTTTTGACATGGTCCTAAACTGATTTCTGATTGGTTGCTTTGGGTTCCTTCATACTGAACACAACCATTGCTCATTGCACTGACTTCTGAGCTTGCATCTGACTTATCCAGTACAGCAGTGAAGATTGTAAGGACTAAGAGCACAGTTTAGTAATCATAGGAATAATTTATGAAGGCTTTATAGGTTGGCCACACTCTGCACAAGCACTGCACTTTTCTCGGCTTTTCTAAATACAGCTGCATTGTGTTAAATAACATTACTTGACAGAAGATTAATAGCTGAGCACAACAGATATTTTAATCACACAACTAAAATTCTAGTGATCGGTCCCCTTCAATAGAACAGAATAGAGATTTATTGTGAGCAGGCTAATATACGATTTGAGAGTCGCACGTGCTCCTAATCATTCACATCATGAACAAAACATGCAATTTTTTAACTCTTTGAATTTATGGGAGGATCTGATAAATCACCAGGTCTGATACGGATAAGATATGTTGGATTGCTGGCCCTAACCTGGCCAAGTTACTTCACCATTCAGACCAGAAATCACAACTTCTGGCAGATAGAAGTCGCCCAGCACCAATACCTGCCATGTCATGTGACCAAATGCCAGGAGCTGCAAAAGAAACTGATGTTGAAATTTGATGGGTCACAATAAACTAGGGTTGGATACTGTTTTTACCGACGATACTTTGGGTCAAGTACTCACCGATGCCGAATACCGAAACCTTTTGCAATGCAATTTGAGCCAATGCAAAATGAATGCGCTCAAATCGCACTGCAAAGAATCACTTGCAATTTGAATAGAAATGGGGTTTCCCACACCGTTCCTGTATGAACCCTTTCTGAAATCATTATGCAACTCGGATAGGAATCACACCACATTCCTTTTTAAATTGAATGTGATTCTTTGCAGTTTGATTTAAACCCATTCATTTTGTATGGGCTCAAATCGCACAGCAAAGGTATCGTTTTCACGTATAGGAGCATTTTCACAAGTACTTGTGAAAATACTTAGTATCTGCACCCATACTGGTATCGGTGCAACCCTAAAATAAACCATCAAGAGTAGAAGTGTTCCCCTGATAAAAATGTGTATATTACTATTACTTTCCATGACCCAAGGTAGCATATGAAGAAAGGTGCCTTTGTTTTGAAATAAATCCCCAGTGCACCACAATAGATCTACATTTTAAGGTCGCTACAATGCACAGATATATGCTTTGTGGTGCACTGTATAAACACATCAATGGGTTACCACGATGCACTGATGTCTGCATCAGGTCTAAAGCTACATACTATACAGTTTTCTGTAGTTTTTTTCCTTTAGATTTACCAAAACCATATGATATGAGTTCAAACCTTAAGAGTTTCAATTTGTATGCCATCAGGCAGGCCCTTGTACTACATGGTTTTGGTAAATCTAAAGGAAATTAGACAACAAAAGTTGTATAGTGTGTGGGGTCTTAGAGCCATACATAAACTCCAAAATATAAAGGGAAAACCAGAGAAACCACCCAACGCCTCTTCCCAGTATGTATCTGACCCCCCTCTAGAACAAGTCCACTCCCTTCCCAAACTGTCCCCCCAGAACAAATCCTCTCCCCTCCCAAAGGCTCCCCCAGCACATATCTTACCCCCATGGCCCCACCCCGCCTTCTAGCACAAGCCCTCTCCCCTCCCAAAGCTTTCCCTTCAGTATATCTGTCCCCCCACTCTACCCCTGCATTCTAGCACAAGTCCTCTACCTCCCAAAACGACCCCCAGCACATACCCAAAGCCTGGATTTTTTTTAACTGTGCCCTTAAGCCCCTCCCACTGTGAAGTTTGGCCCAACCCATTTTTGCAATGGCACATTTTCCCGCCCGCAGACTTATAACTCCCTCAATCACTCAGGTATCCCTCATTCTCAAGTTTGAAAGTTAGGCCATAATGTACAACATTCTTACACGTCACATGCTGACCAGCAGTGTTGTCAACCGCCCGTAAAATTGGGTGCTTTTTTCCCCACTCGTAAATGCCATTAGTAGTGGGAATGTGCCAGTAAAATTAGCCGTGACCAGCCCCACTTGGAACTGCGCATGGGCAATCTGTAACATTGGAGCACTGGAGCAGGACTCGGAGGCTTAGCAGCAGGCGGCGGCAGAATGGAGGAGCCCTGCATCCAGGCAAACCAGAGTCCACGGGGGGGTCAAGGATGGAGTGACAGCCCAGCTGACAGTGACAGCAGGTGATGGTGGCAAGGGGTGATAGAGGCAGGGGGTGATGGAGGCAGGGGGTGATGGTGGCACCGCAGAGGGGGATGGAGGCAGGGGGCGATGAAGACATCAGACGTTGGTGGCAGGGGGTGTTGGTGGCAGGGGTGATGGAGGCAAGGGGCAATGGAGGTAGGGGGTGTTTGTGGCAGGGGGTGATGGAGGCAGGGGGTGATGGAGGCAGGGGGTGTTGGTGGCAGGGGGTGTTTGTGGCAGGTGGTGATTGGAGGCAGGGGGCGATGGAGGCAAGGGGCATTGGTGGCAAGGGGAGTTGGTGGCTAGGGGCGATGGTGGCAGGGGGCAATGAAGGCAGGGGGTGATGGTGGCAGGGGTTAATAGTGACAGGTGATGGAGTCAGGAGGTGATTGGACTAAATAATTTGCCCTTATTATATCGAATTATTATATCGAATATGTTTTAATATCTACCTTAAATCACATTGCTGTTAGCCTAGTGTACTTGTTTGTAGCCTAAATACTGAAATGTGCACCTTAAAATGTAATTTTGGAACTTTTGTGAACTTCCAGTAAAAACTGGCTGTGCCAGTACATTTTGGGTGTCATGCCAGTAAATTTCAGTCTGGTAGGTTGGCAACATCAGTCCCGCCTAATAGGGTCCAGAGACCAAAACAATACCATCCATCCATGGGTAGGTGTTTGGATTTAGCAAAGGCCCTGTGAGTGGGATGAACATCCTGTGGGTGTGACATTTCACATAATACATAGTATTACACAGAAAAGCTTTTTGCTTGCAGCCATAAAATAACAATGGATTAGCAGGTGTTATCTTTATGGCAAAAGGATTTTTTTTTTTTTTAAGTCAAATTTTGAGGTTGTTGAAAAAGTACCTGCATTTCCCATAGGTCAGTTTAAGAATATATTATAGATTACCATGCATACACACCGCCAGAATGTTAGACATGGTATACATCTGTCTGCCTACATGTCTATTCTTGGCAGGATTTTCTCACAGACATTGAAAAACTGACATAAAAGCTTTGCTCAATTCCCAGTGCGGATGCAGGTTACTAAAGGACACACGTTATGTTTCTATGGTTGCATAAATTTGCCCACTGCTTCCATCCGCTGTCTATTATCGGCAGGTACTAGGATTGCATAGACCTTCACCTGGGACAATCGTTTATAACTCCTGACATCTTGGTTCTCCAGAAGGACAACACCTTACTTCATTGAAGAGCTTAAAATGCAAAAGCTCTGCACATCAAATGTATTCTATCCTCTCTTGAACTGTTTGCTGATTGAAAAAAAAGTTCAACATTATGCAGAATAAAGCTTTTCAAGATCTTATTCAATGTACCTGCAGAATCATAGCTAGAAATCACAGTGCCCCACAGCAAACCTTTGATGGGGTCCTAATTAGTGGAAGGAGGCTTACAGGACACCTCTATATACACCCCCCTTGGTGGCCCATAATGTGCCCCAATAGAACTAATACACAAATATACAATATAAATATACTGTTTGCATATATATATATATATATATATCTATATATATATATATAAATATATATATATACAGTATATATAGATATAGTTATAGATATATCTATATCAATATATATATATCTATATCTATCCATATCTATTTATATCTTAATATCTATATCTATATATATCTATATATATCTATATAGATATATATAGATATATAGATATATATATCATTTTTTAAACAATAATGATTTAAAAATAAACAATTAAAAATTGAAACAAAATTAATTGGTTTAATAGTTTCCCAGAACAGTTACATTAAAGCGGAAGTTCACCGTAAAACAATTATATACCATTATATCCAGCATACTTCCGGCATCTACAGTATGCTGTTTTATTTTAATTATTTTGTCGTACATACCGTTTTATTGTTATTTTCCCCCCGGCTTCCAGGTTCTGGCTCCCGCGGGAGTGGGCGTTCCTATTCAGGGGTTAGATGATTGACGTCTGGTGAAAAACTTCCCCTGGCGCATAAGGCACGTCACCAGTTTTCCGTAAGAAGCCGACCTGCGAGTCGGCTCTATACGGCACTATACGGCGCCTGCGCCCGGCGTGTAGAGCGGACTGGGCAGGCGCCATATAGCGCCGACTCGCAGTTTGCCTACTTACGAAAAACTTGTGACGCGCCTTATGCGCCAGGGGAAGTTTTTCACCAGACATCAATCATCTAACCTCTGAATAGGAACGCCCACTTATGCGGGAGCTAGAACCTGGAAGCCGGGGGGAAAATAACAATAAAACGGTATGTACGGCAAAAAAAAACACAGCATACTGTAGATGTCGGAAGTATGCTGGATGTTATGGTATATAGATGTTTTTTAGGGTGAACCTCCCCTTTAAAGGGGTATGCCATAAATGATAACTGTAAGGCCTCGTACACACGATCAAATCTGTCCGCTGGAAACGGTCCGCTGGACCGTTTCAGCAGACAGATTCGATCGTGTGTACGGCCGAGCCGACGGATTTGGCCACCCGACAGATTTCAAAGCATGCTTTGAAATCTATCAGGTGGGAATCCGTCCGCCCGACATGTCTGCTGGTTAGTACACTTACCAGCAGACATGTCGTCCCGCACCGCCGCCGAATGGATTCGGCGCATGCGCGGAAGTGTTTTACTTCCTGGTGCGGTGACGTGGCGGCGTCAACGTCACCACCACGTCACCGACACGTCAGTGCGCCGTCTGCTGGCGGGGATTTTAGTTTGCTTGTGTGTACATGCGAGCAAACCAAAATCCCAGCAGACAGATTTGTTCAAATCTGTCGGACGGACAGATTTGAACAAATCTGTCCGCTCGTGTGTACGAGGCCTAACGGTTGCTTGTTCTCTCAGCTGAACTGTCAAGTCATCAAATGACTGGTTCATAACTGATCACATGTGCAGCACAATAGTAACTGCAGATCAAACAGAGGTTACAATGGTAGCTTTCTTAATTGTATAGGATAGGAATGGTTTATTTCCACTTTAAATAAGGAATGAATTACCATAGAAGAGAAATACATTTTTGTGTAGCTTGAGCTACACTGTCTGTTAACAATTTTTATTTTATTTCAGCAGGCCAGATCTAGATACAAATACGTATGTGAAAAGAAGCCTAAAGCTCCACCTGCTGGCTCAACAATGCAAAATATTAAATTGAAAACATTTGAAATGTACCTAATAGAAATATTTCATTTTTATTTATTTATTTATTTAATTATTCAGTCCTGATTATACACATGAACACAGATTGTGGCCAGGCAGCCTAATTAGGTCACTGCACTGTTTTCAGGCAGGAGCAGCGTTATTTAAAGTGTATGATATCCCAGTATTTAATGTTTCTGATATGCCTGCCGTACTATGTACTTGTTTTAAAAAGTATCCTGTCTTCGTTGTATTGCTGTATTGCTTCCATTATGTGAAATACCTGTTGATCCTGCCAGTCCCCCTTCTCTTCTATTTTAAATTGACCACACTAGGCATAAGAGCACATCCATCCCAGCTTGGTCAGTTTTCTTCCTTTTAATTAAAAAGGGAATTAATCATGTAAATTAATCATGTAAAAAAAAAATATTTTATATATTTATACTGTATATAAATATACACAAATAGTTTGCCTTGTATTTCTATTTTAAACTGAATGTGTTGTTTTACAAGGTAAGAGCTCACTAATACTTTAATGCTCCCTGTGTAAAGCAGCGCTGTTGCCATACCTTGGCCATACTGCAGCTTTACAAAGTAAAAAAAATAAGTACTACACATTAATAAAGATCAGTGGTGACATTTACAAATGCGCATTGTGCTCTGCTTGCTTTGATACACCAAACCAAGCAGAGCACAATTAAAACAAATGAAAAACAACTCCTTAAAGAATTGGAGACTCTCTGCAAAGTTAATCATAGAGAACTCTGTGACACCCTTGCAGCTCCACACTGCAGTCTGCATTTTACGAATAGGTTGTAAAATGCATGCCGTGGTGCAAAGTAACTTCCAGGTGTACAGCAGAGAATAAATAGCCTGTCTCCTCTCTTCATTATAAATATCTCCCTTATGCCCCATACACGCGATCGGAATTTGCTCTATCTGACTTTCCGCCAGCAAAAGATTGAGAGCTGGTTCTCAAGTTTCCTGACGGAGAATCCGATCGTCTGTACCAATTCCGACTCGCAAAATTCCGACGCATGCTCGGAAACAATTTGACGCATGCTCGGAAACATTGAACTTAATTTTCTCGGCTTTCTTAAAGTACAAAAGTTCAGAGAACTTTTGTGTGACTGTGTGTGCGCAAGCCCAGCTTGAGCGTAATTCCGTCGGAAAAAACATCCAAGATTTTTTAGACGGAAAATTTGATCGTGTGTACGGGGCATTAGAGACCCGGCTATCTCTTCATAAGCCTATGCACTGCTGAACTCTGTGCTGTGTACCAAATGAGAGGAGCTCATCCTCTGTGGTTAGATTGGAAATATTTTTGTAATGTGTAATAGGAGGACACATCTAAACCATCCTATCAATTTGTATTTATTTAGGCAATGCAGTACATTGTTCATGGTATATCTAAAGTGAATTGTACAATCAGATTGTATAGTGTAAGGTCTGCTTATAAAGTGTTAGCTGAAGTTTAGCATTTAGTTGTTAAGCCGAGGTGCCCAACCCTCCGGGGTCTGCAGACCAGTGCCGTTCCATGGCCTGTTGGGGGCGGACCACGTGGCAGGAGAGAAAGCAGGCACAACTTGCACTTCCACCCTTCAACCATCAGAGGGTGCCCGCTGCCCAGCACCACTGCTTCTTTCCCACTCTCTGGTCATGTTGGGAAGGAACAGATACGTAGAAGGTGGAGAAGAAAGAAAAGGGGAGGGAGGAGAGTCGGGGACCGGAGCGCCATTGTCATAGAGCACTGGTGAGGCTCATGAGCTGACTTCAGGTGACAGGCTGCACCCCCCCTTCTCCTTGTGACAGGCTGCACCCTTAGCATCAGCCCCCCCCCCCCAGGTCCATAGAGGAGTTGTCTTCCGCAAGGCCAGTCCCTGGTGCTGGAGAGGTAGGGACCGATGTGTGAACCAATCAATCTAGATCTACTAGTCAATCGCTGTTGTTCCTCCATTCAGAGCGTCTACACTCTTACTGGCTGGACCACCAGGTGAAAAAAAAGGAAAAAAAAGCCTATAAAAAAAAAAATACAGCCACTGCATTTGAGGACTGTAAACTGCAATACGTCACATTTTTGGGTTTTAGGGTTTAATAGCACATTAAGGGAGGCATTACGGTCCTAGCAGTTCTCCCTTTCATGCAATCATGCATAAGGCTATGGTGTGCATTACTAATTCATGCACTGGTCAGCATATAACAGGAATAAACTTGTAGACATTATTAACCACTTCACCCCCGGAAAAATGTACCCCCTTCCTGACCCGGCCATTTTTTGCGATACGGCACTGCGTCGCTTTAACTGACAATTGCGCAGTTGTGCGACGCTGTACCTAAACAAAATTGCTGTCCCTTTTTTCCCACACATAGAGCTTTCTTTTGGTGGTATTTGATCACCTCTGCGGTTTTATTTTTCGCTCTATAAACAAAAAAGACATGCTATTTAAAAAATATATATTTTTACTTTTTGCCAAAGTAATTTTTCCCCAAAAATATATAAAAAAACAAATTTCTTCCTCAGTTTAGGCCGATATATATTCTACATATTTTTGGTAAAAAAAAATTGCAATAAGCATATATTGATTGTTTTGCGCACAAGTTATAGCTTCTACAAAATAGGGGATAGATTTATGGCATTTCTATTATTATTATTTTTTTACTAGTAATGGCGGCGATCTGTGATTTTATTGGGACTGCGACATTGCCACGGACAGATCGGACACTTTTGATACTATTTTGGGACCTTTGACATTTATACAGTGATCAGAGCTATACATAGCCATTGATTACTGTGTAGATGTCACTGGCAGGGAAGGGGTTACCACTAGGGGGCCATCAAGGGGTTAAATGTGTGTCCTAGGGAGTGATTCTAAGTGTGGGGGGATGGGACGCCAGGGTAAGGAGACCGATTGTTGTTCCTAAGCATTTCGAACAACAGATCGCTCTCCTCACCCCTGACAGAACAGAGATCTGTCTGTTTACATTGACAGATCTCCGTACTGTCCTTCTCAGGAGGAATCGCGGGTAGCCGACGATCATAAACCAGAAAAAAACTGAAAATTCTCTGCCTCTGAAGTCGTCACGTGATGAAGAAACATGGAAGGCGAAACAGGACGATGTAGGCACGCCTTTCTACCGCAGTTTCACTTATACATAGATACGCTTGTTTTTATGTTCATAAATATAAGTGCATTCAAGTTTTATTAGTTGTATTTTTAAAATGTATTACACTATTGCAGTAGTAAAGATTGGTTTGGGCACCTTTCCACTGCTGTTGTTCCGAGCTCCTTGCTCCAGGATTGGGCAGTCTGGGTTTTCACATGACTTGGAGAAGTCTTTGCAGTAGGAGCCTGATGGACGATTCAGCCTTTCCATACGTGCAAGGTTGACTCTTTATAATTTATTGTTATATGTTTTCTGGTAAGCAGGATTGCCCCTTTATGCACGGAGGTGACAAGTGCATTCTATTCCCTTTCCACCTCTGCTGGTGACATAGGGTTGCCACTTTTTCTTCAAGTCAAACCTAAACACTTTAACAGTGCACAGCACTTTTTTTTTTTTCATTTAGTATACACTATAGGATTGTAACAGGACACCTTTGAGCACTCCAAAGAGAATAGTAATGTGGCATGCATAGTGCCCCCTCACCCTCCTGTTAGGCCCTGCTCCGAGGGACATTCCTGTCTGAATAACGTGTCCAGGTTTATGGCAAACTGAAACCCGGACACATGATTCAAAACCCGAACTGTCCGGGTGAATCCCAGACAGGTGACAACCCTATGGTGACAGGATATCATCTCTATCAATTTACCATGTTTCGTTGGCAGGTTTATATTGACTTTAGGACATTTGAACAGCGCTGCACTTTTCTGTATTTTGTATGCAGCCCCGTACACACGGCCGAGGTTCTCGGCAGAAACCAGCGAGAACCTCGCTGGCATCCTGATTCTGCCGAGAACCTCGGCCATGTGTACGGATTCGGCGAGCATCCCGTCGGGAATGCCGTCGAGCTGAAATAGAGAGCAGGTTCCGCCTGTCAAGGTTCTATGCTGTGTGTACGCGGCCTGAGGGTACCATCAAGCTCATTGGTGCTGGCTGCCAGTTGTACAGACATTTACTTTCCTAAACCAAGCGCAAATATTTTTTTTTGTATTATTAAAAAAACAAATGACCCCCAATACAGAAGCATTTAAATCCAGAGACATGGACAGGTCTTAGAGCACCCTAGCTGTAGCAACTTATCCTCTATCCCATAACCTCACACAGACAGGCCACCGCTCTGCCACTTTATAAGAACATTTTTCTTTCTTTGCCTGGAAAGAAATCACACGGAACACTGAAGATTCTGAAAGGAAAAGCTTGCTATTAAGTGGATCTTTGTGTGGTGCTAGAGATAGATTTGCAATGCTATCCCGCTTTGTATGGGGAAGGCTTTGTAGTTTTGTTGTATGTGAAATAAAAACACTATATTTATATATAACCTGGCTCAAATGTTACTTCCTCCATTAAGCTGGCTTTCACTGTGTTTAACAATGAGCAAGTTCTTATAAAATAATACGTGCACTACAGTATATTATTATACTATTCTATTATGTATTATTGGAATCTTCGGTGCTGTTGTCAGTGTGGTAGAAAATGTTGCTGGATTTTTACCCCTGTAGCAACCACTCAATCCCTGCATGCTCTAAATAGGTTGGAGTTGCACAACTGTGCATTCACAATGCTTAATTCACACTGGTGGCAGTGGAGTGGTAAAAATGAACAGTTGAACAGTTGAACAGTTTATTGGCAATTTTACCATTCCCTGATTGCCGATGTTGCAATTTTAAATTCTCAATGCCACTTTGACAGGTTGCACTTTCTGTCAAATTTGCCCTTTGAAGTCAATAAGATTGAATCCAATCACTTGTACCTCTCTTTGCTGGATATATGGGGGCTGTCTATTGCTGCTGGAGGGATCTATTTTTGCTGCAGTGGGTCTATTATTGCTTTTACTAAAGGGCTCATGCTAGCCCCCCAAATGATAGTTGTTTACTGTCCTCTAAATTTATATTCGCTAATGTCTTCCTGCTTCTCCTCACGGCCAATCAGGAAGTGGGCCCTGAGACCCAATTTGCCGGGGAGTCTTAAGGCTCCCAGCCAATCAGGTCCCAGGACCCACTTCCTGTTCAGCTATGCAGAGAAGCAACACCTGTTCGGCCAGGAGGAGAATTATGGCCTTGGCTTTTCCCTCGTCAAACTGGAGCAGGATCGGCCTCCTAAGGTAAGGCCACTGATTGCTGCCGTCTGTCTCCTGTGGAGGGGGGCACTGATCGCACCATCCAGTTCCCACATGGGGGGCAGGTTTGTTTGCCGCCCCCGCCCCCCCAAAATACTGAGCACCAGGCACCACGAATCCCCAGTCCTAAAATAATCTCTGCAGCCCTATTTTGTGTCTGAATCAGAAATGCAAAAGATCAACAGTTCTTCGCTGGCAAGGATTTGTACCAGCCACTGGAAACTATTGATCCAATGTACTTTGCCTGTTTTAATGTTTATGCTATAAAAATTGACTCAAGAGAATACATTTGCACAAATCTATGCTTGCATGTTTTTCCAGGCTGCAGTCCTGTCTGAGAGTTCCATTACCTTTATTTCTGAATTTGCGGTCATGAAACAGATCTGTATGCCAATATTTATGAAAATCAAAACTTATTGTGATTCTCTTCATTTTAATGTCACTAAATTCAAAGTCATGGATGACCTCCAATCCCGAATCTCTGCTATATGGAATTATAACTTTGTCAGTATACCAACACAGCACTCATCATTTTGACTTTGCATGTATATGTTTCTTTCACAACTTTTTCCTTTGATTTGAGGAATGGTGTCTTGATGTTTAAACTCATGTTTAGTGCAGCATGAAGATGGATATATTTCCCATAAACCTATCCAGCTGTATAACAGTCATCCTTTTGTGTCAGCAGATTTATATTTATTGCTATGTAATGAAACCACTGGTCTGGTTCATTGTGTTTAATTGTTGTTAATTATCTTTTATCATTAGTACCAAAAAGGTTATTTAACCTGGAAGTTTACCCTTTTACATAGTGTTGTAATGTCTAATTTGATGTTATGTGCCTAAACATATTCGACGGATTGGCATGTCATTATGTGTTTTCTAATCTTTGTGATTTATGGATGCAATAAATGTTCTGCCTTTACAGGATATATATATATATATATATATATATATATATATATATATATACAGTATATATATATATATATATATATATATATATATATATATATATATATATATATATATATATATATATATATATATAATTATTGATTTATTTATATATATTGCCTTTTAATTTAAATGTCTTTATGTGAAAAGGAAGCTATTGGAGTTTACCACAATATGACATTTTTCATATTTCCCTCAGTCACTCTCTGTGTAAATACCTTAAATGGCATCTAGAAGTGGAGCTGATGGTCTCTTGATTGTAGAGGTCCTAGGTGACACCTTAAGAGATTTACTAAACAGCTCATCCCCCGTAATCCACAAGTAAATCCATGTTTGGTCAAAGGAAAGCCTACAATAACCTGTCAAGTTTATATCTTCTGCAATCCTTACAAGATCTATAAAGAGGATGAATGGAAGAATGGATAGATGGACAATTGGGCATATAAGATATAAGCCAGAAAAATTACTAATTTCTTAATTCTTAACAGCTCATGGTGAATTATTTTCCAATGGCTCCCCAAAGAATTTAGTTATAAATAGCTTTCCGTAATCCAGAAACATGGATATGTAGGGAATTATATATAGAGTGTGATTATAAACATAACCCTGATACTTGCACTTGGATCAAACTCTTCTTAAATGTATCAAAAATTGTAGGGCTGATTCCCTCTTCTGGATATATTTTAAATACTCATGTAGCACTACCCCCATAGGGGTTGCAGATGACAGTGTTCCCCACTCCTACGCAGCCAGGTAAATAGAATTTACAGCTTTTATCTGGACACAAGGAACAGTCTTTGAGTTTTGTTTTTATGTTTTATTAGGGGTAATAACTTGGATGGGTAATAAGAATTATGTTATGCCCAACTTGATAGCAACAAAATCCAGGGACAACTTCTTCCCTATCTGCAACTTTAGATTTGTTTCTTCACTCCCGGACACTGACAGTCTCTAAGTGAAAAGATGTAACAGCCCCTAAGGACTAGGAACTCTTAGTCCCTTTAGGAAGTAGCACAACGTGTTGTAAACTGCATCCTGGAGTACCTCCAACTCCCTTGTAGGCACTGGTCCCAACGCTACCAACTGCAGGGAATACCAGCTCACCTGGATGCTCCTTACCAGTCTACCCGACTGACACTTCACCAGTCTACCCTACTAACTCTTTACCAATCTACCAGACTGATCCAGGAATCTCCCAGGGCAAGGTTAGGAAAGAAATAAGCACAGCGCTATCTTCCAGAGAGACCTGCTACTTGCAGCAGTCTTTCCCCTTGTAAGTGCCTGACCGTGCTGTAGTACTCACACCGTCCTCCCTGCTGCCTCCCAGGAAAGACTGCCTATGTTGTCAGGATCCTCCAGGCCAGCCTGAGCTCCAACCAGAGGCAGAGCAACCCCCCAGAATAGGGGGTTTGCCTCAAGGGCCAGCGACAGTCTACTCAGCACTCCATCTCCATCTTTAATAAGCATGACTCATCTATACTTAAGGGCTGGCTCTACCACCTTGCCAGGCCCCCTTGCCTGGGGATTGGCCAAGCTCCCCTGAGGCTGTGGCCCAACAAAGGGGAAAATGGGCAGATCTTTCATCCCCCACACTCCCAGCCCGCTGCCTCCATCCTCAATCCCACCTCGGCCTGAACAATTCCGCGGGAAGCTCGCGGCGACCGCATTTAGGAAAGTCCGCGGCTTCAGCCACGGCCTAGCGGTGTGCCGCGCTTGCTCCTCACAAACCCCCTCAAACTTCACTAAACCATCCCTGCCTCTGGAGGATCTCTGCCATTGCCCCTTGGTGCCCCAGAGCCCCCTCCTCCCTACAACCGGGCCTCACCCAGCTACACAGTCCCCGGCTCGGGCCTAGTCCCGGTCGGTGGCCATCTTGCTACACCCAGAAACTGTGATATTGCTGGGATGTAGCCCCACTCCCCTTCCCCAGCCCAAAAGTTGAGATTTGGCTCCCATCCCCACATCCTCAGGTCCAACAGTTCCAATTCCAGGGACCTCCACCACTTAGTGCTTGATCCAGGAATCCCCCAATCGCCCCTGTGGGATCAGGAAGGAATTTTTTTCCCCCGGTCACGGCAGATTGGCATAGCACGGCCAGTTTTTTTTTGCCTTCCTCTGGATCAAACAGGGAGGAAGATTTGCCGAGTGGGGAACCCACTTGAAAATCGCCCTTCCCATCATCATTTAATACCTCCTCAATCAATATCACTTTCCCCGGCGTTTTTCTGCGATTATGTCTAAGCTGAGATACTCTGCAGAAATCATTTGGGGTCTAAAGCCATTCGCCTCAATATTACCAGCCGTCACCAAAAAGGCTCTAAGGAATGAGCAATTGTTAACAATCAATCGACGATCGACAGTCAAAAATTACCCGCATTTACCCCAACCTAAGCACATATCATGCGCTTTGGTCAATATAAGATCGGCAGAAAAACACTGACAAGAAATCCATGATTTCATTCTACAAAATCATTTAGACTGCCTCTTTATCACAGAAAGCTGGCTCACAGCCAACTGTAACACCATTCTATGAGAATTGGTGCCAGAGAATTATCGCATTCTAACAGAAAACAGAGTGGGGCAAAGAGGAGGAGGCCTGCCGGTGATCCACAAGACTCACCTCTCAATCACTAAACCAGACCTTCAGTACTCACTTCCATTCATGGAAACCCTCACTCTGCAACTGCAAACAAATCCCCAGGACACTGTTCACATACTCCTGTGCTATAGACCACCGGGTCCAAAAATGCACCTGCTCATGTCATTGACAGAGTTCATCTCCACCTATACCCTAAACACCAAACACCTCCTGCTGCTTGGGGATTTTAACCTTTGGGCCAACTCCTCACAGGACCCTGTTGCCGACGCCTGCATTGACCATTTGGAAGGATTAGGTCTGCAGCAACTAGTATGTGGGCCCACACATGCTTCAGGTCACACGCTCGATCTCATTTTCAGACAAGATCTGGAAATCAATATTCTGGAAAATGAGCCACAACCATGGACAGATCACCATGCCATTAAATTCACAATTAACATAAATGCCCCCTCAAAAAAAACTGTAAAACCGGTGACAACACACTGGGCTAGATCTCAGAAGAAGCTCCATTCAGAACTCTTCAAAACTACATTAGGGAACAAAATAAAAACAATCCAACTACATCAAACAGCCACAGAAACTCTTGATGCTATAAACAAGGCTCTGCTACAGTCAGCCGACTTAGTAGTGCCAAAACACACAACGTGCATCCGGAAAAAAATCAGTTTTCCAATATTATCACCAATGCCCTAAACCGCTCCCGTTAACTCTTCAATCTAGTCACCAGGACCATGAACCCAGTCTGTCTAGAAGCCCCTAATTCTGATTCACAAGAATTTTGCAACAAATTATCGGATTATTTCATCAACAAAATTGAAAGAATCCGTGAAAGTATTCAGCAAAATACAACCTCCATCTACCCCCCCATAAATCACAAACCTAATACCCACATAACTCCGCCGCAATCACCTAACTTCACTCTAAAACCCATTTCCATCGATGCCACTAAAAATATCATCGGGACTCTGCAAAATAGCATATCGCCCAATGATATCATCCCCACAAAACTGCTGAAAGAATGTGCCGATATTTTGGCACCAGCTATCATGCAGCTCATAAACCAGTCATTCAAGGAGGGCTTGGTGCCACCCTTGCTGAAACAAGGTATAATCAAACCAATTCTAAAAAAAAAACACCATCGACCCCAAAGACCCTAACCACCGTCATCCCATAACTGCCCTTAATGTCTTCTCCAAGGTAATGGAGAAAGAAGTTGTACATCAGCTACAACATCACTTAGACACCCACAAATTACTTGACCCATTCCAATCCAGTTTCCGTCCTGATCATGGAACAGAAACAGCACTGCTCAAAATATGGGATGACGTGCTAGAGGCCGCAGACGAAGGAGAATCTTGTCTTCTAGTACTGCTGGACCTAAGCGCAGCGTTTGATACGGTAGACCACAAATTATTGCTGACATGGCTAGTTGAAGTAGCCGGAGTTGTGGAATGGGATTTATCGTGGTTCTCCTCCTTCTTGGAAAACCGATCACAAATAGTGAAATTCGGCCCTTTCACTTCTGAAAAACGCACTGTGGCATGCGGAGTCCCCCAGGGATCCCCTCTGTCACAATATCTATCTCCGCCCTCTTTTTAAATTCATCAGCAACCAGAAGTTACTTTACCACTCTTATGCAGACGACACACAACTATATTTTCACATCTGCAACAAAAAGGACCATTATCTCGGACTAGAGAAATGCCTTTCTTTGATAGAAAATTGGATGACTAAGAGTTATCCTAAACTCAATGGCTCAAAAACAGAACTTCTCCTGTTTCAGGCCAATTAGGAGATTCATCCTGCAACAACATGGATGCCCCCGCCCATTCTAGGTCAAACCATCACCCCTAACACCAAAGTCAAAAGTCTCTGAGTCATCTTCGACACCTACATGACAATGGTTGCACAAATACGGTCAGTAGTCAGCGGATCTCACCATCTGCTGCGCTTCTATGCAGACTCGCTCCCTTTATACCAAAAAAAGACATAGCAGTCATGGTGGGAACAATTATCAACTCCAGACTTGACTATGCAAATGCCCTCTACCTCGGACTCTGCAAGTCGTTCAAAATACGGCCGCTCGACTTGTGACCGGGAAAAAAACATGGGAATCAATCTCACCTTCAGGCGGCGTACACACGACCGAGGTTCTCGCTGGAAACCAGCGAGAACCTCACTGGAAGCTGCATTCCAGCGAGGACCTCGGCCGTGTGTACACAGAGCGCTCGCCCCGCCCGTCGGGAATCCCGTCGAGCGAAAAGAGAGCACGCTCTCTATTTGCTCGACGGCCCGCCTGGATGAATGGCTGGTTGCCATTCCCGACGGGCGGGTCGCCGATTTCGACGGCCGGCAGAGAACCTCGACGGGCGGAACGATGTGTTCTGCCCGTCGAGGTTCTCTGCCGTGTGTACACGGCCTCACTGAGATCCCTTCACTCGCAGCTCTACATGTTCAGGTATTTTCGGAAACTCTGTGACTCTCGTGACGCGCCTACGCAATACTGGGGGGGGGGCCTTATCCGCCGGGGGGAAATTTTTCTGAAGGACATCAATCATCTAGGCAAACTCCCAGATTACATTGCGGCCCAGCATAGAAACGTCTACTCCCACGGGAGTGAGTACCTGGAAGCCGGATTGAAAATAGCGATAATAAGGTATGTACAGCCTAAAAAAAAATAAAAAAGTGCGTACTGAAGAATAATTTTGTCTTATATGGATGTTATTTGGGTGAACCTCCGCTTTAACTTGGGCACTGCGGCTAACGCATACAGTATATTTGCAAATGTGTGCAAATGTGAATTCTTAGACAGGCTCAATTTAGTTGTTCTGAAGGCTATGCACCTTACTGCAAAAGCTAGATATAGGTTGGGATGTTTGCCATTTTTTTGGACAGGAGGCCTGAAATAAATCACAATTAATAAAATAATTATTAAACTAATACTGCAACACTAAGAAAATGTAACTCCTTCCCATCAGCTGTACACTTATGTGTAGCAGCACAGTGGTGGGCTTTAACAACATGCTGTCACATATTTGCATAACAGTCAGTCTTGCTGTTCTCTGTTGAGCGTTAAATCAGTCATGAGTTCACTACTGTCACTGACAAGTCCTGATCACTGTCACTAATGACGCAATATCCAGTAATTAATATTTTCCAGAATTTTATAATTTTTTAGGTTACTGCTTATGCATAATTAAGATGTCTAGATGTTTCCTATAGGTTAGCAGATCCTTATTTTTTGAGTCTAGGTCCACTTTATAAAAGATACTGTGGGAATAGCATGTACACGTTTGGAATTTCCGATGTAAAAAGTCAGACGGATTTTTTTCATCGGATATTCCGACCGTGTGTATGCCCCATCTGACTTTTTCCATCCGTTTGTCTGTATGGAATTCCAAAGGAAAAAAAACATGCATGCTCAGAAACAATTTGACGCATGCTCAGAAGCATTGAACTTCATTATTCTAAGCTTCTTGTAGTGTTGTACATCACCACGTTTTCGACGTTCGAAATTTAGTGTGTCCATGTGTATGCAAGACACGTTGTGTTTCAAATCAGTTCTGTATGTTAACCTATACCGTATTTATCGGCGTATAACATGCACAGGTGTATAAAACGCACCCTAACTTTAAGAGGGAAGTTTCAGGGAAAAAACTTACCACAGTCCCCTGCGTATAACACGCAGGCACAGTTTACCCTCTATGTTCAGGGTAAAAAAGTGAGTGTTATACGCCAATAAATACAGTAATTAAATTACAGAGGGCTGCGCATTTTGCTCATTTATCCCCTGTACCCCTTTTATAGATTAAAGCAGAATCTTCACTACTTCTGCTCATTTGCTGCCCATTTTACCAATCCATTACACACTTGAAAAATTGCAAATATCTGGCTTGTGAAATGAATTTCAACCTTCACTTTGCCAATGCACCAGTTAAAGAATTTTTAGTTTGTAAATTATCACTAATAGCAAGTTAGCAATGGCAGTTCGTAGATTTACGTCCTTAAGTTCACTTTAAATGATAGCAAGCAACCATATAAAGAGAAGTTACTCAAACTCTTGCTACGAATGCCCTTATGAAGTTCAGAAAATGTTTGGTGGAATTATTAGGCACATACAGTACAGTACATCCCCTGAGAAACTAAGTGATGTATTTTGTACACCAGATACAATTTTAGACACAGTATCCCCATTGGTCACAAGGAAAATGAGAATCTTCTTCTACACAGGGGGCATCTGCCTCTGGATAACTCCACAAATTGTATTCAATTCAGCATTGTGTTTTTTATTGTCTTGGAGATATAGTATATCCATTAATGGCTAGCTGTAAGAAGTAAATGTCATCCTTATATGATTTACACAGTTGCTTTCTTTGTCTGTGAGCCTGCCCTTAACGCTACTTAAACTTAGTAGTAGTAAAACTTTTTTTTAGGTAAGTAATACGAATTCCAAAGACTAGAGATGATTTTTGTAATGTGGGGTAGCCATCTAGTTAGCGTGGAAAGTTGACCATAGGAATTTACAATTATGGCCACTAGGTCATGTTCTTATTTGTCATATATATGTCTGACCTAAAGTGAAAGATTCAACCAATCAGAGTTCAAGCAGAACATACATCCATACAAGAACCAACTGAAGAAGAGTTGGTCAGATTTTCTGAACAGAAAGACAGCCTGATAGTCAATCTTTGTTGATCTTACTCACAGAAAACAACAGAGTTTTTTTGGAATTCTTTAGATTTGGTTCTACATCCTTGTAATGACATTTTCAAATTTTTCAAAATTCCAGAATCTATCAGTAATGGAAATGCAGTAAAACCTTGGATTGTGAGCATAATTCGTTCTGGAAGCATGCTTGTAATCCAAAGCACTTGTATATCAAAGCGAATCTCCCCAGAAGGAATAATGGAAACTCGAATGATTCGTTCCACAGCCATTTATTCATAAGCCCTTCAGTTTATAATACTATAAAAAGATTATAGCAATGTGATTGTGATTATAACCATAAAATGCCGATCCACAAATGGAAGCCTCCACAAGGGGATAGAAGCAAAATCCAGCAGGAGCTACAGAGTATAAAAGAGCAGAGAGGCGCCTCTAAGTGTAGTAATATGGTTATATACAAACAGAAGGTGCAATCAGTGCAAAAATATATGTGTGAAATTTAAATACAATTTCCCTCCCCTAGTATTGCAAGCTGAACACTGAAAAGGAATTCACAAAATCTAATAAGATACAAATATAGAAAAATAGTGCAGTGCAAAATAAATAATCAAATGATGCAAGAAATCCCAAAAAAAGGAAAAATGAAGTGAACATTTTTTATTTATTTTTTTTGAAAAAATGTGAACCGACACAAAATCCAAATAAGAGTGAAAAAAATATGAGGAAGTTTGTGGTAACATAACGCGTACTGGGGAGTAGCTGTTTTAGACGTCGCTCGCTGACATCCTTTAGAAACAAACACACGCTGTGTGTTTTATGCTGCAATTTTTTTCATGGTCTATGTGAGTAGCCTGTATCACACTCTAAATACATTTTATCAATTACCATACAGAGAGCACTTAGATCTTTCTTTTCTCATCCATGGTCCAAATTATTGTTGCTGACCTCCGAGGAATTGATAAAGACAGTCTGCTAGTTGGTGCACCTACTTTCTGATTTCTGCTTGCATGACTGCCTGGTAACACAGGAGTCCATGCCTTAAGGTGAGAGTAGCCATCTTTAACGGTGGAGGGATCACTTTTATTTGAGCCTAAAGTCACCGGTGAAGATTTCTGGAATTTTTTTGTTACATATTTTGGACTTTTTTGACTCTTATTTGGATTTTGTGTTGGTTCACATTTAAAAAAATAAAAAAAATGTTGACTTTTTTTTCATTTTTTGGGGATTTCTTCCATCATTTGATTATTTATTTTGTGCTGCACTGTTTTTCTATATTAGTAATATGGTTACATTTAACCACTTAAGGACATTGGGTGTTTTTCAGATTTGGTGTTTACAAGACTAAAACAGTTTTTTTTGCTAGAAAATTACCTAAAACCCCCAAACATTATATATATTTTTTTCTAACACCATAGAGAATAAAATGGCGAGCATTGCAGTACTTTTTGTCACAGCGTATTTGCACAGCGGTCTTACAAGCGCACTTTTTTTTTGTTGAAAAAATTCACTTTATTTTATTAAAATATAAGACAACAATAAATTTGGCCCAATTTTTTTATATATTGTAAAAGATAATGTTACGCCGAGTAAAATGATACCCAACATGTCACGCTTAAAAATTCCCCCCCGCTCGTGGCACGGGGTCAAACTTTTATCCTTAAAAATCCCGTTATCATTTACAGGACCGCTCATGCTAAAGATGGATACGTAGGTTGTGGCAGCAACTGCTGCCGTTACTGAGATATCTATCTTTAAAGTACCGACGTATATGTATATGAGCAGGTCCTTAAGTGGTTAATGAAGGTACAACATTTAGCAACTCACATGGTTGATGATTAAAAGAGGCACATCTAAGGCCCCATACACACGATCGGACATATCCGATGAAAACGGTCCGCGGACCGGGGTCAAACTTTTATCCTTAAAAATCTCGATAGGAGACGTTTAAAAAATTCTATAGGTTGCATCTTTTGAGCTACAGAGGAGGTCTAGGGCTAGAATTATTGCTTGCGGGGGTACCTCACTTGTGTGGTTTGAACAGCGTTTTCATATGCAGGCTCTACTCAAGTATGTTTTTGCTTCTGCGCGGAAGCTCGTCGGGACGGGGTGCTTTAAAAAAAAATGTTTTTGTTTTCTTATTTATTTTTATCATTTTTTACACTGAAAAAAAAAATTGATCACTTTTATTCCTATTACAAGGAATGTAAACATCCCTTGTAATAGAAAAAAGCATGACAGGTCCTCTTAAATATGAGATCTGGGGGCAAAAAAAAAAAAAAAATGACAACAAAAAAATTTGCCTTTAAGACGCATGGGCGGAACTTACGTTTTGACGTCACTTCCGCCCTGCTATGCTATGCTATGGGGACGGGTGGGGGCCATTTTGCCCTCACTTGTATCCCCACACAGCAGGCTGAAGGACCCGATCGCCTCCGCTGCTACCGACGGCTCCGGTAAGTGGCGGTGGGAAGAGGTGGGCCCTCTCCCGCCTCAGATAATGGTGATTTTCCAGGTGAATCCGCCACGGAGACCACCGTTATCATTTACAGGACCGCTCATGCTAAAGATGGATACGTAGGTTGTGGCAGCAACTGCTGCCGTTACTGAGATATCTATCTTTAAAGTACCGACGTATATGTACATGAGCAGGTCCTTAAGTGGTTAATGAAGGTACAACATTTAGCAACTCACATGGTTGATGATTAAAAGAGGCACATCTAAGTATGCAGGCAACCGGAGTAAAGTGGTCCACATTGACCATCCTCCGCACTGCCGGTCTCACCGCTGTCAGTCTGCAATCCTTACCAGTAGAGCAGTAGAGCAATCAGAAAATGAGGTTTGAACCGCTCGTGGAGCAGGTATGACGTCAATGGCGGTGAAGAGGAGGGTCTATGTGGATAGCTTTACCCCGGATGCCTGCATACTTAGCTGTGCCTGTTTAATCATCAACCAAGTAAGTTTCTAAAGGTTGTACCTTCATTAACCACTTCAATACCCAGCCATAGACAATTGACGGCCTGGGATGGGATTTACCATCCTAAGTGGCCGTCAATTGACGGCCTGGGTATTGCAGGCGAATATCTGGACGATGCCTGCAGCCAGAGGCATCATCCAGATATCCATCTCTTCAGCCGGCGATTCTGCACAAAGTAAGAACGATCATAGCGGCGGTTCCGCCGCTTGATCGTTCTTACAGGCCGCGGGAGGGGACATCCCCCCCCTCCCGCCGCCATCCGGTGCTTCTCCGGGCTTACCTGTACCTTCGGGGGCCCGGAGAACGAATCGTCGGCGGCGGCAGGAAGCATAGAGATGACTGGTGACCAGATGGTCACCAGTCATCTCTATGACCGTCGGAGGACCCGGGCGCGATCTGATGACGTCACGCCCGGGTCCCCGTATGTAAACAAAGCCGCGATTGCGGCTGTAAGTCACCATTCATGAGATCGGTGAATTTTTTTTCACCGATCTCATGGTTTCCAGCCTGGAGGTGAGATGTGAGGTCTTATTGACCCCACATCTCTCCATAAAGAGGACCTGTCACACACATTTCCTATTACAAGGGATGTTTACATTCCTTGTAATAGGAATAAAAGTGGAAAAAAAAAAAAAAAAATGAAAAAAAGTGTAAAAATAAATAAAATATAAGTAAAAAAAAAATAATAAAAGATAAAAAAAAAATGAAAACGCCCCTGTCCCCGATAGCTCGCGTGCAGAAGCGAACGCACACGCAAGTCCCGCCGACATATGTAAACGCCGTTTAAACCACACATGTGAGGTATCGCCGCGTGCGTTAGAGTGCCAGCAACTAATCTAGCACTAGATCTCCTCTGTAAATCTAAACTGTAACCTGTAAAAAATAAATAAAGCGTTGCCTAGGGAGATTTTTAAGTACCGAAGTTTGGCGCCATTCCATGAGTGTGCGCATAATTAAAGCGTGACATGTTGGGTCTCTATTTACTCGGTGTAACATAATCTTTCACATAATACAAAAAAATTGGGCTAACTTTAGTGTTTTGTTATTTTTTTAATTCATAAAACAATTTTTTTTACAAAAAAAAGCGTTTGAAAAATAATTGCGTAAATACCGTGCAAGATAAAACTTTGGAATGACCGTCATTTTATTCCCTAGGGTGTCTGCTAAAAAAAACATATATAATGTTTGGGGGTACTGTGTAATTTTCTAGCAAAAGAATGATGATTATTACATGTAGGAGAGAAGTGTCAGAATAGGCCCGGTATGGAGGTGGTATAAAAGCCTAGTATTGAAGCGGTTAAATTAAACCATATTGCTACACTTACACAAGAGGCGCATATGTTCTCTTTTATACTCAGTTGTGATGTGGTGCTACTTGTATATCAAAACATCGCTTGTATATCAAGTCAAACTGTATTAAAACATTTTGCTTGATTTGCAAAACGCTCACAAAAAAACAAGTTACTCTCAATCCAAGGTTTTACTGTAATATCAAAGTGAAAATCTCAAACCATTTATCAATACTACTTCAAAGGGTAAGTGCACTTTTATTGCACTTCTCCATTTTTGCAGTCTCAGGCCTCGTACACACGACCAAGGAACTCGTCGGGAAAGACACATCGTTTTCCTCGAAGAGGTTCCTTGTTAGGCTTGTTGAGAAACTTGACAAGCTGTCTTTGCGTACACACAGTCCAGAACAAATCTCCTAGTTCTCAAACGTGGTGACTTCAACACATACAACGGCAGGGGAAGTTCAATTCCACTGGCACAACCCTTGGGGCTGCTTTTGCTAATCTCATTTTACTGCATGTTAGGTAAAAGTTTGGTAAGAGACATTTGCACTTTTTAGTTTGTTACAGCATGACAAATGTGCTATTTCCATTACAAACACTACTTTTACCGAAGGTGCGCGGGTTTCTAAGCATACACACCAACGCGTTTCTCGTCGAAAAGCAGCCCGACGAGGAACACGACGAGGAAATTGAGACAGTTCCTCGACAGTTTTATTGATGAAAAGCCTACACACGACCGTTTTCCTCGGTAAAAAAGCTCTCCCACCAAGTTTCTTGATGGATTCTGTCGAGGAAACCGGTCGTGTGTATGCGATCTAAAGCATTCAGAGTTCCCATGAACGCAGGAACATACAGTATATTTCTGTACAGATTGAAAGATTTCTCCAGACTTTGTCCAGAGGCTGTGTACTACCAGGAAGGCTGCACAGTAAAGATTTGTGGATAGCAATCTTTTAGGAAAGTATATCCTCTGCTTGAAGTGCTAGCAGAGGGAAGGTGTTAAAAAGGACACAGCGTTACTAATTCATGTGCCCTTTAACTTTAGCTTTTGAAGACTCTTTGTTAATGCATGCAGTTTGTATAGCATGATTAAAGCTGCAAAACATATTTATCAGTTTTGTGTTGACAAAGACTTGTGATATTTACACTACTGTAATATGAACTTGTAATAGACCAGTGAGTCAAAATATTCAGACAGCCTGGGATATAAAAAAAAAATCTTAATGGTAGCCCCATAGTTGTGATAAGTTTACTTTAAAGAAGAACTTCAGGTTTTCACATAATTTACATAGTTCATTTGGGCCAAGCTGGAACTATGTCCCTCACTAACCGGTTAGGCCGCTGGATGTGCGGTATAAACTATATGTAACTGCGGCTACGTACAGTATACCGTACTGTGTTCCGATGCGAGCCGAGACTTCCTGTCTCAAACCTGGATCACTGGAGAGTCTACAGCAGCGGCGCTCAGCCTTTCTGAGGGAGCAATGTATTCTATCAATAAATTCAAAGCTTGGCTGAGTCAGAGGTGGCACATTGTCAGTTTGCCTTTCTGACTCAGCTAATCGGGGTAAGTTTTGCATTCATTGATAGAATACATTGCTCTCTCTGAACAGCTGAGCACTGCTGCTGTAGACTCTTCTGTGTTCTGAGTATGACACAGGAAGTGTCCGCTCACACCCAGCACTCAGTGCGGTATGTTGTATGTAGTCGCAGCTACATACAGTTTATACAGAACATCCAATGGCCTCACAGGTTAGTGAGTGACTTAGTTTGTTGGGGTCAGCTTGGCCCAAATGAACTATGTAAATTGTATTAAAAACCTGGAGTTCTTCTTTAAATCAAATTTTTGAAGTCCCACCAACAGTGCATGCTCTACAATCACCTCATTATGTACAAGTAGGGTTTTTAGGGGTTGATTTACTAAAGGCAAATAGACTGTGCAAGTGCAGTTGCACCCATTTTCTGGAACGCTTAGTAAATGTGGTGAAGTTCTGATGATTTCCATCATTCATAGCTTTTTTTTTTTCTTGCACCTGATTGGACATTCTTTGCAAAGTAAAACTTTGCTTCATTTATTAAGTTCTGGAGCAACTGCACTTGTAAAGTGCACAGTCTCTTTGCTTTTAGTAAATCAACCCCACTGCATTAAATGTGCATTAAAGGGGTTGTAAATGTAAATGTTTTTTCACCTAATGCATCCTTAGCTAGGGTGGATGGATTGATAGCAGCACAGCCATTGGCTGGCACTGCTGTCAATTACATCTGATGACGCGGCACACCGGGGGGCAGGGCCGAGTGATACAGTCGGCGGCTATGCCCGCCGCTGTATCACGGGAGCGTGTCCACAAAAGCTTTCCACTATGCTTTCCACTATGCTCCACAAGAGCTTTCCATGAAGGTGGAAAGCTCTTGCGAGGAGGAACCGAGACAGCCGCCGAGGGACCACAGAAGACAGGGTTCGAGGACACTCTGTGCAAAACAAGCTGCACAGTGGAGGTAAGTATAACATGTTTGTTATTTTACAAAAAAATAAATAACTTTAGTGTTCCTTTAACACCCTTTACATAAATAATACTTAACTGAGGAAGCCCAGAATAAATTCCCTAAGAGAAACGTCATCTGCTGTCAGCACCTTTGAGAAGTGTAAAGTTGAGTGATAAACTGTCTGTTTATTTGAAGAAGTTTATCAAGTTCATCAAGGGAGCTGACCTGCATTGCACTGTGGATCAGGCAGAACATACAGACCCTCATTAGTTATCTAATCTATATTCTTTAAACACTAGTACCGGGAAAAAGATAGGAACGAAGATACTGAGGCTCCATTCAAATGAACGCTATTAAAACCCTCCGAAGCAAGGGGAAGACATTTACAAAATATGAAACAGGCCTACATGTTTTATTAATGTCATGGATCCAATCACCATACTAATTTGTGAAAGCTGCACTTCCACTGGCTATGGCTGACAATGGAATAAGGAAAAACAGTATAACCAATATGTTCTATTAGGGCTGCCACCTGTTTTGTATTATAATGGTCTGGTCGGTAATGGATCTAGTTCCCAATGTTATTTGTAGTACAGGGATATTAAATATATACAGATAATACTTTTTGCAAAGTTGAAAATCTTAGTTATGACAGAACACCCATATCATGGATACCCAACAGTCCATCCTTTTCTTTGTATTTAAAGAAGGGCTATGGGCTATTTAAAGCTGAATTCCAGGAATTTAGCTCAATTATAAAAAGTGAAGGCATACTATGAGTTAACAGGAAGAATAGTAGAAACTTGACAAGTTAGTGCTTAGAAATCAGGGGGACTCATGCCATAGATATTACATATGGAATACCACTAGACTATAAGAAACAAGCGGTGCAGACCTCCTCAGATCGGGGAATCCAGTGCTACATGAAAAACAATAAATAATGAGGGCACAAACGCCAAGCGCTTAATCCCCAAAACTCTATTATCGGGGCCAGTTACCTTAAATGCGTAAGCTGCTACTGTCATCTGCAAATTTGTGGAATTTGGACATCGGATCTCTGGACCTGTGCTTACACTGTAAGTTAAGTTTAATGCTTTGCATGACATTTCCTGGGCTTATCTCTTTTATGTACATCTGACAGTTTTATTGCACTCCCATATTTCCGTGAGCCTGACGCTTATGCCTCAGGTCTAAGCATCTTCAACATTAGTCAGTGAGTCAGCATTTTCAACATCTGCTATGCCTGCGCCTCACCCTCTTAAAGTCCAATCACAGAAGCCTTTGTATTATGTGAACTGATTCACAAAATACAAAGGCTTCTCTGAATGGGCAGCAGGGGGAGGATCGGGCATAGCTGTTCTGTGTGCCTCTCTCTCCTCTCTCACAGCCCAGAATGTCAGTGTATGCTCTGGCACAGCCATAAACCTGTCAGATATAAATAACAAAAGATATATTTAGGAGACGTCATGCACCTTCTTGGACTTAACTCACAGTGTGCTTGCACTTGTTACAAAGTGTCTGAATTCCTGGAATTCAGCTTTAAGAGCACACAGTTACAAAGTAAGCATTGATGCACTTATTATATTGGGACTGCAAGAAGCAGTTATTGGTAAAATGTAACAAATGCAAAAAATATAATACAATTGCCTTTGTATGAAAGTCAAACTGAAGGAAAAGAAAAAATTGAAAGCGGTTGTATGCCCAAAATGATTACTTTTCATACAATTTTGTATTGTAATAATAAAAATGTATTTCCATTATTAATTTTTACTCTACCTGCTTACTTTGCGACTTGTTGATATATTGCTGAGTAATGATGTCTTACACGCACACACGCCGTATCTTCGCTAATTTTGGCAAGCCGTGATCCTGCTGGAAAAATACCGGGGCTGTGTCATTTCCTGTTGTAGACGTCAGGCCCAACATTCTGCGATGCTTCCCCAAGAGGATCATGGTTACCTTGTGACTCGTACGTCACAGGATAGAGGAGAGACAGACGCACGAGTTAGTGCGCATGTGCGGGATTTCTGAGACGAGTATGTACAGCTCTAAATACAGATCTATTCAGACTCGGAAGACCACAGTGTAGATGGCGAAAAAACTTTGACAAGATAAAGAATATTTTCAGTAAGAACAAAATGTTATATATATTCTAAGTGATCATTTGAATCGTAATTACCCTTTCTTTCCTAAGATTGTAAAAATCATATTTATGTGGGAGGGTTTTCTACCTTTTTTAATTTAAAAAAACAGTCAGCCTGTAAAATAGGAGAAATATTACATAGTGGATTTTGGTAGGGAGGGAAGGTTCCAGCTGGTCTCCACACAACTGCTGGAAAATAATTATTTTAATTAGGTTTTATTTTATTTTTTGCCTACCAGTATTGCTGATCTCTTGCAGCGTGTTTGCAACCACTTACTGCCTATTCCAACAAGTGCTGCATGTCCTTTCTCAGGGAATGTTTCCTGATATTGACACCTGCAGAACATATCTTGTTATATGTGTCTCCACTTTTAGTCACCGTTGGAAGAGTGTGTTACAAGGCACCAATGCAGGAGAAAAATTGGGAAACAGGGACCAGACGTTGTCACCCTGTAACAGGAAGTGAGTGAATAAGAGCCTTCATGGTTGGAACATTAGGTATTATTTTAATTAAAGTATGGAACATTTAAGTTACTATAAAGAGACCCTGTAGCCAGACAGTTCATTCCAACAAAAATCTTCCAATAAGATTACTGTATACCATCAACTTATATTACGGATGATATTTACCAGTAAAAGCTTATTTCGTATGGACATCAAAAAGTCCTGAGACACCTGCTGAGTACCATCATTTTGAATGTGAAGTCAGCAGATCCAGCAGACTCAGAATTGTCACTCTAGTGCCCTATGACTCTCCTCTACATGCGTGCTCCCATTTAAAAAAAACAACAACTGTACCGTAAGTGCTGCACACACTCAAGAGTGACGCATAGTCCCTGTCAATCACCACTGCAGAGGAGGTGAAGAGGTGTGGCTTTAGCTCTGCGCTTATGTGCTGCTTTTGTGTAAGGTGCTATTAACAGCTACATGTATAGCTGCAGCTCAGAGTAGGAACATGCATATAGCTAAAACTTCTAGAACACTCCATAGGTCCAAGCTGCACAGGGGGAACATATACTGTAGAACAGGAGTGTGTCATTACAGCTAGGAGACAGTTTGTACTCAATTTATTTTTAAGATGATCATTTATAAAGCACCAACATAATAAGCACCACACATCAAATGGTAAAAGAGTGCAAACTCAAACTCCCAGAACAAACATTTAGAAGGGACCCAACAGGGCTGAACAAGCCTAACCTAAGCTGACCTGCTTTGAAGTTTTATACTCATATCCTAGGAAACTTCTGTCTATAGCAGTGAAGTCTGCATGCTCTTTCAGCACACAGGTGCCTAAATTGATGTTTCTTCAAGATAAAAACGATCTTCTCTATATGAAATCATTTTGGATTGTGTATGTTTCAAGAACATCAGCTGGATGTTTATCAATATTCATTTTTTCCATTGTCATTTCACTGTGCCAGATGTTCCCTGTTCTGCATCCTTCTGTCTTTTCTGTGCTGGCTTGTAAGACCCTACAGGTGGAAATGCAAATATTTCTATTGGAAATTGGATTTTTAATAAATTATGTTCGAAATTCAAATATCTTCATGATTAATGGAGACTGAACTAATCTTCATGCATAATTTCAGCAGAATTAAGAGAAATGTGTAGGTCACCATTTCAATTCTTTTTATCTGATTTATACGACCCTTATATATTTTCATATTCATGTCTCTCGAATATTTTGAAATAAAATAGGTTTAATCAAGTCAAAGCAGAATTCACCTCATTCCAGCCCTGTTTGGTGGTCAGTAGGAAGAAGAATGTTCTGGTATAATTGGTTGGTAGGAGGAAAATATGCTCTGATGTTGGTGTTAGTGGAAGGAAAATATATGGGGCTCTGGATGGGGCTAGTGGGCTGGAAAATCTGGGTGTAACTATAGGAGGATGGGGGTTTTAAAAGGGGTTAGGAGATTCTGAAGCCAACTTGTTGGCCCTGTGGGGGACTGAATGCTCTAGGGGAGAAAGGGTTGGAGCAATTGTGGGGGAAAGGGTCTCTCCATGGTGTGGAGGTTTTGCAGGGACACTATCAAGGGCTTTAGGGCTCTATAGTGGCTATGGACCTGTAGCACTGACCCCCGAAGGAGCTGCTGGTTTGATTTGGGCCTGCACTGTACCAATAAACCCCACTAACTTGGCTTAATCCCCTTGGCTCAGCTGTGATGCAATGCAATACAATACAATACCTGCATTGTCACCCCAGGATCCACTGACTGCACCTAGTGGGAAAAAACAATACGCCACAACAACTGGATACTTAACCAGAGATATATTTTACTGTAGAATATGCAAAAAAGTGATTACAGTAATTGTGCTGTCATCCCAATGTAAGACGACAGCACAATGGATTTCAATATAAACAATTTGAACAAAAAAAAGTATATATATATATATATATATATATATATATATATATATATATGTCTATACCCAGGAGCTCCCCCTATTTTATGTGTGAGATCTCACTTAAAGTACTTATCCCTGGATCTTCTTTTCTTCGCTAGCTAAAGTGGCTCCTTGTGATTTGTAATCCACAGTTTTGGTGAGTTAAATAGAAGTGAAAATGCTCCTGGTGTAGCTGTAACAACTATTTTAACATTGCTTGAGACATCAAGGTAGATAGGCCTCAAGCCTTCTCAGTGTCAGTTGCTCTGCTCCTTCGTGGAACTATAATTTCCAGTGAGGCCTGTATATGAGTCTAACTGCGTGTGAGATTTAACAAACTGTGGGCCGTGACCCGCTCACCCACTGGATAGAGTCTCCGTGTGGTAACTTTTGTCCGGTGACTGCAACTTGCTTCTTCATCAGCTGGGCCAATCACTCCATTCAGCTCTGCTGCGTGGACCCGGTCCTCCGAGCCTGATGAGTGTCTCTGGGTCTCTGCAATCTGCAATCTGGCCACCGTCTCCCCACAGGTCCTCTCAGGCAGGCCACACGATTCCAAGAGACCTAAAATGGCTGCTCCGGCTCCTTTTATCTCCTACCCAGCATGCACTTCTCAAGAAGGTGTTCATGGGTAGGTCACCAAACCTCCTAGGTGAAAAAGGTCAACCTCCTCCTCCCAAAACAACAGTCACTTCCTGTTTAGTCCTTTGTGCTTCTTTCAGGAAAAAACAACATATCTGCATTGCCAGTATTTGGTCACTAGATGGCTCCAAATACTCAAACATAGCAATGTACATAGACGTTGTATTAAAGTATGCAAACACACATCAGATATGAGAGAATATCAGCACTACAGACCACTGTGAGGTTAAGGGACACTGTTGGGTACTGGAGGCTCTGCAGCACACTGGTGGGCACTGTGAGAGGTTGAGGGTCATTGAAGGGGACTGGATAGCACCTTTGGATGGCACTGTGAGAGATTGCAGGTCATTGTGGGAGGCTGGGGGGCACTGTAGGGTCAAGGGGCTCCCAGGGAGCTTGGAAGCACTGTAGGAGGTTGTGGGAAAATGTGGGACTGTTAGAGGATCTGTAGCTGCCTAGAGCCTTTCACAAGGCTGTGGAATGTATTGCAGCTCCGCCCTAACCGAACCGTACCATTTTCTATGGCCCCACATCTGAAGCAGGACCCAGAATGGTGTGATATGGTTCGGTTGTAATACTCAGAATAGCATATCGTACCGAGCCAAACCGAACCGATCCACTCAGTGGAAACGAGGCATATGTTGGGAGATATAAAAAAAAGTACTACTATACTTGATGTAACAACTATATTACTTAAATGATTAGTGCTGAGCGGATGAGTAAACTCGTTTGTTTCAAGCTTGACCACCCCATGTCGCCCATATAGCAGTTGGAAAACCCTATGCTCACTGCTGATTGCACAGCTGTAGCTCTGACTTAGTAGGGGTGTCGGATCACTGCAGAGGAACAGCAGTTTAACACAGAGAGTCCTGGTCTTGTTCTGTAGTCTTGTACTTATCCTGGAGATTATGTACAAGCTGTAAAAAATTAAACAAAATTAAATAAGACTGGATAAGTATTTGCAGAACCGTGCGTTTAACTATTTCCTTTTCGGCGAAAGTACAGTTGTCTTTTTAATGAGCTAGGAAATATAAATAATGAAACAGCCCACTTCAGTAAGTGGAAATATTTAACGCTTTCCTGCACAACTTATAAATACTATTATATAACTATTAGCAAAGATTTCTAAAGCTGGACTGAGTAGACCAAATTATTCAGCAGCCCATAAATACTATCAGGTATTCCAGGCTTTTCTGGTTTCTGACAAAATCTCCAAACTTCCAGTTCATGCCTATCCATCTCTGTGTGTGATAGTTTAAAGTTTCAGAAAATCATAGCAGTCTTTTCAAAATAAAATGGCCTGTGCTAGATTTCGGATGGATGGTTATTAATATGTTAAAGTCTTCTTTGCATTATGGTGGGAGTTATGGCTTTTTACAAATTAATTAGTTAGGCCCTTGCTAATTCAGCCAGAAAATCAGAGCTAAATACAGAGACATGCAGTGTCTCCAGGAGGAAATGAGTCATGAGATAGCTGACTGTTTAAACACAGGAGAGCATCACAAGTGTACCAAATTGTATTAATAAGCATGTTAACTATTAGCAACTTAATGTTTTTCCTTTACCCCAGAGGCAATTGGCCTTAAAATCCAGTTTTGCCTTCTTTACACTGTCTATCTGTATTACACATGACTTATTTTTCAGATCCTTAAAGAGACTATATGTAGCAGTCTCCTACTGTAGAGCAGGCTGCTAGGTAAATTTGTAGATTTTGTTTAGCTCCTCTGTAGCTCAGTGAAGCCAGGGTTGATTGTTTAGGTCTGGTAAGTATCTCACAGGCTGCTGTTCTAATTGCTTCCCCCTGTATTCTACATAATTCTAGAATTATAATGGGAGAAAAAACACAGTAAGCAGCCTGAATATTTATGAGTTTTCCTGGGGAGGTATGCCCAGAAAGTGGTGGAAGAGCTCATACGTAGGTTGGGGCCTGAGGCAAAAGCTACTGGGTGCAGCTACCTAGTGCAGGGGATTTTCTGAAGGCGCCACTTAAAAGACTTTGAGGCCCCAACTAAGACTTTAGCTGGGGGGGGGGGGGCTATTCACAAAGCTTAGACCTGGAGTTCATTTTGGGTCTGGGAGAAGCTCACTGGAGAGTACCAGGAGGAAGTTGGAGGATAAGTGTCCAGTTGTCCTATTGTGATGGTAGTTCAGGTCTCCCTCACTGTAGGGGGTCCCATGAATATTGAAAGGAGAAAACCGATGATCCTTGAGGCTTGTGAGTAATTGAAGTTAGGGACTGTGTGCAGCTCTATTCTGTCTAATAGGAAAAAAAACCCTAGTCTTCTGCCAGCAATAGATTCTGTGGGACATTTTTGTGTATCTCAGCAAGCTAGAGAAAAGTCATCAACGCATCCAGTTCTTTAGTTCTGGGGTATACCATGCCCCACCTTACTCATCCAAATGCTATGTTCCAATGAATTAAAAAAAAGACACCCCAAGACTGTTTCTTTGAGCCTAAATGGAGAAAATGCTAACTGCCTGGCGGTGTGTGTACTAACTGAGAGAATAACGCCAAGTTCATCAGTGGCTCTTTGAATGGTGCGCTTCATATACTTTTAGTGAAGCTGTCATTCAAAGTTTTCTTCCTCCCTCCTGTGATGGAGTGAAATAAAATGTCTATGTTATCTTTCTCTTTTAACCACTCAAATATTACTTTCCTTTCTTTTTATTCTTTTGTTTATTTTCTTTCTTGTTGCGACGTGTATGTGTATGTATATATATATATGTATACATGTATGTGTGTATATATATATATATATATATATATATATATTGTGAACTTTGGGGGTTCCTTAGCTCAGCGAGACAAGTGCATAAACCGTGTCAGTAAAGCAAAGGGTCTTTATTGGCGACCAAAACAAAACAAAATAATGCTTTCTTCAGCACAAAAATGTCACAACAAAAGTCCTGCTTGTTTCCAGCATAAATTAGATAAGTCTCTCTTCAGCACAGCAAAACAACCAAAAGAAAGGCACATACGTTTTAGTAAGAAGTCCTCCAGTCCTTCCCTGCAGACACAGCTTCACTTCCAAAACTACTCCACCCTCTGTCAGGACTTCCTTTCCTTTTAACTCACTTCCTGGAAGTGGTTAACCCCTTGTGTGCCTGAAGCCAGGGGTCAGAAGGGGAGGCTCTCTTCCCTCCCAATTGTCGCTTCAGAGCCTCCGAAATCCCGGACCCCCAAATATCATTAAAAGAAGACAGAGAGGACTTTAAGCCCGTCCTCTCTGGATCCATTTTATCTGTCCGGAACCTCTCACCCCCTTTGGGTGACCTCCTGAACCAGTGCTTAAAGGGACCAGATTCCAAAAATTGGCGCTATGTAGCGTCCATCCAGGACCCATCCCTGGCGTCCTGTACATATCCCCCCCCTCTGCCTCAACGCAGAGGTGTTGGAGGCACCACTCGCCATCATACAGTGGACTCGGGAGAGGGCATCGGCATTCTGATGCTGTTTCCCGGGTCTGTGCTCCACCACAAAGTTAAACTCCTGCAGAGACAGAAACCACCTAGTTACCCTGGCATTGGTGTGCTTGTTCTGTCTGATCCACGTAAGAGGAGCATGGTCTGATATGAGGCGAAACGTCCTGCCTAGGAGAAAATACCGTAGGGAGTCCAAAGCCCACTTGATGGCAAGACATTCGCGTTCCACCACCGCATAGTTTTTCTCAGCTGGCGTCAGTTTCCTACTAAGGAAAACTATTGGATGCTCCTCTCCGTTAATTTCTTGAGACAGAACTACTCCTTGCCCTTCACTTGAGGCATCTGTCTGCACTATAAAGTCCTTAGAAAAGTCCGGCGCTACAAGCACCGGGTCCTGGCACAGTGCCGTCTTAAGCATTTGAAATGCCTTTTCAGCCTCGGCATTCCATTTGATCATGACGGACTTTCGGCCTTTGGTGAGGTCAGTCAGAGGTGCCGCAATGGTGGCGAAGTTGGGGACAAACCTCCTGTAGTATCCAACTAGGCCTAAAAACGCTCTGACCTGTTTCTTTGTTAGGGGGCGGGGCCAGCCCTGTATAGCCTCTACTTTGCTCATTTGGGGCTTCACTAACCCTCTACCTACAATGTATCCAAGATACTTGGCTTCCTCCACCCCAACCGCACACTTCTCCGGATTGATGGTGAACCCTGCCCTTCTCAAGGAGTCTACCACTGCCTGTACTCGGGGAAGGTGGGAATCCCAATCCGTACTAAAAATGACAATGTCATCCAGGTAAACGGAGGCATACCGTTGGTGGGGACGCAGAGTTTTGTCCATGGCCCTTTGAAATGTGGCGGGGGCGGAGTGTAAACCAAACGGCATTCTCTTGTACTGGAAATGACCCTCCGGGTAGAGAAAGCTGTTTTCTCTCTGGCCTCTTTGGTTAGGGGAATCTGCCAGTAACCCTTTGTGAGGTCCAGTGTGGTGATGTACCTGGCAGGACCCAACCTCTCAATCAGCTCATCTACCCGTGGCATGGGGTATGCATCGAACTTGGAGACCTCGTTGAGTTTTCTAAAGTCGTTGCAGAAGCGTAGAGTACCATTGGGTTTGGGCACCAATACGATCGGACTGGACCACTCGCTCTGCGAGCTTCTGGGATACGGTAGGGTTTAAGCCGGACTGTCACCTTGGGCTCGGTCACAATGTCATGCTCGATGACGTTGGTGAGTCCTGGCAACCCTGAAAACATGTCCCCATTTCTTTGCAGAAACTATTTTACTTGCTGGGTTTGGGGCCTAGTTAGGGTAGCTGCAACCTGCACCATGTCGATCCCTACCTGGTCCCCTGACTGTACCGCCACCACTGCAGACACCGGTTCTCTGTCTTTCCAGAGCTTTTACAAATGTATGTGATAAATTTGGTAGGGTTTTCTTTTCCCTGGTTGGTGTACCCTATAGTTTACCTCACTTTCTCCACTATTTCAAACGGACCTTGCCACTTGGCCAAGAACTTGCTTTCTACCGTTGGTATTAGGACAGCTACCCTGTCACCTACTTGGAGCTGTCTCACTTTAGCCGACCGGTTATATACCCTTCTTTGGGCATCCTGAGCCTTCTGCATGTGCTCTCTTACCAGCGGCATCACTTTAGCCACCCTTTCTCGCATTTGAGAAATATGTTCCACCACGGTTTTGTGCGGGGAGGACTCACTTTCCCATGTTTCCTTTACCAGATCAAGCAACCCCCGGGGCCTCCGTCCGTACACTAGCTCAAATGGTGAGAAACCCGTGGATGCCTGTGGTACCTCCCGGATAGCGAACAATAGGGCAGGGAGCAACATATCCCAATCTTTCCCGTCTTTCTGGACGACTCTTTTTAACATAGACTTCAGAGTTTTGTTAAACCTCTCAACTAGGCCATCGGTCTGCGGGTGATAGACGGACGTCCGCAGCTGCTTAATCTGAAACAGCCTGCACAAGTTCGCCATCACCTTTGACATAAAAGGGGTGCCCTGATCCGTTAATATTTCCTTGGGGAACCCAGTTCGTGAGAACATTTGAAATAGCTCCCGGGCAATGGCCTTAGAGGACGTTTTTCTCAACGGGACTGCTTCTGGGTATCTAGTGGCGTAGTCCAGGATGACCAATATGTATTGGTGCCCCCTTGCTGACTTTACCAGGGGTCCTACAAGATCCATAGCGATCCGCTCAAACGGGACCTCAATAATTGGCAAGGTTACTAGGGGGTTTCTATAGCGAGGCACCGGGGCAGTTAACTGGCAAACAGGACAAGACTCACAATATCTTTTAACCTCAGCCTTCACCCCTAGCCAGTAAAACCGGTCGGTTATCCTGGCCTCCGTTTTCTCCGCCCCCAGGTGTCCTCCTAGTGCATCGTTGTGGGCTAGATCAAGGAGCATCTGCCTATAAGGTTGAGGGACCAGCAACTGTTCTATGGGTTCCCCTCGGCTCTCAACCACACGATAGACTAGGTCCCCCTTTAATGCAAAATGAGGAAACCTCTGGTCTGCATCTGGTATCTGTGAAACCCCATCAATGACAGAAACCTGCTCTCGAGCATTGACCAGGGTAGGGTCCTGTAACTGGGCGGTGCCAAACGCACCCCTGGGTACGTCCAGGTCTGGATGCACTGGCCTTTGGGATGTTTCCCCCTCACCCTCCTCAACCGGGGTAAGCTCCTCGTCATCCTCCCCCAGCATGACTTGTAACGGGGAGACTTCCCCCCCTCAGAGGTCAACTCGGTTTTCAGACCAGACACCGGACTAATATTATTAGAACTAAGATTTTCTGCAACATCATTATCACTAACAAGTCTCTCTACATTAGAGGGGTGTGTTGTGGAGGTTTCAGGCCCGGATCCCCCAGACTCTGTCCCTTCCGAACCCAGTGTCCTTAGTTCTCCTGGCAGACCCGTCTGTACCTGGTTCCATAATTCCAAAAATATTGGACAGTCCCGCCCCACTATGATATCATGTATCAGGCTTTTTACCACCCCAACCTCCTGGGTAATCAAGGTTTGACCATAGGACACAGTTACTGGGACCAAGGGGTACTCCTTGGTGTCCCCATGGATACACACTACCCGTAGGGTCTTAGTTACTGGACCAATCCTTCCAAGTACCCGGGCATGTACCAGCGTGACCATGCTACCAGAGTCCAGTAGAGCCCTGGCCGGAAGGTGGTTTACCCACACTTCACACTCGAACTGTCAGGAAGTCAGGTCAAGATGCGTGGCACACGCTCTTTGCGCATAGAAAGAGCTTCTTCGGGCAGCCCCGCAATCCATAGGCTCCTCCTGGAGCAGGCACTGTGCCCGGGTATGCCCCCAGGACCGACATCGCCAACACTGAATGTCTCCCATCTTTGGCACAGGAACCGACCTCCGTGGTTCTATGGCAGACGGTGTAGATCTGCGGACGCCAACATCTGGCCAGGCTTCTCTCCTCTGCTATCCTTTCAAAGGTGGTCAGAAAGGCTTCCACGTCATCACTGGGTGTTAGTTTTTGCAAGAAATGGCTGGCTCTAACAGACACTGGGTTGCTAACGGCAACGGCCGATTGCTCTTGTCCCTGAGCCAGCCGCTGTACTGCCTCCTGCAAGGCAGCCACCTGTGCTTGAGTGGACTCCTGCTGGGCTGTAAACTGGGCGGCTAGCAGCCGTGTGTTTTCCTGCTGCGCAGCTATAGCCTGTGCCAGGGCCTGCTGCTGAGCCATCGCTTCCTCATGGCGACGGTTGGCGTCCGCTGACGCTTGCTGCTGGGTCACGGTGGCTTGTGCCAAAGCCCTAATGACCTATTCCTTGTTTTTGCGTGCTGTTTGTAATGTCTGGGCTGACTTCACCCAAGACATGCCATAAGTACACTGTCTCTTTAAATGTCAGTTTTTAAATGGTTTTTGCGCCTGCAAATGCACTTTGCCCGCATTCTCCACCAGTTGTGAACTTTGGGGGTTCCTTAGCTCAGCGAGACAAGTGCATAAACCGTGTCAGTAAAGCAAAGGGTCTTTATTGGCGACCAAAACAAAACAAAACAAAATAATGCTTTCTTCAGCACAAAAATGTAACAACAAAAGTCCTGCTTGTTTCCAGCATAAATTAGATAAGTCTCTCATCAGCACAGCAAAACAACCAAAAGAAAGGCACATACGTTTTAGTAAGAAGTCCTCCAGTCCTTCCCTGCAGACACAGCTTCACTTCCAAAACTACTCCACCCTCTGTCAGGACTTCCTTTCCTTTTAACTCACTTCCTGGAAGTGGTTAACCCCTTGTGTGCCTGAAGCCAGGGGTCAGAAGGGGAGGCTCTCTTCCCTCCCAATTGTCGCTTCAGAGCCTCCGAAATCCCGGAACCCCCAAATATCATTAAAAGAAGACAGAGAGGACTTTAAGCCCGTCCTCTCTGGATCCATTTTATCTGTCCGGAACCTCTCACCCCCTTTGGGTGACCTCCTGAACCAGTGCTTAAAGGGACCAGATTCCAAAAATTGGCGCTATGTAGCGTCCATCCAGGACCCATCCCTGGCGTCCTGTACAATATATATATATATATATATATATATATATATATATATATATATATATATATATATATATATATATATATATGTATATATATGTATGTGTGTATTTCAGTATTCACGTGAGAAACATTAGTATTATTTTCCTTGAATAAAAGTCATGACAGAGTTAAACAGATTAAAAACAGATGTCTTTTAACTACTACTACTCCCTCCTTCCTCCTTCCACCGAGTAAAAGAATATGGCGACTGTGTCCAAAGCAGATGTAATAAGAGAAGACCATATGAATGAGCCAATCAGATGCACCCATATGTGATGACATTTGCTTATGTCACTTTGGCTATAAAAGCTGTAACTTTAATAAAGGGCTTCCTGTTGAGAAGGAGTGTTGTACTGAACACGGTGTGCAGTGTAATCTCACTAGCATGCATGCTCTCACACCATCATGAATTTGGCTCAGCGGCAGAATAGAACATGTATCCTGGAATTGAGCCAGGGAAAAGTCTATTACACAACCTTTGCAGAAAATGTCCCAGCCACAACCTGAAGCTCCTGCATATGTGCACCACTCCCTTCTATTTCCTTTGACTGGAGCCATGCTCATGGGGCCATAGCTATCCAGAGGAGTATGGCCCATACCATTGGAATAAATAGGGTGATTAGCACATATGCACAGTAGTCTCAGGACATACCTGGTACTTTTTCTGCTAAGACAATGTGGAGTTAGGCAGAAATGCACAGTGTAGGTCTCTGAACCAACGCTTAAGACACGTTTTTAGAAATGTGTGTGTTGGGAGCAGGGAAACTTTAAAACAACTAACAAAAACGTGAGGCTGTTCTACAAAGCAAACCTAATTTTACTTTTTTTATAACTTAAAGTCATGACTAGGACTACACAGAACTCTGTCAGAAGGGTGTTACACATCTCCAATCACATGACTTAGTTTATCAGTAAAGTCATTTAGTACTATTGTCACCACTGACATGGAACCACCACATAGCTTTGTTTATATACTGTATAATGGGTTAACTTTAGGATTAGCTGAGTTTATCAAAAAGGCCACTGATTATTGTAAATTATTAAACAAAGCCATGTGAATTTTTTCCTAGCATGGAAAATCAATTTTGATGCTCATGCCCTAGTTTTAACCAATTGCCCACTGGGCACTTAGGCTCCGTACACACGAGAAAATAGATCTGTTCAAATTGGTCGGACAGACCGATTTGAACAGAACTGTCTGCTGGGATGTATTGGTTTGATCGTGCACACACGATCAAACCAAAATCCCGGCCGGCAGACAGCGCGCTGAGGTGTCGGTGATGTGGCGGTGACGTTGATGCCACCACGTCACCGCACCAGGAAGTAAAAGACTTCCGCGCATGCGTTGAATCCATTCGACGCATGTGCGAGCAGATATGTCTGCTGGTTAGCGTACTAACCAGCAGGCATATCGGTCCGACGGGTTCCCAGCCGACAGATTTCAAAGAATGCTTTGAAATCTGTCGGCTGGCCAAATCCGTCTGTTTGCCCGTACACACAATCAAATCTGTCTACTGAAACTGTCTGGCAGACCTTTTCCAGCAGACAGATTTAATCGTGTGTACGCAACCTAAAACCCCCCTTTTACCCAGACCAATTTGCAGCTTTCAGTGCTCTCACATTTTGAATGGCAATCACTCAGTCATGCAACACTGTACCCACATGAATTGTTTGTCCTTTTTGTCATGAGCAGGGTGGGGGTGGGAGGTTTGCTATAACACTTTTTTATATTGTTGTGTAGGTTTGATACTCTCAGACTATAAAGTGGTTGTAAAGCCTAACATTTTTGTTACCTTAATGCATCGCTACCCGTGCATGGTGGGGGGTTATGTCAAAAGGGGCGCCCCATGGCAATATAAGTAGCGCACCCAACATTAGAGCAGTAGAGAGCGTTGAGTCAACATCGGACGAAGAACAGAGGGAGAAGACAGCGGAGAAGACCAAGCAAAAGAGCGAAGGGACAGCGGATAAGACCCGGCAGAAGCAGAAGACAACAGACAGAGGGAGAAGAACTGGAGAGAGAGCAGAGAAGACCCTAATAGGGGAGAAGAACCAGCAGAGGCAAAATACATCAGCAGAGGAGCTGGAGAGGGGAGAAGAAATCAGAAGCAACGCCAGAGTTGTCTTAATAAATGACCAGTTTTAACTTTAAGGTTCTTTAAGGTTCTTTATTTACCATTCTCTTTCCCCTCTCTGCCCCCCCCTTCCAATTTTTTCTTCTTTTACTGCAGGCTCAAAGAAGTTTCCTCTAGACTCTCACACTTGTGCCAGTACCTTGAAGGGGTCCTGCATTGGTATTATGTTATGTTGTTCTGTTTGTACCTACTTTCTAATAAAAAATGTATTTAACAAAAAAAAGTTTTGTCTAGAGTTAAACTCTCCATCTCAGCTTGCAACTGATGAGCATTAGTATTCATTACAATATTATAATCACAACCCCACCAATATACTGGATAGATAGATAGATAGATAGATAGATAGATAGACAGACAGACAGACAGACAGACAGACAGACAGAGAGATAGATAGATAGATAGATAGATAGATAGATAGATAGATAGATAGATAGATAGATAGATAGATAGATAGATAGATAGATAGATAGATAGATAGATAGATAGATAGATAATTTTTTAAACAATAATGATTTACAAATAAACGATTACAAATTGAAACAAAATTAATTGTTTTAATAGTTTCCCAAAACAGTTACATAAAGGAGTTGTAAAAGAAAATGTTTTAGATAAACACAAAACATCAAGTGCTGCCATTCTTGAAACTCAAATGGGATTCTTATTTAACTTTACACACATTTTAAGTCATCCAATACCAAATGAGCAGTAAGTGAAAATTGTTTATTTTTAAAATATTTTGCCATGTATTATTTATGCTTTGTGGTGATCATACATAAATCTTTGTGACGTTCAAATTGCGGGCAGATGAATCAATAAAAGCAGGTGCTTTTTAGATGTCTGGAAACATATCTCGTCTGCTCCACTTACCAAGATAAACTGGGGTAATTCAGTAAAAAGATGCAACCTCTGCATTTTATTTATTGACTTACTTGAAATTCTCATTTATCAAACATTAATTTCTTATTCCAAAATAATTTGCTTTTATTCATGCACACTTTCCAAGCAGACTATTAAGATCAATTGCAAATAAGTCAAGGGATGATTGAGTAACTAATATAATTTTCTATATTGCTTTAAAGCAGACTGGAGCAATAAAGAAAATGGAAACAAATAAAACAAAGTATGAACATGGCAATTTAGCATGGATAGAAGTAATTCCCTTAGTGAATATTGTCTCTGTATGTTCTGGATATATGCCTTCAATTCTACCGAAAAACATCCCAGTCATAAAAACTTGTTACTGCTGGTGAGCAAACTTACAAGAACGTTGCTGGACTTAAAATTGTCATTTTTTTTTAAATCAGACATTCCTGACATTAAAATCCAAAGCAGCCTTGTCAGCTCTGTCTGTTGAACTATAGAATGTCACCTATTATCGCCCTTCTCTGTCCCAGTCCACATGACTCCATTGATTTCTTTCCCAGCAAAGCCAGTGCTGTTGCCTTGATTCCCTACTTGCCTACAGACCATGTGTAATAAAATTAGTCTTGGTAGAAATATTTCTGGGGGCCATGCCTATATTAGAAGGAAATTACCTTACAGGAGCTGCTCCTGAATTTTTTTTTGCAAGACTAGTGATTTTGTCAAAGGGAGTAATAAAAGCTGCTTCTCACTACAGGAACAAGCTAAAAGAAAAAAATAATGCTGGAACATGCTTTAGAGGTGGAGGGGGAGGTTTAGGGGTACATTTGGGTAACGTCTGGACTTGTATAGACACAGAGGGCTAGGATTCAGGTAGGAGCGGCTTAATTCTAAACCTGCCTAGCGTATGGTATTTACACTACGCCGCCGCAACTTTTTCAGGCAAGTGCTTTATTCTCAAAGCACTTGCCTGTAAAGTTGAGGCGGCGTAGTAAAAAGGGCCCGTCTTAAATCAAATTGGGCGGGTAGGGGGAGTGTATTATTTAAATAACGCGCGATCCCGCGCCGAACGTACTGCGCATGCGCCAGCCGTGAATTGATACCAGTGCGCATGCTCCAAATCATGATGTCAATACGACGTGTAAATGACGTGAACGTCACTTACGCAAAGCCCTATTCGCGAACGTTTTACGTAAACCACGTAAACAACGTGAAAAAAAACACCGGCACGCCCTCCATACTTAACATTGGCTGCGCCTCATACAGCAGGGTTAACATTACGACGGACCTACGCTAACGCAAACGGCGTAAAAAAATATCGCCGGCTGGGCGTACGTTCGGGAATCGGCGTATAGGCTCATTTGCATATTTTAGACGGGAACGCCACCTAGCGTCCAGCATAAAATATGAAAATAAGATACAACGGCGTAAGAGACTTACGCCAGTTGGATATACAGTAAGGGAAATCTATGCGTTACTGATTCTAGGAATCAGTCGCATAGATAGGAGGGCTCAGACGCAGAGATAAGACGGCTTATCTGGAGATAAGCCGTCTTATCTCTTTCCTGAATCTGGCCCAGAATCTCCAAAGTTTGCATCCGTCTCGATCATAATGGTGCTATGGAGTAAGCTCTAGATTTAGATTCCAAGAAATATCCGATTGCCTCCTTTAAGATCAGGAAGGAATATATTTACCCCACTGGAGCAAATTGGATCATGTATTATTAGGTTCATCTGGATCAACTGTGGGTAGAGGGTAATGTGCTGTATATGGAGGTTTTCTAATATTTTATTTATTTTCTATGGGTTGAACTACAGTAGATGGACTTGTGTCTTTTATTTCAACCCAACTAGTTTTAACAGAAGCTTTGGCAGTTTGAAGTACTGTAGCTTAAAGTGGTTGTAATGGCAGAAGGTTTTCTTTATCTTAATACATTCTATGCACTAAGATAAAAAACCTTCTAAGTGCAGCAGCCCCCTAATACTTACCTGAGATGTAAAAAAGGAAGGGGGGTAAGGAAACATTTGAGCTCAGTGAAAGATATTTGTAAAAAGCAATTAAGAAAAAGGTCCCGAAGGGACGTCCTGCTGCTAAACACTACAACTTAGATATAAAGTGTAAACAAAATGTACAAAAATAGTGTCATATAGCAGATGAATATCCAATGGATTCGTTGGAGGAATACAGCATCTCTCATAGACCAGGTGATCAGGATCTGCAGCTCCAGGAAGTAGGCTGATGGCTCTGGGGGCCTAGGTCCTCTCTGTGGTCTGCCAACAAACGATAAAAAAAATATTTCTCACTCTTCCTTGTTTTTTTCTTTCTTAGTTCTGGAAAAGCTTTGTGTTTGACCTAGGCCCCCAGAGCCATCAGCCTACTTTCTGGAGCTGCAGATCCTGATCACCTGGTCTGTGAGAGACGCTGTATTCCTCCAACGAATCCATTGGATATCCATCTACTAAGCCTGTTTGACTCTCCTGAGAGGGACAGTCGCAGGCTTTCTGGTAAGCCTTGAATCTTGCTGGTGTCGGGCCACTTCTGATTTGATCAATTTTTCACTCTTTGAATTCTTCATATTGGACACTCTCTTTCCATTTCACATTGGAATATTGTTCATCTTTGTTTGAGAAAGGTTGAATTCCTTCTCCATGTGTGGACTAATTTATCACTAATGCTATTTGATCACATTGATCACTCACTGATTCATGTTTAATTGCTTCATCACAATCCAGCGATATTGCACGAGAGACTCGTCTGTCCGGGATTCTCTCCCCTCATTGGCTGAGACAGCAGCGAACGCGCCATTGGCTCCCGATGCTGTCAATCAAAATCAGTAAAACAAGGAGGAGAGAGAGGAGGTGGGGCCAGGTCACAGCTCCGTGTCTGAATGGGGGCACTCAACAGGAGGGAGGGGACAGGAGCACCGAAGAGGGATTTGAGAAGAGGAGGATCTGGGCTTCTCTGTACAAAAACCACTACAACAGGGCAGGTAAGTATAACATGTTTGTTTTGTTTTTTAACACAAAAAAACAAGACTTCCGTATCACTTTAATTCTGCACTCTAGGCACAAAACCTCAATAAAAACTTATTATATTACTCAATAGCTATAAAGGATATAAATCCACTTTGTATACACTAAATGCCTTTGGAAATCCAGTTAAGTAGTGATATCATCACTGCTGCACATTGCAGAGACAACAGTAAGGGGAGAGACCAAATAAGTTTCACCCACTACAACCTGCCTGCAGAAAACAACAGAAGGGGACGGAAACATGACCAGTCACCACTGAGAGAGTGGCGAATTGTCTTTATAACAGGAAGTTCCTGCAGAGAGGCAAGGTTCACACTGGATTACTACACAGATCTGGAAGAATTACACAAAGGACATTGAGATCTGAGTAAGAATACAAATGGCTCTTGTATTTAGACAATATTTGCTTATCCCTACCTCTAACTAAATTTATTTCTAGCTTTGGATGTGTGGAGATAATAAAAATGTGTCCTTTTTTCTGTCTGCGAATTTACCTGACTTCCTGTTCCATTGACTCTCATGCATGCAAAATGGGAGGTATCATCACCAAAAGAGGAAGAGACAGACAGCCATACAAATAGTGTCAGAAATTCTAACTCTTTCTCACTCTGTAAAAATGTGTTTTTGCTGTTTTTTTGGGTTTGGGTTCAAGAAAATTTCTATTACTTTCTGTCCTGAAGTCTTACACCACTTCACTCTATCTACAATTAAAATCTACATAGAATAACCATAGTAAGTGGAAATTCCTGTCTTAGACCTCATGCACACTGGATGTCTTGTCCTGATGCCTGAGGTCCCTATATTATGGTGCTGCCTCTGAATTGACCTGGATGGTGCACTGGGTAGTACTAACATTTAGGGCAGTATGCACCCAGGGACGGATGGAAAAGAAAGTAGTCTGTGTTTCAGACATTGGTCTCTAGGCACAAACTGCCCTAAATGTTAGTACCACACAGTGCACTGTCCAGCCTTGTCTAGCCACAGCAGCTTTCAGCCTTTCATCAAGTTTTACAGGCTGACAACAGTGAGGCTGGATTGGTCCCCTGTGCTTTCTGCCTGCATGAAAAAGCCGGGATCTTATGCACATGGGATACATGCCCACTGTGCATGGGGCCTTAGACAGTTGTCACAGGCACAGGAGTCTCTATTGGATGATTTGTACTCATCTGTTGCTCTTGTTGTCAGGGCTGGGATCTTAGCAGCTCTCTTCTCTGTACTAAGGCCGCTCACTAATAATTGTCAGCACTCACTGATTCTTCAGTGGCTCATCTGGTTATCATTATCTGCTCGTCAGTTCCACCTACAGCCAGTCCCTTCTGGTTATTTAAACTGCCTTGTTTATTCCTTTCATGCCTTCGCCTGGTCAACATATCTGGATTTTCTCTGCTGTGTTCCTGTGAAAGACTTTGCCCGGCTGACGTCCCCTCTGGTTCCTGATCCTGTTCTTCTGCCTCCCATTACACTGATCTATGGTTTCCTGATTACTGGCTCGTCTGACTACCCGCTTTGGCTTCCAATCCCTGGCTTATGTTTTGACTCCGTATACTGATCTGTACCATTTTTTACCAATACATTAAAAGGTGTGATTTTTACTGTAATTTTGCATCAATCTGATTCATGGTTCCTGACACTTATAATGTAGGATTTCCTCTCCATTTCTACCTCAGTAGTTATCAGGACAAAAGGTGTGCATTTCCCCAGTGGGGACACAGACAGCAAAGTAAACTGGGCAGAGGGCCTAACTATTTCTACTCTGTCAAAAAAACAAAAAACATAACTTTTAGTGTTTCAATGAACCATCAATCTTTATTCAGTTTGCAGTTCTGATATACAGCCATCCAGTAACAGTAGTTTACTAAGAATTTTTAAAGCAAACTCTAGGCACAACTGTAAGGATGGCTGTGTGTTGGCACCAAACCATGTAAGTCCCCACCCCACTTCTTCTTGTATAGGACATCTACTCACCTGTTGGTAGATGATACCCTTTGGCATATTGTGTCAAATTTCTGGCTATAGGCCAGCTAAAGATAACTCACCTTTTGGTGCAACAAATTGAGCAGGGTGCAGACACAACCCAACGACTAGTGTCTATCATAGACACCTTTGGATGCAGTCAGTAGCTTCAAGTTTGGCTTCAGCTGAATATCAGCAGTGCTCAGTGCTCAGTTAAGCAGCAGTGGACAAAGCGAAGTCATACATATACATTAAGCTGCGTTAACATATATAAATCAATGCAGGTTAAACAGAAGGGCACATAAAAAACAAATGTCTTCTATGTGCTTTATTCACATAATAACACTGCTTTGAGGTATGCATCACACTGTCCCTAATTGCCTCCAGACATTGTACACTGGTGCCCACACATTTTAGCACGTAAACATAAAAAATTACACTTCTGATTTAAAAGTGAAAGATTCAAACAAATGTAAAAATAGCTGTGCCTGTAGTTGGGCTTTAAGTATTTTAAGTAATTTATGTGAACTTTCAAACTAGCATATAATAATTTTTTAGATTATAAGATTCTTTTTATTTTTTTGGTATTAACTGTGTTCAAGAACTTACAAGGCTGCAAGCTGAGTGCTCTGGAAAAGGTCATTGAACTCTACAGTGAATGCCTATATCGTTGAAGTGGCTCTCTTGGGAAATATAGATACATCCTTTAGTACGGCTATGTATTTGATAAAAAAACATTCATAACATTTATTTTAAAAAGTTTTTATTATAAATGCATGCAACTTGTCTTTAGGCTATCTTTCTACAATCCACTGCACAGCAAATATCTTACTAAAGAAGCCCAACAATGTCAGAGAACATTCATCAGATCTGGACTGTTATATTTAGATCCAAGCATGAAACTGAGAGCAAAGACAGAAAAATAAGAAGTAAAGACATGTTTACTCATGCAGACTTCTAATGGAACGTCTTTTACTTAAAGCACAAGAAAAAACAAATGAAAATAATATGACGTGGGCCTATTTCAACTCTGAAATGGGTCTCATTACTGACTGCATTTGAACCAAATCCTTCCATCTGTTGACAGATGTTAGTGCCTTTACATGTTGACACCCTCAGTAGTGATGTGATAGGTGGAGATAGTGCCTTTTTTTAAGTCATCTCTGGGTGGGACCCAGTGTACTTGGGCTATAGACGCAGGACACCTCAGACCTGCAGAGATGTAGTACTGAGCTGAAGCTAATCTAAAGAGCCTTCTGTAGGCTGCCAGGGTGGTGAGAGAGGACATTTAGGAGCAGACAGAGAAATCATGACCCCCCTTGAACCTTACTTAGTGGGTCCCGTGGCTTGGTTTAGAGTGCCCCCTCGGCCTATGGAGGATCTCCTTTGTGTGTGAAGAAGGATACCCTGAATGAGTAGCCACATTTGTAAACAGGCTGTTATATCTGGGGAAGATGACTTTACCTTTCTGGGAGATGTTTAAGTGTTCTGCACTTGCGTGACAACTGTATAGCAAGTGATGAGAAAGAGAAGAGTGCTTTGCACTGTGGACTCTTATTAGTGAGTCTGAACAGTCAATGTGCTGCAATGTGTCTTTAATCGAAGAATTGTGCTAAAGTGGCATTGGAGCAGTAAAGCAGTGAAAATGCAACTTGTTTGGAAATGTATTTATTCCAGGTAACAGGCTTTAGACCAGGAATAAGTATGGGATATATGTGTGAGTGGGGTTCAGGCCAGGAGAAGGTGACACAATTAGACATGTGCAATTTTTTTCGTTACGAATACGTTTTCCGTCATTATTTGTTATTTTCGTTGATTCGTTAACCTACGAATGAATGAATGAAAACTTATATAGCGCGGCACATGCGAACTGAATCGCCTCTGGGCGCTTGTTGTTCCTGTCTCCTTTGATATCAAAAGAGAAAAGTCTTGACCTTTTTCCTGAATGCTAGGTGGTTCTCCTCCAACCGAATGCTGGTTGGTAAAGCGTTCCATAGTCTAGGACCTTGGATCGCGAATCTTCTTTCTCCTTTGGACTTGAAGTTGGCTTTCGGAACTTGGAGCAGGTTCTGATTAGTGGATCGCAAAACGCGATTGGGGTTATGAGCTTTTATTATTTCGCATAAATAAAGGGGGGCATTCCCATGGACACATCTGTGCGTAAGACAGAGAGCTTTAAAAGCAATTCTGTCTTTAACTGGCAGCCAATGAAGGGCTCTCAGTGAAGGTGAGATGGATTCCCAGGGTTTTTTCCCAGTCACAAGTCTGGCGGCCGTATTCTGAACGACTTGCAGACGAGCGATTTGGTATTTGGGGAGTCCGAGGTAAAGGGCATTTGCATAATCCAACCTGGAGTTTACAATTGCTCCCACCACGACCGCTAAATCCACTTTAGGGATGAACGGAGTGAGTCTGCGTAGTAGGCGCAGCAGATGGTGAGATCCGCTGACTACTGACCCTATTTGTGCGTCCATTGTCATAAAGGAGTCAAAAATGACCCCTAGGCTTTTGACTTTGGCGCTAGGGGTGATGAGTTTGCCCAAAATAGGCGGGGGGGTCCACGCTGTTGAAAGTTGATTCCTGCGCTTGGCGTGAAACAGAAGAAGTTCTGTTTTTGCTCCATTGAGTTTAAGATAACTCTTTGTCATCCAATCCTCTATCAAAGAGAGGCATGTCTCTAGATTGAGGTGGTGATCCTGTCTATTGCAGATGCGGAAATACAGTTGCGTATCATCTGCATATGAGTGGTAGAGCAGTTTTTGGCTGCTGATAATCTCAAAAAGAGGACGAAGATAGATGTTAAACAGCACTGGTGACAGAGGCGATCCTTGAGGGACTCCGCATGTAACTGTGCGTTTCTCAGACGTAAAAGGTCCTAACTTCACTGTTTGCGATCGGTTTTCCAGAAAAGAGGAGAACCAAGATAAATCGCCTTCTGCGACTCTGGCTACTTCAGCAAGCCGAGTCAGTAATAGTTTGTGGTCTACCGTGTCGAAAGCTGCACTTAGGTCCAACAGAACTAGAAGACAAGATTCTCCTTCGTCTGCGGCCTTGAGAACATCGTCCCATACTTTCAGCAATGCTGTTTCCGTCCCGTGTCCGGGGCGGAAGCATGATTGCAATGGGTCAAGTAGCTTGTGGGTATCCAGATGCTGTTGCAGCTGTTGTACCACTACTTTCTCCATTATCTTTGAGAGTACATTGAGACTTGTTATGGGACGGTGGTGGAGTGGGTCCTTGGGGTCCAGGGAGGGTTTCTTCAGGATGGGTTGAATTATACCCTCTTTCAACTGTGAGGGCACTATGCCCTCCAAGAAAGACTGGTTGATAAGTTGCGTGATGGGAGGAGCCAGGATGTCGGCGCATTCCTTCAGCAGTTTTGTGGGGATAATGTCATTTGGCGCTGTGCTATTACGCAAAGCGCCAATGACATTCTTAGTGGTCTCAATGGAGATGGGTTCCAGGGTAAACTTACCTGATATAGGAGAATTACTATGGGTGCTGTGTGAGAGGCTGCAGGGGGGGCTGAGGGGGGAATTGTTTTGCTGAATGCTTTCACGGATTGCCTCGATTTTATTAATGAAGCAATCCGATAGTTCATTGCAAAATTCTTGTGTGTCCAAACTAGGGGCTTCAATGCATCCTGGTTTCATGGTCTGGGTGACCATCTTGAAGAGTTCGCGGGGGCGGTTCAAGGCGCTGTTGATAGCCTCCGAAAAATAATTTTTCTTGGCTTGGAAAATTTCTTTGTGATATTTTCTTGTCGCCGCCTTGTAGATGGATAGGTGTAGCTCTGAAGAACATCTTTTCCAGGCAGATTCTGCCCTTCTGCGTTCTTGCTTCAGTAACGACAGCTGGTTGTTAAACCAGCTGCGGTTGTTTTTTCGGATGCGGGTTTTACGTTTCGGTGCTACCAAGTCGGCTGACTGTAGCATGGCCAAATTTATGGCATCCAGTGTTACAACGGCCGTTTGATGCGGCTGAATTGTTTGTATTTTTTTCCTTAACGTGGTTTTGAAGAGATCCGAGTGGAGCTTCTTCTGACATCTGGTCCAGTGTGTTGTCACTGGATTTGATGTATTTGTTAAGGGGGGGATATTGGAAATAATGAATTTGATTGCATGGTGGTCTGTCCATGGCAATGGTTCATTTTCCAGAATTTTTATTTCCAGATTTTGTCTGAAAATAAGATCGAGTGTGTGACCTGAAGCATGTGTGGGCCCACATACAAGTTGTTGTAGCCCTAATCCTTCCAGGTGGTCGATGCAGGCGTCGGCAACAGGGTCTTGTGAGGAGTTGGCCCAGAGGTTTAGGTCCCCGAGCAGCAAAAGTTGTTTGCTGTTGAGGGTATAAGTGGAGATAAACTCCGTCAATGATGGTAGCAGCTGCGATTTTGGGCCAGGTGGTCTGTAGCAGAGTAAGATCCGGACGGTCTCCTGGGAGTTTACTTGCAATTGCAGAGTAAGGGTTTCCATGAATGGAAGAGGGTTTTGAAGTACTGGTTTAGTGATCGCAAGGTGAGTCTTATGGATCACCGCCAGTCCTCCTCCTCTTTGCCCTATTCTGTTTTCCGTTATAATACGGTAGTTTTCTGGCACCAATTCACCTAGAATGGTGTTACAGTCGGCTGTGAGCCAGCTCTCTGTAATAAAGAGGCAGTCTAAATCGTGTTGTAGAAGGAAATCATGGATTTCTAGTCGGTGTTTTACTGCCGATCTTGTGTTGATCAAAGCACATGATATGTGCTTAGATTGGGGTAAACGTCTGCAATTTTTGATAGTCGATCGTCGATCGCTTCTCAATAGTCGCTCAATTCCTAGGACTTTTTTGGTGCTGGCTGGCAATATTGCGACAAATCGCCTCAGATCCCAAATGGTTTCCGCAGAATATTGCAGATTAGCCATGGTCGCCAAACACCGGGGGGGTGGGAGGGGGGGTGGGGGGTATTCAAGGATTCGTTGAATCCTCTTTCTGTCTTGGTCCAGAGGAAGGCAAAAAAAACCCTAGCAGTGCTAGGCCAATCTGCTGCTGTAGGGCAAAAAAATTCCTTCCTGACCCCTTGAGAGGCGATCGGACGAACCCTGGATCAAGTACTGATAGTATTGGGAAGGGGGAGAGTGGGGCTGGGTGCAGCAAGATGGCTGCCGATCCTGCAGCAGGATCCAGGATAGGGGCTGTGATCCTAAGTGGATTGGTGCTGCTGGGAAAGACTGGGATAATGGTGGGGAAGCCGCTGCTTTTCTGGGGTAGGAGGGGGCTTGCTAGGGCAGTTTAGGTGATAGCAGGGGCTATGGCCCGGCGTACCGCTAGGCCGCGGTGAAGCCGCGGCTTTTCCTAGTTCGCGGCTGCCGCGATTGTGATCAGGCCGGCGCGGTTGTAAAAAAAAGACTCCCAGAAGCGGCGGAGATTAAGGGGAGAGGTTGTGGAAGGATGCCTTGGGCAGTGATGGCGGTGTATGGTGTATGGGTACAGGAAGGGGGGGGAACGGAGCGCAAGGGCCGCAGCCGCGGCTTGTCCTGAAAAGGACGGCCGCCCAATGGTGTTCAAGGGGTGGATGGAGCGCCCTGTGCCCTGTGTCAGGGGCTTACCTTAAGGCTCTGGTGATTCCTGGAAGGGAGAACCAGGGGATCCGGGGCGGTGGATCGTGGAGACTGAGGCTGGGGGAGGAAAGCCCTGCCTGTCTGGCTCCAGGAGCCGTACGCCCTTCTGCAAGGAGCGCACGCCGATTACTACTGGAGCTCAGTTCTAGCCCTGGGGAGGAGTCACTCTTTCAGACTCAATCCTGGAGAGCAGGAGAACAGATTACTGGCAGGTGTGTAGGCAAGTAAAGACCTAGTGGGGAAAAAACTACGAATAAACTAATGGTTTAGCGCAAATAATAACGAATAACGATATTTCCAAAAATAACGAATATGGAAAACTACGAAGATACGAAACTACTAAATGTAAAAGAACAACACAACGAAAGAAAACAGAAACAAAAACATAGAAATAACGAAAATACCGAACACAAAAAAAAATCATAATTACGAAAAATAAACGAAAATGCAAACTTACTAATATTCGAAGAACGAAAAGAAAACAACCGAAATGCCGAACAAAGAATAATAAACGAAAAGCAAAGCTAACAAAAAATAAATTACGAATCTTCGGAAAACGGAAATGAAATAACGTAAATTCACTTTCATTAGTACTGCCCCAATGAGCTTCTTTCTTATTACCTAGTGGCTCCTTGACCTTGTGTCTTTATCTGTGTTAGACTGCAGTGCATTCCATCCAGAGTCCAGGGTGTGTTTGGGTAGGTTGCACCAGTTTTGTGGATCTGTCAAGTCAATCGCAGTAAATTACGATGTTTTACAAAATAACGACGAGTAGTGTGTCGAATAAACGTAAAATGTATTTGAACAGAATTACGAATGCAAAAAATCTACTAAAGAACGTTGTTACAATCAAATGAAATTAGACACGAAAATACGAATGATCATAAAGCAACGAAGATTTATTTCTTACGAAAACACAAACGCGGCATGATGGAAAATATTATGTAAATACGAATATCAAAACAACGAAAAATAAACCAACGTAAAAACGAATCAACGAATAAATTCATTGTAAAAATACGAACGAGGCAGAATACAACATTTAACGAAAATACTAATCTCGAATCAACGAAAAATAAACTAACATAAAAAAACAGAAACGGAAAAAAAAGTGTTACGAAAATACTAAAGAGTACGAATACGATAACTAATGTCTTACGAAATTACGACTCGTTACGAATCACGAAAAACGAACAGAAACTAAACAGAAATTAACGAAAATTTTTGTTGTGCACATGTCTAGACACAATCTAGTGGAATTTCTGTAAAACAACAGGTGTGTGATTGTCCCATTCAAGAAAAAGCAGGGCAGGTTCAGGGTCTACATGGTGCCAACAGCCAGCCAATGCAGCCCCACCTTACATACCCCTCTTACCTTCTGATTTGTCACTCTTTTTGACTTATAAAAAAGATTTTTATAAAACAAAATGTTTTAATTAACCAAAAATTCCTAAGTCTAAATTATTGCATTTGTTATATTAAAAAAAGCAAGTATAGAAAATGTAATTAGGTTCTGACTTTCAAATGACCAGAGTGTGTGACAGCATTCTTTATTTAACCTACAATTCATCAATATCAAATAAAATATAAGATTCAAGATCTTGTCAATTTAGTATAGAGTCCCTTCAGCCCTACATATTTTCTCCCATGCGCTAGTGATGGCAGAAGGAACTTTGTACAATATTAAATGTCTTTTGAGAGTGTTCTGATCCCAGGGGATTCTGGAATGAGATCTAAAACTTCATCAAGAGAGTTGCTGATGTTTACCTGAGTAATAGCCCCATTGCACACTTATTACATCTCAATCACCTATCCAGATATAAATGTAAACACTACTTGTTACTGCATCTAATCCACATGGATTAGATTGTGCATCCCAATTAACTAATGTTGTTTTCTGAAAGTCCATCCATTTTATATTATGGAAAATGTAATCTCCACAAGTATTCATCAAAGAGAAAGATTCAGGAAGACCTGGTTTTGCTGTGTAGATTTTACTACTACAGAGATTATTGGAACACTCTTTAGGGCCGAGTTCACACATATGTGGCCATGGGTTCGTGCATGGGGTTTCGGTACATCCCTGTTATTGCCTGAATATGCACATCAATTGGACCCAAAGAAGCACAGGACCCTTTTTGAATGCAGACTGTGGCCGCCCCGGACCTGTATGAACCTGCTCCATTAAGAGCTGGTCACACTCGTCTGTCATACGAATTGGATGTGAATAAACCGCATCCAATTCACATATGTGTAACCCAGCCTAAAAGAGATAAGAGGCTTTCCAGTGAGATCATATGGAGTTGATTTACTGAAGACAAACAGACTATTTGCTTTACAATGGAAGTTGAACTTTGCAAGGATATTAACCTCAGAGCTTAGTAAATGAGGTGGAGCTCTGCCAATTTCCATAAATCTGTCAAGTGCAAGTAAAACTGTACTATTGTGGTGACATGTTGCCTGTGATATTGGAGCTTCCATTGATGATCACTTTTTGTGATCACAAATTTGTTATGTTGACACAATTGGTGGATTAACTGTACTTTGGGCCCTGGGCTGTGCTCAATGCATGATATATTCCTCCAATCCCTGTTAGTTTAATTGGGACATTTTATACAGGTGTTTATGATGCATTAAATTATTTGGAAAGAATTGTTTGAATTGGATCTTATTAAACATTATACTCTTTTTTTAAATGACAGTATGTGATGGCGGAAGGTAATATGGCAAAAATGCTTCCAGGTATGGGGAGTGTACATATGTATTTAGTATCGCCTTTTGCTTATCCAAAAGGAAACCTATGAAAGAAAAAATAAGTTTGTCATCAGGGAAGAGTGGATAGACTTCTGTAAACTGGATTTCACTGGTAAACCACAGGATTTACCATAAAATGATTATTTGTATGATTTTTTTATTTTATTAACTTTGTTCCTTGGGTAACTATCAAAGCCAACTGCATTCTTAATTACCACCAAAAACCACCTTCAATTTACACATTAGCTCCAATGTATTTTACCAAAATGGCAACATTTCTTCATAATCTCACAAATCACGCTTATTCAATGATAGTGTGCCCCAAGTGAAAAGACAGAATGCTCAACCTTCCCTAAATGGTGAACTTTCACCCGCAGAATATGACCCTCACCACAAAGCTCAAGTTAGCATATGAGAAAGCACCAGGACCCAGACAACATCTTCAATCTGCTCCAGTTTGTAAATGCAATTGTAACAAGGTCCCAGGCCTCCTTTGACCTAATGAGGACCTCCAGGGCCAGGGATAACTGACATCCTGTTTGTAGTGGGTTGTGAGGCATATTGGGTGTAGAGTAGTTAAAGTTATTGGGCGCCAGACACTTCTTGAATGCAAAATAAAGTTTATTTCTCCTAACAAACCTTTTTGAGGAAGAGAGGGTTAGGGCCGGAAAACCTTAGGTAGTTGCAAGATTAATTGGCAGACTCCGAGACTTCAATAGGAGGACAGTTCCTAACACAAACGTAACAGTTTCTTTCTCTAACTGCAACCTTTCCTTCCTTGTAGTTCTTCAGCCCACTGAGCTCCCGATTTCTCGCTAGACCCACTGATTCACTGCCACTTAAGCTCCTTCAATCCTCAAAGTGGTATCTTCCTCAAGCGTTACCGCCTCTACTCTGCTGGGTCCCTAGCTTGGGACTCTAGATATCTCTCAAACTTCACCCCCGATGGCCTGCTCAGTACCTGACTTGACACACAGGGCTGCTCTGCAAGCTTTACCTCCGCTGGCTGGGTGCCTGGCATGATTCCCACTGAACTTTCCCCATTCTTCACTGTCCCCAGTTGATGAAAATACTGCTCCAGTACTTGCTTCAGTTACTCACTGTGGTCCCTGGTAATTAGGCAGATAGTCCCTTACTGGTGACAGCTTCCCCTCAACCTCTGACCATGACAGGTTCTACAACCGACAGAACCATTACTTCTGGTTGGACTGCGATCCACAGTACCAATCCTATGCTGATCTCTTGCTTCTGGATAGGCTCTCAGACAGCCTAGCAGCCAGATGTGTCTGGGATAGGCCCAATCTCTGGCCTAGCAGCCCAGGCAATCCACCCAGACAGCCATCCAGCTGGCACAGAATATAGATCACCTGACTCCACCCAAATATATAGGCTCTCCCAGCAGGCCAAGGGATTCAAGAAAACCCCTTCCCATTGGCTGAGATACCCCATATACCCATAACCTGCCCTCCTCATATATAGTACCACCAAGTACCCGGCCACCTAGAATCGATAGATCTCCAACAATCAACCAGGATAATTTTTCCTGGCAAGTATATTTGTGAGGAGCAACCCTGCCTAAACTCCAGGGTGCTACACAATCAACCAGAGGAACCATAAGACCTAATTTCACAACCAATTTACTTATTGATTGGTTAAATTGACCAAAGGATACCCATCTCTCAAGCTCAAATCGAAGAGAAGCAAACCATTTTATTAAAACTTTACAAACGCACTCACATGTAAAATAAAACCAGACAGGCGCTTCTGAATGGCCTCAACCAGTATGAGATCTAATCCTGTCTGAGAGGTGTATGAACAAATACCACTGTTCTACAACAGGGATCCCTCCAGTCTTCATGAAGGCAGCCCAATACAGGATCACTGTAGCTCTGCCCTTTGCCTTTTTTTTTCATGAATGACACATCATTCTTCTCCTGGGACTATTTATGCTGTTTGACTTTATTTGAATGTCTTTTCAACAATGTATTTGTGTGCAACATATGAGTTGTTTAGAGTATAATTGTGTTTGGATAACTAATTCTTGTCACTACATGCACATTTACACATTTGTGATGGAGATTTTTATTTGAAATGCTTTATATGACATTTGTATGGATCTTTATGTTTTTTTCAGCACAGCACATTTATACATATTCTTACACCTTTAGGTGATTCAGGGTGCATACAGCCAGGGCTTTTTTTTCCAGCAGGAACTAGGGGAAACTCAGTTACACCACCTCTGGCTCAGGTCTTCTGCTCCCTGCTGACCACTATTACTGGGTAACACAGAAGTCCAGCTTCTGTGTTTACAAGGGATAGCTTATCTCCTAGTAGCTCTCACAGGTCAGATCTCCTGAGCAGATCCCACGGAGTGCAGGACAGGGACAAGTGAGATACAGAACAGGTCCCTAGGGTTCAGTGCAGTCATGGGCGGTAGGGGGCGCATGGTAGGATGCAGCCTCTGTGGTCTCCCTTTTTTCCCTGGTGACCAGTTGTTGATGCTCCAACTGCATGATCTCCCTTGTAAGTGTCTGTAGTATAGTCTAGTAAGCTGGGAGGTACTACACCTGGATGGGTGCTTCAGCTTAATATAGCAACACAGGTAAGACATGTGGCAAATGGTGAAGCTTTAAATGAGGGGGGAGAAGACGAGGACAGTGGAGGGAGGTGTTGTATGCTATGCAGAGGGAAGATCTACTATTTAATGCCATTTGGCAGGTATGTGTGTGTGTGTCAGGCATGGTTGAGTTTCTGCACCTATTCTCAGAGAAAAAAAAGCCCTGCGTACAGCTAAAGTTAGGAATTTACACAAGGCTGTTGTGCAAAGTTTTTCTTTATCACAACCAGTAAGAACTCATCTGTGCATATGTTTTCCATGTCTGTGACTCAGGTAGACTTGGGTAGGCAACCGACACTTTCAGAAGGTGTGTAAAGACCTTCATATACAGCTATTTTTTATATTATAGCCCTACTGTCTATTTTGAGTGTTAAAAAATAACAGACTAATGTGAAACATTGAAAGGGAGGTTTTACATGCAACATTGAATAGAGGTACACATTTTAAAAAGGTTGGTAACTGTTCCCATCAAATGAGTTGTTCTATCTTCTGGCGGTACATAATCTGGTTGTGGATGCATTGCCTACTAAAGTCTTAAAATGACAATGGTAACAGTATCTCCCCTATACTGTCAACCAGGTTCTGATTAACCTCCCTGGCGGTATGATTCTTTAAGATTTTAGGTGCTAAAAGCGGTACCATTATTTGCAAGGGAATTTGGCGTTTTATACTGTAGGCTTGTAATTCTTAGGAATAACTCACTTAAATCTATTCAAACAAGAGTCTAATAGGCATCCCGGGTATGATTTTTTTTTTTTTTTTTAATTAAAAATTATAATATAATAAATAATTATAAAAAATGATCACAAATGATAATATAATTATAGTAAAAATTATTCAATAATGTAATCAAATCAAAATCACTGAAATTTGCTCAGTTGCAGAATTTTTGCTGTCATTTTTTTTTTTTTTTTATGACGAATTTCCCCATAAATCGCTATCGCTAAATTCTGCAAGTGATTCTGATTTATTATCGCTGTTTTTTAGCTGCTCTAAAACAATTTTTGCCATAAAGGGACACTTTTGGTTGCTATGGGCAATCTACAGTTTGCAGGGAGAAAGAAAAGTTTTTATTATACAAAATGACATGTAGTGTACAGGGCAGACCACTAGGGACATGGGGGGTGTGTATTTTTTACATACAGTACTGTAATCTATAAGATTACAGTGTACTGTATGTATAGTGTTTGTTTACTTTTTTAAATTTGGCGCCGTTCCCCCCCCTACGTCGCGACGCTCGCAGGGAAGGGAATCGGAGGTACACACAGCATCAGGCGGACATCCGCCCGCCGTGTACTGCGGGGATTCATCGCTGGATCGCAGAGAAAAGGTAAGTAAACTTTTTCTGCATCCAGCGAGGTAAGCGCGTGTGTGGCACGGGGTTACCGATATTAGCTTAAAAATCTCACCCCGTGCCACACACGTGAAGACCGCCAGGGAGGCTAGTCTGACCGGGGGAAAAAAAAAATGCACCCCGAGCGTGACTCGGGGTTACCGCTTCTGGCACTGAATGTTAACCCCGAGTCACGCTCGGGAATACCGCCAGGGAGGTTAAAGGATCACTAAAGAAAAAAAAATCATTTTAAAAACAAACAGTGCCCTGTATTTGTTTGTTTTTGTTATGTGTGTCTCTTTACTTCACAGAAACATGAAACCAGTTTAAAAATGAAACTGAAACTGTAGGCACATTATATGATTGTTTTTTTTAAATCTATTTTTAATAATTTTAAAAGGAATAAGTTAACTTGTATGTCTCTATACCCTGTAAACAGTCATTTCAGCAAAAAAATGTTTTTCCTTTAGTGACCCTTTAATTTAAGGGCATGCTGAGTTTTTTAGTCCATCAAGAGGTGAACCCATGTCTGCTCTTGCTACAAACAATAATGATTTATAGTATATTAAATCTAAAATGTACAAAATGAAAACATCTGTACTTTGTACTTCAAAGGTCAAACATCTAAATGATTTTACATGATGCCTAATAAAATAATTTAAAGAATGAATTCTTCAGTTAAGATACAGGAATTGTATTTGGAAATTCGTCAGCATTGGTATTGCTATAGTGTTTTATTGTGTTCAGAATGCACACACACTGTAATCACTGTCTGTAATGATATCTATGTTGTCCAGCAGAGGGCAAGCTCAGTCTATCAATTCCCTGCTTTATGGGGCTCACCTAATAAGAGTTTTAACTACTTCCAGACTGAAAAGCAATGTGACATATATATGATGCATAGAATAGGGGCTGAAGAGCATTTTTTTTTGAATACCTGCATATCAAAAAGAGGTTTGAAAATGCTTTATCTTTTAATTTAGACTCTGGCTTTGGTTGATTAAACACCGATAACGTGTTTAACATTTCTGATAAAAATGATTGCCAGCATTTGCTTTAACATTAATAATTAAACTTTCATCATGCAATTTTGTGTGATATTTCTTGCTAAAATATGCACAATTTTTAAAAAGCCAAATAGTCAAAATCATAATACAACAAAATAAAATAATATGAATAGTCAAAATCATATTACAACAAAATAAAATAATATGAAATATGAATATATAGCTATAAATAAAGATACCAGATATATAATATATTTTTTTGTTATCAAAACAGATCCAATGTCTGATATATGTAACACAACTCCTGGAAATGAAAGACATGTCCTATGTTGCTGACAGTGCAAAATAGATGATTTGTAGTGTTCAGTGTTGAAAATCATTTACATGAAAACATCATACTAAAGAATGAACCAAGTTCTATAACTTAATTAACAAGTATTGCCATTCAGGAAACACTGCAACCGTGGCTAATATTACCATTAGGTACAGTGAGTCCCTTTAAGTGGAGATAGCATCAAGGATTTATCCTTTCCCAAAAATTTCACAAATTTCTTCCGGTTATCAATACTTTCATGCTGTACTTTCATCTCATATAAGCCTATTTACACACTTTCACATGTGCTAAGTCAGGTTAGGAAAGGTTGTGTGCCAGCAGGCTCAAATTATGGAAATCTAGTACTTGATTACAAGTCACAAAGTCTACCTTATGTAAAGTTTGCAATGTTTTCCCATGAGTCCTTGCAGCCTGCGTCAACAAGGTTTTAACAGTGCAAGATGGGCAAAAGGACTTAACCACTTCTTTTATTTTACAGCATAGCTATCTCCCTGAGAATTACATTGCTTTGCATGCAATGTTTAATTCTGGAGAATGCAGTGGGGGCTGAACATAAGTATGTAGGGAGATATGGATGGAAGAAGTTGGGACATGCAGAGACTTCAACATATAACAGATACCAACCAATGGATGGGGCATTGTAGAGTTTCCCGTTTGAATTTGTGTATGCAAATGATAGAAGAAGGGAATACAAATACTTGGTATAATATATAAAGAAGTTTCCAAAGTAAATCAGAATTGAGTTTTGTTGCATTTGCAAGGACAATCCACACATTAACCACTTGCTTACTGGGCACATAAACCCCCTTCGTGCCCAGACGAAATTTCCCCACAAATAGAGCTTTCTTTTGGTGGTATTTGATCGCCCGTGCGGTTTTTATTTTTTGCGTTATAATGAAAAAAAGAGCGACAATTTAAAAATATATATATATATTTTACTTGTTGCTATAATAAATATCCCATTTTTTTTTTTTTTTTATATATTTTTTTCTCAGTTAAGGTCGATACGTATTCTTCTACGTATTTTTGTAAAAAAACAAAAAAATCACAATAAGTGACTGCTTTGCGCAAAAGTTATAGCACCTACAAAATAGGGGACATAATTATGATTTTTTTTTTTATATATTTTTTTACTAGTAATGGCGGCGATCTGCGATTTTTATTGGGACTGCGATATTGCGAGGGACACATCGGACACTTTTGACACATTTTTGGTGCCATTCACATTTATACAGCGACCAGTGCTATAAAAATGCACTAATTACTGTATACATGTGACTGGCATTGAAGGGGTTAACACTAGGGGGTGAGGAAGGGGTTAAATGTATTGCCTGGGTGTGTTCTAACTGTGTGGGGGGAGGGGGGTGACTGGGGGAGGTGACCGATGCTGTCTCCCTATGTACAAGGGAAACAGCATCTGTCACCTCTCCCTGACAGGACGTGAAGCTCTGTGTTTACACTCAGAGCTCCACGTCCCTGCTCTCTCACCGACGATCGCGTGTACCTGACGGACATCGCGGCCGCCGGGTACACGCATCGGATCCTCGGTGATGCGTCGGGACTGTTTTTCCCCGCCGCGCGCCACCCTGTGGCGCGCGCGGGGAATTACAAGTAAATCACGTCCAAAGACGTGACCCCGGCGCCTCAGGTCCGAGCTGTTGACGTATTCTGTCAATAGCGCGGACCTGAAAAGGTTAAAGTAATTGTAAACGATCACCTTGTAAAACAATACATTCCATTTTAAATAGAAATGAAAGGCAAAACATTTATGTATAGATATAAAAAAAAATACATTATAAATAACTTTTTTCATAAGTGATCACACTTCCTCTGTCCTCAGCTGCATAAGAGCTGGAGGAGGAGAAGCAACAATACACTGATCTTCCCAGTGAAAGGCTGTGCAGGGGGGGGGGGGCGCGTCAGGATAAGTCTGATTATTGGAGGAAAGCAGCCTGAGTTCCCAACACAGCTAGAGAACTGACCATGGTGTGATCTCCTGCTTTAGTGTAGTCAGTTTTTAATAGGAAAGCAATGCCAGGAACACCAGGGATCTCACACAAAGGAAGAAATACAAAGAGAATAGGATAATTTTTCAAAAAGTACATGGTACAGCAGGCACATATCATGAATATGAAATGTTGGGGTTTCAAACACTTTAAGAACCACTAGTGGGCAAGATATTTACATAAGCTGAATTGTACAAAACTGATTCATGTATCATAACATTTTATTTTTAAGAAAAAAGTATGACCATACACACTAAAACAAATTGCATATAATGAATATTCACTTCCATCCTGCATGCCTAGATTAATACCAGATACAGTATGTTGATTAAAATACTTTGGACATGAACCCATCAGTGCTCCCTATATTCTCCAGAATTTCAGTGTGTTGTATGGGTCTGCAGACAGGATCCACTTAATAGATGGGCAATGCCCAGGGGCCCCAAGTATATGGGGGGCCCATGATAATCTTGAATTACATATGCATACTTTGCCAGGACAGTCACAGGCTTTTTACAAAGCTATACCTAGATTAGGTAGCATTCTGGATCATGGAGACAGCAGCAGTCTGCAGTAGGCTGAATCTATAATCTGAAGTTAAATCCCCCACCTTAACCCCCACAGTTCGCAGTGCTCCAGCTGGTCCTTCTCTCCTGTCCATCTCAGGCATTTACATCACATGAGATGGACAGGAGAAAAAGGCCAGCAGGGATCGGAGAGGTATGCATCAAGCCCCACATAAGCAGCGTCAGTAAAATTCTCTGCCCTAGGGGGATTCTTATTGATTCAATGCAGAGCACTGGAAACTGCTGGGGGAAGGTAAAGGGGTAATATTTCATTCTGGTTTGTATGTTTGGCCTGCAGGGGATGTTGGAAAATCCAAGAACGATGCAGTGTCCACGTGGGGGCATTAGCTTGTGAAAGCACACCGAACAAGGGAAAACGCCTCAATTGAAGCTTTCAACACCTGCCAACTGGAATGGTAAGACTTTTGAAGTGGGAGTAAGTCCAGTGAGAATATGTACTTTCAGAGACTTGCTGCAAATGAATACCCTGTCTAGTAGCAATGCACAGTTTGAAGCTGAACCTGCAGCAAGCTTGAGGACTATTAAGTACTTGTCTCCATGCAATGCCCTTTGTAGCAGAGAGACAAGGGTTAAAGCTAAACCTAATTATGTGGTGTGTACTAAAAAGTCTGAAAATGGTGATATATTTTCCATTATGTTAATGTTTAAAAGGGAAAACTGTTCTGTGCAAGGGACAGGACTGATTCAGCAGAGTGCTGAAGTCGATAGGTCAGGGGTGACCACTGAGAGATACGTGCCCCTAGCAACCATGACCGGTACAACAATGTTGTCCCTGGAGACCTCCCATGGTGTCCTCAGTTTTGCTAAAAATGAGAGGATGAGTATGACGCATATGTTTGGCATTGCTCAAGGGGAGCCGCAAGTTGTGTCAGTTATCTCTGAGGTGGAGGTCTCTTTGAGTATCTCGGCCTCTCAAGCCTGAGCAAATGAGCCCCTCCACATTGCTAGTAAGGGAAGAGTCCCTAAAGGTCTATGTTTGGAGCATCAATCCTTGGAAATAACTGACATGTTGTTAGAAATGCTGGAACTGGTGAAATCCTTTTCGTTGTACACCTGCGTGTATCCACCACAGATGGGCAGTCTGGTACTGCGTAGTACCAATCAGTGGAGACAAGGGGTACAGGCGATGTTAAGAAAACTTGATAGAAATTGGTATTGGTCAGGTTACTACAATGTGAGTTACTTTTGTGGAAAGTGGTCTCACTGGTCTCTGCGAGAGTGCTTCCAGCGGCAGTTGTGCGTGGAAGGCGCTCAGGGGACTGCTAGAGGAATCAAAAATGACAGACATGGTGGAAGTCTCTCTGTATGGCTAATTGATAAAAGTAAATATGTCCTTATTCTGGCAGAACTAGTATCTGCTCAGCAGTTATGAAATACACTGAAGTTTGGATTATTTGGCTAATAACAGCAGCCAGTTAGGAAGTGCATTCGGTCATTCCACCAGCTGAGCTATTTACGATAGTTGATGTGTCTGAGACTAGGACAGATATCTGTCAAGTTTCTAGTTACTCAAGCTTAAACGTTTGACTGTTTTATGATGGCCATTAGAGTGAGACTGAGATGTTTATTGTGTTAATTTCTGTCAAGGAAGTTTATAAGGGATAAATCAAAGGGTTATTTGCTTGTCATGCTTTGTTTTGCATTTGGTTAACCTCCCTGGCGGTATGATTCTTTCTGATTTTAGGTGCTCAAAGCGGTACCATTATTTGCAAGGAAATTTGGCGTTTTATACTGTAGGCCTGTAATTCTTAGGAATAACTCACTTAAATCTGACCAAACAAGAGTCTAAGGCCGTGTACACATGGAGGGACATGTCCGATGGAAACGGTCCACGGACCGTTTTCATCGGACATGTCTCCTCGGGATTTTCGTCCGGCGGTGTGTACACACCATCGGATCAAATTCTCCGCCGGCAGACATCGTGGTGACGTGGCGGTGACGTTGACGCCGCCACGTCACCGCACCAGGAAGTAAAAAACGTCCACGCATGTGTCGCATCCATGCGACGCTTGTGCGGGCAGATATGTCCGGTGGTTAGTGTACTAACCAGCGAACATATCCGAAGGACATGTCTATGGCGGACAAATTTTAAAGCAGACTTTAAAATTTGTCCGCTGGTCAGACATGTCCGCTAGCCCATACACACGATCGGATTTGTCCGCTGAACTGGTCCATACGCAGCCTAATAGGCATCCCGGGTATGACATTTTTTTAAAAACAAAATTAAAAATTATAATATAATAAATAATTATAATAAATAATAATATAATTATAATAAAAATGATTCAATAATGTAATCAACTCAAAATCACTGAAATTTGCTCAGTTGCAGAATTGTCACTGTCATTACTTTTATTTTTTTATGACGAATTCCCCCACAAATCGCTATCGCTCAATTCTAGTGATTATAATTTATTATCTCTGTTTTCTAGCTGCTCTAAAACCATTTTTGACATAAAGGGACACTTCCGGTTGCTATGGACAATCTACAGTTTGCAGGCAGAAAGAACAGTTTTTATTATACAAAAGAACATGTAGACCACTAGGGACAAGGGGGGTGTGTATTTTTTACATACAGTACTGTAATCTATACGATTACAATGTACTGTATGTACTGTGTTTGTTTACGTTTTTTTGAATTTGGCGCCGTTCTCCGCTTCCGTGCATCGTAACATCGCACGGAACGGAGATTGACGGCACACAGAGGCACTGTGTGAATCGAGCAAGGACCCGCTCGCTCACACAGCACGGATGCATCGCTGGATCCACCTTGCCTGTGGATGCTGCGAGGCGAGCCAGAGTCTGACTCCGGGTTACCGATCGCAGCACACAAATGTAACCCCGAGTCTGACTCGGGAATACCGCCAGGGGTGTTAATTTGGTATGAGGTTCTGCTGTGTCTATCAACATGCTCATAAGAATGTTTTGAATGCAATAAAGAGGTTGTGATTATAGGAGATGCACGTCCTGGGATTATGGAAAGGGAATCGCTGCTGTTATGTGTCCCTATTCTACAAATGCAGTGAAAAAAAAAAATTTGAACCCCTGCATATTTTGTAAGTTTGCCCACTTATAAAGAAATGAACACAAGACGCCATCATGGATTGAAATCCTGTAGTGCCTGCAAGATCCCCCTCCTCAAAATTACACAAGTACATGCCCATCTGATGTTTGCCAATGAACATCTAAAGGATTTAGATAAGGATTGGAAGAAAGTGCTGTGGTCAGGTGAGACCGAAATTTAGCTCTTAGGCATTAACTCAACTTGCCCTGTTTGGAGGAATCAAAATGCTGATGATGACCCTAAGAACACCATCCCAACAGTCAAGCACCAAGGTGAAAACATTATGCTTTGGAGCTGTTTCTCTGCTAAAGGCACAGGCCGAGTTTGCCACATTACCGTGCCAATGGACGGTGCCATGTATTGTAAGATCTTGGATGAGGACCTTCTTCCCTCAGCCAGAACACTGAACATGGGTCGTAGATGGGTCTTCCAGCATGACAATGACCCAAAACATTCAACCAGGACAACAAAGGAGTGGCTCAAGAAGAAGCACAGTAAGGTCATGGAGTGGCCTAGTTGAAAGTTTGAGTTGCCAAGCGACAGCCAAGAAACCTTGAGGATTTAGAGAAGATCTGTAAAGTAGACCAGAAAAAAACTCAAAAATTGTGAAAAAAATAACCTCCATCAAAAAACCACACCCACATCCAAATAATGAAAAAAATAAAAAAAATAATGTTTTTTAAGCAGATTTTACCCAAAACAACTTTATGTGTGAAATTGAAGGTGTTTGCGTTTGATGAAAAATGGTGTAATCTGTAGTTTACAGTCATCTCTCTTTCGACAAAATTATTTTATTCATCTCTGGCCATTGCCTATGTTAGTAGAAGCCACAACAGTGTTATGAGTAATAACTCTATAATGTGACATTATATTTTCTCCTTGAGTGGCTAATAAGTAAAGCAAAAGATGATACCGGTCCTTCCTCCTAACAACTCCCAGATGCTGCTTTGCCCCTGTGCTCTGCATGTAAATGTTGCCTCTGAAACAGATCTTGCAACGCTTTGTTAGAAAAAAAGGCATTGAAGCCCCAGGGCTGTATATTACACTCATGTGTCTATTTAATACACTTACCATAACAATTAGTCACAAAAAACTAGAGTTTAGTATCTTATCAGGCTTCAGGGTCTGCAAGATTCAATTTATTTCACTTTTACAATAAAACAAATCTTTCACAAATGTCATTGTACCGCTAAATACTCAAGAGATCTACTGAGATCTCTAGATAAGAAAGAAGAAAATAGCAATCACCTGTTATATATAATTTCAGCAGTGGAACGAAACAATAGCAGCCATAAAGCCCTGCAAGGTATTTTACACCCTGTACTTAACAAAGACAGCATGTACAATTCTAGAGCTTTTGCCTCTAAAGTTGCCTTAGGCAGACTTTTTTGCTCTATGCTACGGAGACCTGACTACCTAAAAGAAGATGAACACAGTAGTGAATTGTGAATCTATATTAGCGTGACTGTGGAATGGTTTGCTTGACAATAGTGGCTCATAAAATAATTATATGCTTTCAAAGGAAACAATGAAATTTATAACCATGACACTTTAGTGTGTAAGGTTACTGTATGCCAATCGGCACAATAGCTAGTATCTATAGCTTGTCTTTAAAGGGGTGTTCCAGCCGCAATTTTTTTTTTTAAAGTCAGCAGCTACTAACAGTGTAGCTGCTGACTTTAAATAAGGACACTTACCTTGTCCTACTTGCCCGCGCTGATGGCCCCCCCGATGCCGGTCCCACGATCGCTCCGGGTCCCGCGCCGCCATTCACACTATGGGAAACAGGCAGTGAACCCCCTGAGCCATAATTGGCCAAAGCCACCCTGTTTTTTGCGCGCTGTGATTGGCCAAGCATGCAGGTCATAGTGCATGCTTGGCCAATCATCAGCGCGCAATGCCGCAGTGAACGGCCCATAACATTTGAATTTCAACGAACGGTCGAACAGACGATGTTCGAGTCGAACATACGTTCGAATGGAACGCGGAGCTCATCCCTAGTCCACATCAAACTCTTAAAATCATGTCTTTGTGGACCAGGCAGATGCACCTGAATGTAATAAATTTGTGGGATGGGGGACCACATATTTTAGGCCTGTAGTGTATCACAGCGACCATAGAACAGGACATTCCTTGCTATTACGTGCATCTTTAGTTTTAGGACACTGGTTTCTGCATGGAGCTAACTTATTTATTTGATACCTTATGCAATAAGGTATGCAACAAGTCATATTAATTGTGCTTCAGGAACACATTAATTATGTTGCATGTTTTTACTTGATAACATTAGAATGAAACTATCTTAGAAAGACAGAATTTGTACAAACAAACATACATATGAATTCATCTTTCTATGCAGCCATGCATAGAAAATTACTTTTGTCAATTAAACTTCTTTTTTTTTATAGCTCTTGCTGGAAAAAGGCAATTTATTATTTTCACTGTTTAATTTGCTTGTGACATGTGTTTGTGTTATGAAGTGACATAAAAAGGCCTCTACAAAAATAATCCGTAGAGTCTACAAATAAATACATTTTTAAAAATCACCCTTGTCCATGATCTCAATTTACAATAAAACAAAACTTTATAACTTGTAAGTAAACTGTACACATTGCAAAGATTTGTAGCAAACTTTTAACCCCCTTCAATTCTGGTGAAGACACTGGCAAAGCTTTCCCAAATTAAATACTAAGTGGAAGGGTCTGCTTTGACTATTATTTTGCAATCTGTTTCAGTGTTGTAGCAAGAAAATCTGCAGTTCTCAGAGTCACTTTACATGTTCAAGAGTCTTTGATATTATCTCACCAAAGGATAAACCCCTGTTGCATGAGAAGCCTTTAATTTAGCTCTGAGTGTCTGCTCTGTGCAGACTTCTGGAAAAAAGTCACGAGCCAATGCCAATCTGAAAAAAGCAATAAACCACAGTTTTAAGCAACAGTAAAGTAATTTTTCGATTTAGATAAAAACCCAACTCCAGCCAAAATGTTTTAGAATGTTGATAGCTTGCTTAAGATACAGAACCTCTGTAGTTTATTTTTGTTGTTTGTGTCCTAATAGGGGATTTTTCCCAGACATTGGGTCCCCATGACATTAATGCCCTGTACACACAAACGGAATTTCCGATGGGATAAAATCCGATGGAATTTTCCATCGTAATTTCGTTCAAGCTGTCTTGCATACACACTGTCAGACCAAATTCCGACCGTCCAAAACGCAGTGACGTAAAACACTATGACGAGATGAGAAAAATGCTTCCGAGCATGCGTTGACTTGATTCTGAGCATGCATGTTTTTTTCTCCGTCAGAGTTCCACACCGACGATTGGAATTTGCGATAGGATTTTTTTCCATCGGAAAAAAATAAACAATGTTCTATTTCTAAACTCTGATGGAAAAAAGTTAAATGGGGCCCACACACGGTCGGAATATCGAATGAAAAAATTCCGTCTGACATTTTTCATTGGAAATTCTGATTGTGTGTAAAAGGCCTCTATAGGATCACTGCTAGTATAACTGCAGGCACATTTTGAACCGATTGGAAAGGGATTTGAACACGTATCAGGTTTTTATTGCTGTCTGTGCACCTGCTAGGGGGAATCTCCCTCTCAACCTGTCATGTTTACAGTTGTCCCCGAAATTAAAAGTGAAAGAAAATATAAAGTCTTCCAATGGGGACACTAATTCTGGTGACCCTGGTAACAACAAATAATTCTCACATTTTGAAAGATAGCCAATTTGTGACTGAGAACAGTAGAACAATATAGCCTCTTAGTGGGACTTTAAAGGGCAAATATAACTATATATGTATAAAAATATAATAAGCTTTATTGGTACACATTAAAAGTATACAAAAGAAAGGAGTAAGTGCGGTTCTAACACAGTTGTTGTTGATAGGTGAGCAGAGATAACCATATGCTTCTGTCTGCAGTTTGAGACAAGGAGACAGAAATCATCCAGCGTGTTTCGAAATAAATAGATTATAAGTTTGTGGACCTGGCACAATAATGTGGATTTTAATGTGGATTTTAGGTCAGCTGCCTTAGAAGGGTTAATAAGGGCGCCATGAGCAATACAGAAGAGGCAGGGGGAGATTAGAGAACTGAATGCAATGCTAAAAACCTGGTGTAAGAAGGAGGGATTTGGGTTTTTAGAGCAGTGGGTTGACTTTTCATTGGGGTGAAACCTATATGCTAAAGATTGTCTTCTGTGCTGGGGAAATGTTTATAGGAAGGCGGGAGAAGTATTTAAACTAGGATTGAGGGAGGGTGAATTAGATTATAATGGGTCAGACAGGTCAGACAGGGGTCCGCTCCTATTGGTGCGTTAAATGGGGAAAAAAGGGGGGAGATGGCAGATGATATGACGGTTCCCATGTTACAGACAACCATTGGAAATTGTACCAGTTGCACTAAAATAAAAAATATGCAAAATACGTGTGCAAAATGTGACAATGAATTAAAGTGTTTGTTCACCAATGCCAGAAGTCTGCCAAGCAAAATATGTGAGTTGGAAGCTCTAGTGCACAAGGAGAAAGATGATTAACCACTTAACCCCCGAACCATATTGCTGCCCAATGACCAGAGCACTTTTTGTGATTCGGCACTGCGTCATTTTAACTGACAATTGCGCGGTCTTGCACTGTGGCTCCCAAACAAAATTGGCGTCCTTTTTTTCCCACAAATAGAGCTTTCTTTTGGTGGTATTTGATCATCTCTGCGGTTTTTATTTTTTGCGCTATAAACAAAAATAGAGCGACAATTTTGAAAAAAATGCAATATTTTTTTACTTTTTGCTATAATAAATATCCCCCAAAAATATATAAAAAAACATTTTTTTTCCTCAGTTTAGGCCGATACGTATTCTTCTACATATTTTTTGTAAAAAAAATCGCAATAAGCGTTTATTGATTGGTTTGCGCAAAAGTTATAGCGTTTACAAAATAGGGAGTAGTTTTATGGCATTTTTATTAATATATTTTTTTTTACTAGTAATGGCGGCGATCAGCATTTTTTTCAGTACTGCGACATTATGGCGGGCACTTCGGACACTTTTGACACATTTTTGGGACCATTGGCATTTTTTTAGCGATCAATGCTATAAAAAGGCATTTGATTACTATAAAAATGCCATTGGCAGTGAAGGGGTTAATACTAGGGGGCAGGGAAGGGGTTAAGTGTGTTCCTGGGTGTGTTCTAACTGTATGTGGGGGTGGACTCACTAGGGGAAATCACTGATCTTCTGTTCATACATTGTATAAACAGAAGATCAGCGTTTCCCCCGCTGACAGGACCGGGAGCTTTGTGTTTACACACATAGCTCCCGGTCCCCGCTCTGTAACGAACGAGCGTAAGTGCCCGGCGGCGCTCGTGCCCGCCGGGCACGCACACGGCACTCGGGGGCGAGTGGGGGGCACATACGGGAAATATAAAAACACGTAAGTTTAAGGCCACGTACACACGATCGGTCCAAACCGATGAAAACGACCCGAAGTTCAGTTTCATCGGTCCAAACCGACCGTGTGTACGGCCCATCGGTCTTTTGTCCTTCGGACCAAAATTTTAAAATCGCCCCGATGGCCCGCTGACCGATCTGTCCAAACCGTACACAAAAGCATTGGTTCAAAATCCGCGCATGCTTAGAATCAAGTCGACGCATGCTTGGAAGCATTGAACTTCTTTTTTTTCAGCACGTCACCGCGTTCTGACACGATCGGTTTTTGAACCGATGAAAACGGTCTGTCGGCCCATTCTCATCGGATGGACCGATCGTGTGTACGCGGCCTTAGAGAGCAAATTTTCCAAGGATGAGGGCTGCTCTCCAAGACTTAGACTTAAATATTGGCATTGATGGACACAGAACAGACATGGGAATTCTTCAAAAAGACTGTATGCAAGCTCACTGTAAAGTATATTCCATGGGCAATAAGTTTAAAGGACTAAAATTAAAACCTATGTGGCTCACGGCCAAAGTTAAAAAAAAACTATAAATAATAAGAAAAGAGCTTTTAAAAAATATAAAACTTAAGGTCATTGTTTAAATGTTACAGAATATGTAAAAAGGAAAAATTCTAAATGAACAACAGATTTCAAAAGATAGTAGGACAAACCCCCAACAATTCTTAAAATATATTAACAGTAAAAAGGTCAGGTCTCAGCATGTAGGCCCTTTACAAAATAATCTGGAGTGGGTGACTGGGGACAAAGAGAAGGCCAATTTATTAAATACTTTCTTCACTTCTGTCTATACAAAGGAGCATTGGGGAGCTCATGTCCATAATGGGAATGGTTTTGGCACAGCCCCAGATGATCCACAATGGCTCAAAAGTGATAAGGTCCAGAAATATTTAGACAAATAAAAGGTGGATAAAGCACCTGGACCAGATCACATCCACCCACGGATCCTAAAAGAATTGAGCTCTGTCATTTCAAATATTTAGGGACTTGTTAATGACTGGAATGGTACCACTGGATTGGCGTAGGGCCAATGTGGTGTCTATATTTAAAAAGGGATCAAAGGCTTTACCAAGTAACTATAGATCTGTTAGTTTAACTTCTATAATCCGGAAGATACTGAGGAGTTTAATAAAACACCACATAGATGAGTTCTTGCTGGAAAAAAAAATTTTAAGCAACAGACAGCTTGGATTCATGAAAGACAGAAGTTGACAGGCAAACCTGATTTATTTTTATGAAGAGGTAAGTAAAACATTGCACAGAGGGGTGGCTGTGGACGTGGTATACTTGGATTTTGTAAAAGCATTTGACACAGTTGCCCACACACGGCTAATATGTAAGGTAAAGTCTACAGGCTTGGAACATTCATTGAAAAGAAAGTTGGCTAAAAGACAGAATTCAGAGAGTAGTGGTTAATGATTCTCAAGCCCTGTGAACATGGCCCAGAATCTCGGTAGGAAAAAAACATAGTTTTTCCTGGCGAGATTCTTGGCAAGATTCTCTTGCCGGCCGAGTGTACACATGGGCCATTCAAAAGACCCGCCGTTCTTTTGAATGGCACAAACGCGGTGACGTCATCGACTACGACGAGCATGCGCTTGTCACATTCGATGCCATCGCCGCCATCTTGCTTCACCCTACCTATGCCTTGGAAGCTACCGCGCATGAGTCATTTCGAGCATGCACAGGTTTCCACTGCGACAGGTAAGTATACTGACGCTAGGGTTTATCGGCAGGAAAACACTGTCGAGAATTACAACGAGAAAATAGAGAGCAGATTTTCTATTTTTCTCGTCTAGATTCTGGCCAGTTTTCTTTACGAGAAACCTCAAAGCCTCATACACAAGCACGGTTTATTTGAGAAAACCATGCGCGTGTACGAGGCTTTACTCTGAATGTTCTAAGGTTGGTGTACCCCAAGTTTCAGTGTTGGGACCCTTACTTTTTAATAGCTTTATAAATTATATTGGGTCTGGGATTAAAAGTACCATTTCAGTGTTTGCAGATGACACTAACTTACAAGACAGTCCTATGGTAGTAGTATTCTATATTTAATGCCTGACCTTGCCCCAGCCAAACAGGGTTTTAGACATGTGTGTTTCGTTTTGTTACAAATCGAAATTTGGATGACATTTTCGTTATTCTGAGATTTTGTTGTATCCAAATCTCTGAATCACAATTATAACAAATTTCAAAGAATCTGAAATAAAGTATAACGCAAACAATGAATTTGTATTTATTTGTTTTTATTCCTTTGTGACTTCAGAGGGTTTTTTAAGTTCAGCAATATGTGTCACACTCTGTATTGTTATGATTGGCCAAAGCCGCAAAACATCAGAAATTAAATCAAGTCACATTGAAGTCACAAGCAAGTTAGAAGTTGCAAGCAACTTGCATTAAAGTCACAAGCATGTCACAATGCAGAGTTGCACTGAAAACATAAGAAATTAATCCAAATCTTCCAAAATATCTTCTGAAAAAAAAAATCCAAATATTCCAAACAAATTACAAAAATGAATCATGCTAACATAACGAATGTGACGAAACACATTGATTGACCTAATGAATGAATCTGAAACTAAACACAATTTTTTGTCATGCACATCTCTAGATCAGTGTTGAGACTTACTGAGTATTTGCACGAGTAATCATACACGTGCATATTCTCTCATACCTGAAACCAATACATTTGCGGTGCGATTTTAACCCATACAAAATGAATAGGCTCAAATCGCACTGATAATAATCCAATGAATTTGAACAGCATTTTATTGTGATTCCTGTCCGAATCGCATGTGGTTTTTCCGCACCACTCCTGTGTGAACCCAAGTTTGTCATAATGATTTCAGCCTGGGTTCACACATTAGCAGTGCGAGATCCACATTCCTGTTCAAATCGCATGCAATTTTACGCAGTATGGGCTGAAATCGCACCGCAAAGGTATCAGTACTCAGTACCAGTGAGTACATGACTAAAAGTATCAGTACTCACCAATAAAAGTCTGGTATTGGTATAACCCTAATTTAAAGTAAAGTTTATGTGCCTGGAGTTCTGCTTTAAATGTTTTATTTTTTCATGTTGTGGACACTTTTTTTTTCAGTGGATACTGTGAGGCCGCGTACACACGATCGGTCCAAACCGATGAAAACGGCCCGAAGTTCAGTTTCATCGGTCCAAACCGACCGTGTGTAAGGCACATCGGTCTTTTGTCCTTCGGACCAAAATTTTAAAACTTGCTTTAAAACCGACCCGATGGCCCGCTGACCGATCGGTCCAAACCGATGGTTAGTACACAAAAGCATCAGTTCAAAACCCGCGCATGCTCAGAATCAAGTCGACGCATGCTTGGAAGTATTTTTTCAGCACGTCATTGTGTTTTACGTCACAGCGTTCTGACACGATCGGTTTTTGAACTGATGGTGTGTACGCACATCAGACCATCAGGCCACTTCAGCGGTGACCCGGTGAAAACGGTCCGTTGGCCCATTCTCATCGGATGGACCGATCGTGTGTACGCGGCCTCAGAGCTCACATAGACAGACACTAATGACAAATATTATCCTTTGCACTGCTCAAATACTTGAATTTGAACACAAAATGCAGCCTATGCTAGATTTGGCTTGTTTTGCTTGCAATGCAGACAGATCGCAATAGGATCTGCTGCTTCCAAAGAATAACAAAACAGGTCAAACTCAGTCCAAAAGGATCACACAAATTTGCAATTAAAGTAAATGTAAATTGGCAGTGTACTGTTTAAAATGTATTAAAAAATCTCAAAAGGACCTCTGACTGTACCAGGGCAAGAAAGGGGGAAACTACACCATCAGAATCACAGACATTAAAATGGTTTTAAAAAGGGATGGGCCTAATGACCCCCTGTTCAGTTCGCACCAGAACTTTAGAACGTTGCAAACGTTGGAAAACAAATAACAAACCCTATTGAAGTCTATGGGACCCGAACTGTAAAAATCAAAAGTGCCAAATTTGAAGGCTTATATGCAAGTAATTGGGCGTATAAGGCTAATGACGGCCTGTATACTGCCCTGGGGGACATGTATCAATGAAAAAAAGTTTGTAAAAAACAACATTTTTAAACAAGCAGCGAATTACTGATGCTTAAAGTGAAAGCATAACAATTAGAAATAACAATAAAAATGAAAAATTCCCTTAAATACAGTGCCTGGAGCAATGGGCGCATGTCCATTAGGGGCAACCGGCACTGCCTTCTCTATCCACACTACCCCCTATATGGTTAATGGATAGATTCATGCATGGAGCATTGCGCGCCATGAGCCCACCCAGGTGTTACAACAGCAGAATGAATATTCGCTGTTGTAACACTAATGCTCAAGTAGGGGAGCAGAAAAAGGGAAAGTTATCGCCACCAACACCGTCGAGCAAGGGAAGCCACCCGGTGAAGCAATGCATAGATAGGGTAAGTGCACCAGACCTCCCCGCTGACAGGCCAATGGATGGAGTGGTGCTGTTTGCTTCCCCCCCAAAAAACTACCACTGGCCGCCACTGCCTGAGGGGTCCCCTAAGTCTACTGTAAAGTGGAACATCTGTACTGTGTATAGAAGTTACTGTTAAGGAATACAGTGGAGTCACTTTCCCCACCTGCAGCCTGCTGATTGTGCAATGAAAGGGAAGCAACAACCTCATAAAGCATCAACTTGGCTCATCTTGCTCTCTCCTTATGACTTGGCACTTACAGTATGTGAGCATTAATCACTAATACACAAATATGAAATACGTTCCAGAATCTCTCATGCAAGCCATATATTGATATATTAATAAATACATTTTAATGTGTGTCTCAATGCCTGCCTGGAGTTCAGCTTTAAATACTTTTCAGTAAGAGATCTGAACTCAAGCATGTAACAAACATTTTTAGAAGAAAAACTCAGACTCCCTTCTCTCTATTTTTGTTCCAGGTCATTGACTTAGAACACATTAAAGCCAAAGCATCAGCATGTCAGCCAGGCAATTAGCATTTTCAGATGGAGATGTCAGCAGCAATTGCAACCTTCATATTGTTCTCCTGAAAGGTTTCTTTTAGCAGTTCCTGTCTAGAGGATACAATATCAACTATTTTCCATGTTATTCTTATACAGCAGAATGAAGCATGCAATCTGTTAGAAATACTGTATACCGCTGCTCCCTTTTGATCATTTTGCAGTGATTTGAATTATAAATATGGTGCATTCTAAATGTAAAAGCTGCTGTCATGGAACACCTGTAGAAAATGGAAAAACACAATTAATGAGCAGCGTGATTGCTGCGGGGGAGTGCAGAGCTGGCTACTTTTCAAATAATTTGCGGGAATTTTCCCAAACTGAAATTTCAATGTACTTAAAGTGATTGAAATATATTCGCCAGGTGACATACTGAAACAAACTGAAGAATTTCCTATTCTTTATGCAAAAGAAAAAAATAGTGATACTTATCTGCAATTACAAGATTAAAAGTGAAAGTAAAATCTGAATCAAATCTCAGTTAATTTATGTACCAACATTTGGGGGAAAATACTTACTAAATATGAATATATACATTATATGGCCAAAAATTTGGGGAAATAATCATCACATTCTGTACATATGAGGTTGTTGGGCATCATATTCCAAACCCATAAGCATTATTAAGGAATTATAAAAGTGATCAGGTGTAGTGCCACTCTGTATTAATATGATACATGAAAAAACATGCTGGTAATGTCTCAGATAAACAATATATAAATAGCCAAATAAAGTTAAATTCAATACCAAATTTCCCTTTCAAAAGATCCTTCTCACTGTATCACCATTTCCCAAAACCACAGGTAAGTAAAACCAGAACCCCAAGTGTTATATATTAAAAAGTAAAATCATAAAACAATAACAAATACAGTAAATCTTCATAACTTACATGTATCCACATAAATGTGATAAACTGAATTGAGGTTGATCCCACAACCCCCGTACTGCATGTCCAACACAATTAAATAAATACACTACACTTGCTAATGTGTCTCCATGTAAAAGTGTGCACACGTCTTGTAAAGTCTTCTTCAATAAGTAGGGCAGTGCCATGATGAGAGTAATAGGATAGAGCTTCCACTGCCAGGCACACTATGCGCTAACCTTTAAAAATTGACCTAAAAAATGATTTTATTATATCACATAGGTCTCATGGTGGAGCTTGACTGTCTCAGGTTGCGCTCTGGAGGTGTAAGGCCACGTACACACGATCAGAATGGTCCGATGAGAATGGTCCGATGGACCGTTTTCATCGGACCACGCTGAAGTGGTCCGATGGTCTGATGTGTGTACACACCATCGGACCACAAATCTGATCAGGCCAGAACGCGGTGACGTAGAACACAACGACGTTCTGAAAAAACGAAGTTCAATGCTTCCAAGCATGCGTCGACTTGATTCTGAGCATGCACAGGTTTTTGGTCCGATGCTTTTGTGTACTAACCATCGTTTTGGTCCGACGGACAGGTGTCCGCCGGACAGATTTTAAAGCAAGTTTTAAAACTTTGGTCCGACGGACAACGGTCCGATGGGCCATACACATCATCGAATTGGTCCGATGAAACTGGTCTTAAGACCAGTTTCATCGGACCGGTCTGATCGTGTGTACGCGGCCTTAGATGTCATATGTAGGGCCCTTTAATGGCTCCTGTTTATCCCTCTGCATTCAGGGGTAACATACTATAGCCAATCATACTCCCACCTCAATCCATGTCTTTATTGAGCTGGCTTTGTGAACAGGGGTACAGGCCTTTGCCAAACAGTCGCCACAAAGTTGGAAGTGCACAGTTGTCTAAAATGTCTTTGTATGCAACAGCATTAGCAGTACTCTTTAATCAAAACACTTAAACTGAATTAGAAGAGGTTCCACATTGGGGCCTTTCTCTGCTCTTCAAGCTTCAAGGATAAACACATTTTTACAGCACCAACCCTTCAGGGCCCCACCTCACTGTGTGAACATTCCCTAACGGCATACTGTATGATCACCTAAACTGCAGGGGTCTGGTGATCTCTACTGTGAGACCTCTGGAAGACACATAGGCTTTGGTTTGAAATCCCACTCTCAGCATGTGCATGGCACACTTTCCAATAATTTCAACAGGAGACCCATCAACATTTTCAGGTGAGAGGATCCCCTGAAGAATATGTGCGCTAAAAGCAATAAAAGTTAACAAGCCTTTTATTGGGTTTGCTCTCAGTTCAAGTCACCTCTAGTACAGAGAATAGACTGCTAACCCCTTGTAACCAACCTGCTGTTGTTATACAACTATGGAAAACAACCTATTTTAGAGTTGATCTCAACTGGATTGGAAATTGAAATCCTACTTTTGGTTCAGCCTTTAATATCCGAGAACAAAGAGTTTCAAGAGTGCCTAAAGTGGTTGTAAACATCAGACATTAAATATGAACAAAGCATATGCCTCTATATTGTGTACTTGTCTAAATGAAGAGCACTAAGTGTCGTTTCTGTCTGCTGTTTCATTCCTCTGCTATCAGCATACATCACTCCTGACAAGTTTTCCTGACACCAAGAAAAAAATGGTGAAATGGAAGGGAGCTCCAGCTGAATGACAGCCTCAGCTCTGTTCATGTGTACTGTGTCAGGGGGGGGTGGTCCCAGGGGGTCCCGCCCCAACCCTCCAATCAGATCTCAGAGATATTCTCAATGAGCTTTGCAGAGAGTAACTTCAGCTCTCTGCCCCCATTTTTCTGACAGCTCACAAGCTTTATAAAATATGCTTTTTGGATGAATGTAGAGAAGAGAAGATTGCAGATAAACAGGTATAACTTATGTGGGAGGTCTTGTCTTAACTCTGTGTATCATCTGAGGCCATTCACTTCACTAGGTATACGTTTACAACCACTTTAACATTTCTATACAGATACGGGTTGATTTGCTAAAACTGGAGAGTGCAAAATCTGGTGCAGCTATGTATGGTAATAAGCTTCTAACTTCAGTTGACAAACAAACTGGAAGCTGGTTGGTTTATATGCAGAGCTGCACCAGATTTTTAACTATTCTGGTTTCAGTAAATCAACCCCAAAGTGTTTAGCTAGAAACAGTGCTTGCCTGGAACTGTCCTATATACACCAAAACTCTAATGGAGGTAGGGAGCTGGAGGGATGCTATGTCAGTGACAATTTAGCAATAGCTGACTTTTTTCTATGCCACTGAGATTGACCTTTCTATCTCTTCCTAAGGATCCAATAGAAGCCTCATGGTTTGCTATGGCTATAGAGTCTCTCTTGTGAGGATGCAACGTGCAAATGAGCCAGTGCTGCTGCAATTGTTTCTGCATGTTGCCTGTTACAAATATGATGTGTTAAATCAATGCCCTAATTAAGAACTACTGCACTCCATTTGTAAGAGAACAGACTAAAATAATATTATGTTGCTTCCTTATTAGTCCAATAACTTATCAATGGGTAGATATTCTTGCCCCATAATCCCCTACAATTTAATTGGGTCCCACTAAATCAGTGGTTCTCAACCATTCTAGTGCTGTGACCCCTTGATAACATTTCCCAAGTTGTGGGGACCCCTAACAGTAAAATTATTTTTGTAGCGAGGGTTGTCAGCACCCAAGGCAAGACAAGTAATTTGCAAGGACATTTACCTCTCCCTGAGTCCCTTCCATGCGTAAGTATTAAAATGCCTTCCATGTATTCTCTATTTTAATTCCTTACTCCTTGGTGGGGGAAATGGGATGAGTGGCAGTGCTAGCGGGGAGTTGGGATGAGTGGCAGTGCTAGTGGGGAGTTGGGATGAGTGGCAATGTTGGGGGGAGTTCTGATCAGCCAAATTAGGTGCTCTTGATCAAGGGCATCTGCTGATCTGAGAAATGTAGGGGGGACTTTTAATGGCAACTATAATCACAGGTAGGGTTACTCACTGTGTCTCTGAATTTGTGGTGTCACGTAGCAGTGACACCTATGCCGAATTTAGGAGATAGGGTATCCTTCGGCCCCTCCCACTTCACATTCCTCACCAATCAACTGACCTCTATCCTCTGCCCCCCAGCCATGCCGTTAATTGAATGGGCGGCTGCGAAGAGGCTGAGTGGGCGGCTACGGGCTCCAGGAACAGACCAGCTAAGTGGCCGCAAAAAAGCTGGGAGAGCGGTGTGGGCTTAAGGAACAGCCCAGGATACAGTGACCCCTGGCAAATCATCATTCGACCCCCAAGGGGGTCCCGACCCCAGGTTGAGAACCACTGTACTAAATCAATGTGAATGAACTCTAACGTTTTTTTGGACCACATTACCAGTTCACAGAGCTAACCCATCCATATGAACTTATGTCCAAAGTGAAATAGCTCAATCTGTCACGTGTTCTGACTTGTGAAAACTAGTAACCCTGGAGGCCTTGCTCAAGATGCAACATCTTTTTGCAACAAGCTTCTACTAATTTACCCAAACTCTGTTTGGATTTGTGGGATAGACAGTGAGACCAATACAGGAGCATTGGGATGAGGATTCTGCAAAATTCTAACTCTAAACATAGGTTGCAAGAAATAAACAAAATTATGTTTTGGTACTTCTAAAAGAACCTGCCTAGTTGCAGAATGAATGTCTTAACCTACAAAATGATGTGCATAGTGTGATATAGCTATATATAATTAATATAGTCATGATACCAGCTATATCAATTTTTTAACAGAATTTAAGTTTTCCTTTAAATAGTTCTTGGAGCCAAGCCAACAGCAGCACAGGTCCCTGCACAAGTACAGTAATGCTGTTAATTCAATACATATTAATTTCCTTTTCTCTAAGTTTGTTTAACACACAGAACACGAAGCCAGCAACAGCCGAGTGCCTCTGAAAATCCCTCTTGCCAATGTCATTGTGTAGATAGATACTAATAAGCTTTGTCTTCTTTCCAGCCAGGTAGAAACTGTGAGCAACATTTTGTTTTTGTCTCAGTGCTCCCCATTCTCTCTGCATTGTATGCTATGTCCACTGATATTTTTCAACGTATTCAGTATAAACAAAGTCTTCTCTTCTGTTGAGTAGTGAAGTCTCGATCTCCAGAAGAACAACACATTGTTGTTGCCTGAATGCAAACCTCAGAAATAAATCGATATGGCTCCTGGGTGCGATGAGCACAATATTATCATTTTCACATGTAGATAGCTTGGAGATTATGGAGAAAGAGCCCAGGCTTGGAAGTATTATGTGAGCTGAATGCAGAATTAATAATGCTGGACAATTAATGTAAACACACATGGATTTCATTTACAAGAGGTGATAAGCCAATGTCTTTCAATCAATTACTGCCCGTAGGTGGAAGACAATTTTGCTTGCATTTATCCCTGATATGTTGCTTTGCATCAGTGCATCTTTTAATTCATTTGAGCTCTAAAGTCAAACTGTGAGTTCCCTTCTTCTGCTGTAAAACTAATATATAATTGTAGAAAAAAATATATATAGAGGAAATGCTGAAAAAAAGGCCTGCAAATACTTACATAGTGAAGATTCCAACAGAAACTTTCACAAAGGTTTGTCGTGAAGTAGGTCAGTGACCATTGCCATCGGGTAAATTTGTTTTTAACCATGTTGGCCTAGAGTGTGTATGTGTGGTATGCTTGGGATATAGCATTGTGCATGGGCACCCTGTGTAATCCTCAGGGATTAACCAAATGCACAATGCAAGACTGCAGCCAGAAAACACATTTTTAAATATGATACAAAGTCATGCAAATTCATCATTAATTATATCAGTGGAACATGCAAACAACAGATACTAATGCCAGCAGACAAAAGTTTTAAAACATGCTTTAAAACTTATCTGCTGGAAAACTGTCTGTCGGATATGTCTGCTGGTTAGTACGCCTAACCAGCGGACCGAAATCCCCCACATGCGTCAAATGGATTTGACGCATGCGTGGAAGCATTTTACTTCCTGGTTTGCGGACGTCGCGGCGGCAACGTCACCGCCACGTCACCGCGCTGTCTGTCCGCGGGGATTTTGGTTTTATCGTGTGTACACACATCAGACCAAATTATCCCAGGAGACTTGTCCGATGAAAGCGGTTCGTCGGACCATTTTCATCGGACATGTCTCCTCGTCTGTACGCGGCCTAAAACCTACAAGATAAAGAGCAAACCTCCTAACGGATCCTAACGGACAGCAATATAATCCAATGGTGGTTGTAACTCACCATTGTATCGAAGGTTAGGATAACAATTAGGCTTTAGATACATTTTATATCTCTGATTAATATAAGTTTCCAGTCCTCAGTTGTTTAAGTTTCTTTAAAAAACGACTATATTTCTAGTGTGATTTTCCTTTACAGGGCAAAACCCACCCTACCGTCTCTGAGAAACAATAGGCAGTGTGCCCTGAAGCTATTAATAGTTTGCTTCTGGCAAAAGCTCACTGATGTCTACTATTACCAATAAAACTCACATTCTATATTCATTTGATGGAAACACATGGGATAATGCTGTACATTTTTAACCAAATGAGAAGTGTTGAAAATTCTCAAGCCTTATATATTAGGATATATAAAAAATATATAAACTATGTAGCGATATTTATGCAGTTTAGGAGCACCAAAATAGGTGCCTGTAAGCTACTGAATATCCTTTACATAATGTCTTTTTTATTGTAAAATGTTCTAGATTTTTAAGCTATTTTTCTCTTTAAAAAAGTAAACCTTAACTGAATGACATTTTGGGGGTTATTTAATAAAATCAAATCCACTTTGAACTACAAGTGTAAACTACAAGTGCAAAGTGCACTTGAAAGTGCAGTCGCTGTAGATCTGAGGGGGACATGCATGGAGAATAAAAAACAGCATTTTAGCTTGCACATGTATGGATCATAAAATCAGCAGAGCTTCCCCTCATTTCAGATCCACCCCTCAGATTTACAGCGACTGCACTTCCAAGTGTACTTTCAGTGCAATTTCAAGTGCACTTTGCACTTGTAGTTTGCACTTGCAGTGCAATGTGGATTTGCCTTTCATAAATAACCCCCTTAGTATGCTATAGCATTGTGCATCCTAAACCATTGCCATTTATTTTTCATTATAAATGCTGCTCGTCACTCCTTTCCATCAATTGTTGTATCTTAGTGCTGCTGGTCTCCTCTAGCCTCTTTTGACCATTTCCTGTCTACACAATTAAATTCTAGCATTGTAGCATGTAACAGGTTGACAACGCAGGTGTTGGAGAACACTGATCATCCTATATCTGGAAGTGCCCAAACAAGGACCTTTATGGCTGGAATACATGGTATTCTTGAAAAAAAAATAATAAAAAAAGCAACCAATAAACCAGCCAACCAACCAGATCACAATTACAAATATATTATTTTAATCAAAGTGCAATTTAAATTATTTTAACAAAAAAAATGCAATCTTAGGGGTTTAAGCTCAGTGCAGAACATGAAGACAATTATCAAAAGTTTGAAGCAATGGGGGTGGCGATTCCTGAGAAAGATTTGAAGAGCCTGAAAACCAATTACAAATTTAAATGGTCAGACACATTTGGGGACCTCCATCCCGGCGGATCTTACACAAGTCTATAAGCTTAATTTTGTCCCATTATTAGCTAAAGTGCGGATCCTCCTGGATGGATGGCAGAAGGAATATCATTTGTGGTTTGGGAGGTGTAACATTTTTAAAATGAATATTTTACCAAAATTTCTGTACCTCTTTCAGACACTTCCTATTGCAATCCCTAAGCTTTTTTTTAAGCAGATACAATCTCTGTTCAGTAGGTTTATATGGGCAAATAAACGCCCAAGAATTAAGGGATGTATACTATCATTATCTAAACGAGATGGAGGGGTGTCCGCCCCAGACATTTATAGATACTATCAGGCTGCTTTATTAAGCCGGCTGATCGACTGGAGTAGACATACAGGAGAGAAAATATGGCTGGCAATAGAGAAAGCTCAATGTACCAGTATGCTTCAGCGGGCGGCATGGTGTTACAGAGAGCTCCCAATAGAGATTAAGAAACATCCACTGATTGGCCCTACCCTCCGGATGGGATAGGGGTTATTTGTGAAAGGGAAATTATCAACAGTAGACTCACCCCTCTTTCCCATTCTGGGGAATCCTCAGTTTGAATCAGGATTACTGAAGGAATAGTGGAATAGTGGATTAATAGAAAAGGGGCTGTTCCAATCTTCCCATTTCTTGAGTGTTTGGAGTATGGCCGATGATTCAGGAGATGACAATAGGAGGGACACCCTATCAACTGGACATATGGAGGGCATTGCAATCGAGACACTTTATGGCTACCGTGAAGTTCCCAGGTATATACGGGCGTAGGTTAACAAAGTTTGAGGGATATTGTAGCGGGAATGGGGTGCTTCATAATACCCTCTCTAAAATTAGTGATTCGTTTTTTTGGGGGGGGGGGTTGGGGGGAGCTAAATAGCAGGGGAAGATGGAACAATAGAGAGACAGAAAGTTTTCCCACTGCCTTGAGGACAAGAGTTTATCCTGAGGCATGGGGAAAATGGAGCCGGTACTTCAAGTCATCCATAAACTCAAGTTTTTTTCCCTGCGTGATGCGTGATGATCCTGTGGCAGTCCTAGTCAACTTCACCCCTCTGTCTAGGAAATGGTACCATAAATCCCTCCTTAAACACTTGTTAAACACAGCAAAGGCTTGTATTCCATGTACTGTATGTGGAAACAGCAGTCTGCCCCTACTGTTGCACAATGGCTTGTGAGAGTGGATGATATAGAGCTAATGGAGAACCTGACTCCTGCACTCCGAGTCAAATCTGAGGAACACAAAACCAGGTGATTCTCAGGGCCGCTGTTAGAATTTGTGGGGCTCCATACAGCTTTCCTTACAGGCCCCCCTAACCCCACCTACACCCTAACCACCCTCTGAGGTGCAGCATAAGAGAAGCACTGACTTTATCTCCCTATGCCTCAAAAATGAAAAGAAAAGTTGCACCTCCTGTGCCCCTCTGTTGACTTAATGTGGCCCAGGGTAATTTAAGGCCTGGTAAGCAAGTGGGAAAATCCATCTATTCATTTAGGCCTAATAAAGTTTCCCTGGGCCCCCTGTTTATCTAATGAGGCCTGGGCCCAGTACAATGGAACCAATTGTTCTGCCTTATCAGCAGCCCTGCATATGATTGACTCTACGCCCTCTCGTGGTACCCCCCCTCCCCCCCACCTTTCTTTCTCCCTAAAGCCTACCGTCATTCCTTTTCCCTCTCTATTTTCTCTCTCTCCTTCCATATGCATAAAAATCTGGTATGTGCAAACTCAGGCTGGTAGTGCTATCAAGGACTTCTCAATACCTTTATACCTTAGGTTAGGTTACTACAATTAACTTGGCTCTTTCCCTGGCAGTCATGCCAGAGACTGTAATGGTGAATCTTATTGTTAAGGTTCTGTCCTTTTAGTGCTTAATTGGCTGAGATTTAATGTCTACAATCATTTGCCTCAATTTAGTTGTGATGTTATGCCGTGTACACACAATCATTTTTCGGGTTGTAAAAAACAAAGTTTATTAAAAATGTATTTTAAAACGATTGTGTGTGGGCTTCAGAGCATTTTTCAGGTTCTGAAAAATGAAAAAAAAAAATCGAACATGCTCTACTTTGTGGGACTCGCGGACCCGATCGCCGCTGGAGTGCGGCGATCAGTCCCCGGAGCTGTAGAACGGGGAGAGCCGTGTGTAAACACAGCTTCCCCGTGCTTCACTGTGGCCGCAGCATCGATCGCGTCATCCCTGTTATAGGGGGACGTGATCGATGACGTCACACCTACAGCCACACCCCCCTACAGTTGTAAACACACGCAGGGAACACACAAATCCTACAGCGCTCCCTTGGGGTTAACTCCCAAACTGCAACTGTCATTTTCACAGTAAACAATGCAATTTAAATGCATTTTTTGCTGTGAAAATGACAATTGTCCCAAAAATGTGTCAAAATTGTCCGAAGTGTCCGCCATAATGTCGCAGTCACGAAAAAAATCGCTGATCGCCGCTATTAGTAGTAAAAAATTTTTTTCATAAAAATGCAATAAAACTATCCCTTATTTTGTAAACGCTATACATTTTGCGAAAACCAACCGATAAACGCTTATTGCGATTTTTTTTTACCAAAAATAGGTTGAAAAATACGTATCGGCCTAAACTGAGGAAAAAAATAAAAATTATATATATTTTGGGAGGATATTTATTATAGCAAAAAGTAAAAAATATTGCATTTTTTTCAAAATTGTCGCTTTATTTTTGTTTATAGCGCAAAAAATAAAAACCGAAGAGGTGATCAAATACCACCAAAAGAAAGCTCTATTTGTGGGGAGACAAGGACGCCAATTTTGTTTGGGAGCCACGTCGCACGACCGCGCAATTGTCAGTTAAAACGACGCAGTCCCGAATCGCAAAAAGGGGCAAGGTCCTTTACCTGCATTTTGGTCCGGGTCTTAAGTGGTTAAATAAAAAAAAATTAAGAAAAAAAAAAGAAAAATTCCAAACCTTGCAACTTTTATCAGTATCTGAGAGATTACGAATTGAATTAAGAAATGTATAAATATGTATACATTTTATTATTGGATCTTGAAAAATAACATGTGTCAGCAGTCTGTAGATGCATCCTTTAATTTCATTCAGAATTTTACATTTCCGGTACTCCGTCACTGGCAATTAGTTGTTTTGAAACATTCTTATTCAAATTGCCTGAAGTAGAACTCTTGTTTATAAGTCTTTATGGCTTGTTGCTTACAGCATAAAGCTCTAGTGGGGGGTTAATCAGCAGCAGCAGAACACACAATTTGGAACAAACTAATAATTCCAGAAGCAGAGCAGCAATCAGTCATGGCGATAATTTGGCAACAGTGACTCACTTAGATGATCAAAGGTCTCTCCTGGTGGCAGCTGACAGGGTGTGATTCTATTCAGTAGAAATGAACAATAAGAAGAATCTAGTTGGCTTGACAGTAGAACCCAAAGGATTTAAAACTGCTGACTTTTATCATTGTGTATATGCACAGTAGTTATTGCAAACCAAAAAAAGTTGGTCCATCTTTCTGGATCTAATCATTGACAGTCAATGCCATGGCTTTTCATGTGCAATAAAGAATGACCAACGTCACATTATCCCCAGCGGAAAGAGGCAAAGTCATTAAAGCTGTCCAAGTATGTGACAGAGAACCTGATACAACTGTTATTGTTCAGCGTGTACCAGCCAGTGCAGGACACTAAATGAATAAAAGTTTATATATTTTAAATACCAGCAGATTTTTTTTTTAAAGGCGATGGCATGTTTTCTTTGTCACCTGTAACGGTCAACACCGTTTACGACCTTCCATCCACCCACGACAGCTTGAGACACTCCACATTCTGGCAGACACGATCTATTCCATTCCCCAGAGTAAAGACGAGACGCAGCTATGTTCTCTCTGGTTTCAAAATCTATGACCACTTTAATGGTATTTTCTCAGCTTCTTATACAGTTTACAAGCATGTGGCAGTAATCACAGGACAATACAATCTCCACCCCCTTTCACACCATGGGGGGCTTCAATCACATTCTAAAAGGCATTCAGGTAAGCTAATTACGTAGACATGTCGGCACCGACACTGGGGAGACACATTCCTTGAGACAATGACATCAAAACCAAATACTATCACACAATGATTTTCTCTTTTGAATAATACACAATCACAGATAATCTTCACACCCATATAAGGAACCTCAATCACATTCTAGACAGACAGTACGTCTCTGACACATCTATTCACCTGCAGACCACAATGGAAAGGTATTTCAGGCCCTGATGCAATTAACACCTTTCAAAAGCAAGTGTGTCCAGATTGAATAGCCACAGCTCAAGACATTTCATTAGCCTTTATACAATGTCTTTCACAGCTGGGTCACTTAGCGTTTTAAAAGCAGATGTCTAGTAGGCACACCTTAATATTCCAGTCCTGCAATATGAATTATTATTAATGTCCCATCTCATGTAATACATGAATTATGATTCTTTGTCACCCTATGGCCCTAGTGGACATAAGGTGACCCTAGACATAGGAGAATCTCAGTCTGTCTCGGGTCATTCTGTTACATCTCTCCCCTTTCGGTGTGTACACACATCAGACCAAATTATCCCAGGAGACTTGTCCGATGAAAGCGGTTCGTCGGACCATTTTCATCGGACATGTCTCCTCGTCTGTACGCGGCCTAAAACCTACAAGATAAAGAGCAAACCTCCTAACGGATCCTAACGGACAGCAATATAATCTAATGGTGGTTGTAACTCACCATTGTATCGAAGGTTAGGATAACAATTAGGCTTTAGATACATTTTATATCTCTGATTAATATAAGTTTCCAGTCCTCAGTTGTTTAAGTTTCTTTAAAAAACGACTATATTTCTAGTGTGATTTTCCTTTACAGGGCAAAACCCACCCTACCGTCTCTGAGAAACAATAGGCAGTGTGCCCTGAAGCTATTAATAGTTTGCTTCTGGCAAAAGCTCACTGATGTCTACTATTACCAATAAAACTCACATTCTATATTCATTTGATGGAAACACATGGGATAATGCTGTACATTTTTAACCAAATGAGAAGTGTTGAAAATTCTCAAGCCTTATATATTAGGATATATAAAAAATATATAAACTATGTAGCGATATTTATGCAGTTTAGGAGCACCAAAATAGGTGCCTGTAAGCTACTGAATATCCTTTACATAATGTCTTTTTTATTGTAAAATGTTCTAGATTTTTAAGCTATTTTTCTCTTTAAAAAAGTAAACCTTAACTGAATGACATTTTGGGGGTTATTTAATAAAATCAAATCCACTTTGAACTACAAGTGTAAACTACAAGTGCAAAGTGCACTTGAAAGTGCAGTCGCTGTAGATCTGAGGGGGGCATGCATGGAGAATAAAAAACAGCATTTTAGCTTGCACATGTCCCAATACAATCTCCACCCCCTTTCACACCATGGGGGGCTTCAATCACATTCTAAAAGGCATTCAGGTAAGCTAATTACGTAGACATGTCGGCACCGACACTGGGGAGACACATTCCTTGAGACAATGACATCAAAACCAAATACTATCACACAATGATTTTCTCTTTTGAATAATACACAATCACAGATAATCTTCACACCCATATAAGGAACCTCAATCACATTCTAGACAGACAGTACGTCTCTGACACATCTATTCACCTGCAGACCACAATGGAAAGGTATTTCAGGCCCTGATGCAATTAACACCTTTCAAAAGCAAGTGTGTCCAGATTGAATAGCCACAGCTCAAGACATTTCATTAGCCTTTATACAATGTCTTTCACAGCTGGGTCACTTAGCGTTTTAAAAGCAAATGTCTAGTAGGCACACCTTAATATTCCAGTCCTGCAATATGAATTATTATTAATGTCCCATCTCATGTAATACATGAATTATGATTCTTTGTCACCCTATGGCCCTAGTGGACATAAGGTGACCCTAGACATAGGAGAATCTCAGTCTGTCTCGGGTCATTCTGTTACATCTCTCCCCTTTCGGTGGGAGACGGACACAGGTGGGAACCCCAAACAGGTAGACTCCGAAGTCCGTCAGTAGTTCCAGTCCTCCAATGTTGGTATCCATACTGTACCTCAAATAAATGGCTCCAAAAAGAGCATTACTCACCCGCCAACCTCTGCCTCTCTCAGTGAACACGCCTGCCGCTGGGGAGAAGGCAGGGTGGCTGGGCTCAGTCCATCATGCTGTTGGGGGTCTGGGCCAAAGGCCCCCCTTCCTGGGGTATACCAGTGGAGACTGAAGTCCCATCCACTGGTGCTAGGTGAAAACCCCCCGGTGCTTGCAAAGCAAAGCCGACATCCTCCTGTTTCAGGGCCGCACCATTTTCTGGGGTTGTGTCAGTGGAGACTACAGTCCCATTCACTACCACAGGGACCCCCTCTTCTGTTAGTTGGGAGCAGAGGCCTGGGGCACTCTGCTCTGTTGCCAGATCTTCCGCTGGGTTGCTGCGAGTGGAGACCACAGTCCCATCCACTACCACAAGAAACTCCCTCTCCTGCTAGTTGGGAGCAGAGGCCTAGGGGACTCTGCTCTGTTGCCAGCTCTTCCGCTGGGTTGCTGTGAGGGGAGACCACAGTCCCATCCCCTACCACAGGGACTACCTCTTCTGTTAGTGGGGAGCAGAGGCCTGGGGCACTCTGCTCTGTTGCCAGCTCTTCCGCTGGGTTGCTGTGAGGGGAGACCACAGTCCCATCCCCCGATGTCAGCTCAAGCTGCAGCGGTGTGCAGTGGTCAGCAGCATCCTGTCCCGTTGTCAGTGATTCAGCTGGGAGTAACAGCTTTACAACCTCAGCTTGTTGCTGGAGAGAGGGGCCAACAGCCCCGACTCCTGGGAACTCCACACCATCCGCTTCGGCTTTAGGGATGGCAATCTCCATATTTTCCACTGCTGATTCATCAGCCAGGATTTCACAGTTGTCATCTGACCTTTCCTCATAGTCGCAGGCAATGGGAGCCCTACCCTGCTGCTGAGCCGAGTCTAGCAGTTGTATGTAGGCGATCTCCAGCTCCCATTCTTGAATGGCCAGAAATTCCAAATCTTCCTGTAACCAGTGCCCTTCCGGGATATTCAATTTTCCCTCTCTGTGCTCTATTATGTCCTCCAAGCGCCACTCCCGATCATCACCGAAGTCTGGATCACTGGACATCCTCCAATACAACAATCCCAGGCCATCATAGTCATAGCCTTCTGTGGGGCTGTCATCCGCTGACCACGGGCACTCTTGGGCTACATACCACTGGAGGGCTCTGTAGCTCTCGTCCAGCTGCATCTCTGCCCGGATCAGCCTGCTTAACTCTGCTATCCACTCCTGCTTCGGTTGTTCCCCCAACAACGGCATTCGTACATCATACTGCGGCCAGTACCTTTCATAGAAGGAGGGGAGGACCTTTCCTTGGTGTTGCTGCTCAAGAGCTAGTGCTTCCTTCCAGAGTTGGCAACAAATTACATCCGACCATCCCAGCAGGACCTCCTTTGATACTGGTCCTCTGTGCTGTATCCGCATCTCCTGTAACCTTCTTTGGAATTCCTCTTCCATGGAGACTGGTGTCTGCATTGTCCTGTGCCCTTGTAGCTGTTTTTCTGAAGATGGAATCATCCCACCGCTGCCACCAATGTAACGGTCAACACCGTATTTTCTCAGCTTCTTATACAGCTTACAAGCATGTGGCAGTAATCACAGGACAATACAATCTCCACCCCCTTTCACACCATGGGGGGGCTTCAATCACATTCTAAAAGGCATTCAGGGAAGCTAATTACGTAGACACGTCGGCACCGACACTGGGGAGACACATTCCTTGAGAGAATGACATCAAAACCAAATACTTTCACACAATGATTTTCCCCTTTGAATAATACACAATCACAGATAATCTTCACACCCATATAAGGAACCTCAATCACATTCTAGACAAACAGTACGTCTCTGACACATCTATTCACCTGCAGACCACAATGGAAAGGTATTTCATGCCCTGATGCAATTAACACCTTTCAAAAGCATGTGTGCCCAGATTGAATAGCCACAGCTGAAGACATTTCAATAGCCTTTATACAATGTCTTTCACAGCCGGGTCACTTAGCGTTTTAAAAGCAGATGTCTAGTAGGCACACCTTAATATTCCAGTCCTGCAATATGAATTATTATTAATGTCCCATCTCATGTAATACATGAATTATGATTCTTTGTCACCCTATGGCCCTAGTGGACATAAGGTGACCCTAGACATAGGAGAATCTCAGTCTGTCACGGTGCATTCTGTTACATCACCCCTCCATACCTCCTTTCCACTCCTTTAAAAAAAAAAAAAAGCTTTCTATTCAGCCCTCCATCATGTGATCTGATATACCTATTCCAGGCTGCAGTCTGGTCTGCTGCCAAGCAGCCTTGTTGCCCTTTACCCTCACTGGAGTCTTTAGGACTTTTGTTGAACCCACCGATGGGCATCTAGAAAGAAGTCTCCACTTCACCAGGCAACAACATTTCCTTCCTCACTCTGTGTTCCAGAAGGGACAAGACTCCTCACCTTTCATGTCATGTTAAAATGGGTATTTGGGCCCTTTAGACTAGTTTTTTTCTTAAATATCTGCAGCAATTAGCTAAAGTGGGGTGACAAGTATTGTTTGGAGCAAGGAGGGCCCTTAGCCTGGCTTCAGCTTTATGTTTTGTTTTATGATTCGGTCCCCATTTGTTACTGCAGAGGGTTAAGTGATACTTGGACCTGGTAAATTAACATATATCCTGAGAAGTGGCGTCGGGAGGGTGGGGCTGACCCAAAAAGCCCCAAGGCCCGGGGTTGGGGCTATAGTATGCACACATCCAGGGCCAGACTGGCCTACTGCGGTAGTGGGAAATCTCCCAGTAGGATGCCTGCCCTGGGGCCGCTTTTAGCTGTGGCTGCAGAGGTGCAGATCCTGAGCAGGCCAGGCCCCAAGGGTTAAGTGCCAGAGTCCTCCTCTCCCTCCACTGCTTGTTTTACTTCACACACAGCGTGTATCTCCCGCTGTCTCATAGAGGTTAGGTCTGAAATTATCACGGCCACTGTCATAGATGGAACACTAATCCAATTGAATTAGTGTGACGTGTATTTAGGAGGTGGGAGTTTGTTACATTGGCCGCCGGGATATTCAAATCCAAGCTCCAAATGCGACACAGCGAGAGATCACCGCTTTGTGTGTGATGCATTCAGACACAGGTAGGTTGCATTGGTGGACACTGGTAGACTGCATTGATGGGCACTGGTAGGCTGCATTGAGGGGCATTTGTAGGCTGCATTGGTGGGCACTGGTAGTCTGCATTGATGGGAGCTTGTAGGCTGCAATGGTGGGTACTGGTAGACTGCATTGATGGGCACTGGGCTGCATTGATGGGCACTGGTAGGCTGAATTGGTGGGCACTCGTAGGCTGCATTGTTGGGCACTGCTAGGCTGCATTGATGGGCACCAGTAAACTGCATTGAGGGGCATTTGTAGGCTTAATTGGTGGGGACTTGTAGGCTGTATTGATGGGCACTAGTAGGCTGCATTGATGGGCATTGGTGGGCTGCATTGGTGGGCACTGGTAGGCTAAATTGGTGGGCACTGATATGCACTGGTAGACTGCATTGGTGGTCACTGGTAGGCCCTCTGTCTGTACAGTGCTGATTGGCCCTGTGCTGATCACATGCACCCTCCCACTCTCTAGCAATACACACCAAACTTAGCATGTTCACAGTGACTCCAAAGGCTCTGTACTTTCAGCAGATGGAGTGGGAACAGTGGAAGAAGGGGAGGATCAGAGAAGACAGGATCAAACAGCCTTTTTTACAGGATGTTCAGGATTAAGCCCTTAGGTTCCACAGTAAATATAACAAGCATGCTTTACTGCATATACAAACTGATTTTACTGTTGTGGGTTAAGTAACACTTTAAAGGGTCACTAAAGGAAAAACAGTTTTTTGCTGAAATGAGTGTTTACAGGGTATAGAGACATAATAGTTAATTGATTCCGTTTAGGAAAACGAAACTAGAATCTCCCCGTACTGTGGTCATCAGGAAACAGACAACCAGGAAGTGTCCAGAACAGAGCAGAATTACAGCAACATCAGAGCAAAAAACGAACAATGAGGACATGAACCCAGGACTGCAGTAAGGTAAAGGAAGCTATTTAGCTAAAAAAAAAATCCTTTAGTGACCCTTTAAGTCTGCTTACACATATTTCAAAGACCTTGTACCCACAAAATATTAAGTAATGTACTGTATGATATTGCATAGAGTGCAAGAGTCAGGAGTATGTAATGTACAACCTGGTGTAAAGAGGACAAGGGTCAGGCCCCGTACACGGCCTAGAACCTCGACGGGCGGAACACATCGGCCACTAATTTCTAACACTCAGAGTGTAGGGTCAGGATATATAATGCACATCTAATATCTGTAGGAGTCAGTATTATGTAACACGCAGAGTGCAGTAGTTCATATTGTGTAACAGGGAGTGCAGGAATATGTAATGCACAATTACTGGGGTCGGAAGAATGTAAAGTGGTCAAGACAATGTACACAATGGGGCTTATTTACTAAAGCTGGAGAGTGCAAAATCAGGCTCACTTCTGCATAGAAACCAAGGAGCTTCTAACCCCAGCTTGTTCAATTAAGCCTGGTAATAAAACCTGGAAGCTCATTGGTTTCTATGCAGAAGTGAGCCAGATTTTGCACTTTCCAGCTTTAGTAAATAATCCCATTGTGTACTTAAAATTCCAGATTTCAAATTCCAGAACTTTGACTAGTTGCCTTTAAAAAACAATTAATGATTAGAGTTGAGCGGACACCTGGATGTTCGGGTTCGGACCTGAACCCGAACTTTAAAAAAAAAAGTTTGGGTTCGGGAACCCGAACCCGAACCCGAACTCCGAACCCCATTGAAGTGAATGGTACACAGACTTTTAATAAAAAAATAAAAAATAACATGCGCGGAGGTCCCTGCAAATTCAATAACCAGACCCTTTAGGTCTGGTATAGATATTAAGGGGAATCCTGCCGTCAATTTAAAAAAAAAATGACGTGGGGTCCCCCCCAAATATCCATAACCAAAACCCTTCAGGTCTGGTGTGGATTTTAAGGGGAACTCCACCCCAAATTAAAAAAAAAATGGAGTGGAGTTCCCCCTAAAATCCACACCAGACCCCTTATCCAAGCACGTTGACCTGGCCGGCTGCAGAACAGAGTGCGCCCCCCCTCTCCTGAACCGCACCAGGCCACATGCCCTTAACATTGGGAGGGTGCTTTGGGGTGCCCTATTCCTTACTAAGGAATAGGGCTATCCCAGTGACGTAGCACAGTGCGTCAGAGGAGGACGGGGTCACGTGACGTGTGGCCCGCCTCCCCTATAAAAGAAACGTCAAGCTCTGATGCGTCATTCGCTGAGCTGTGCTCTGAATGGATGTTCTCATCGCTGGATTAATCGTCCGTCGCTGGAGAGAACACCCGTTGCTGGAGACATCACCTGGCGCTGGATAAAAGACAACGTTGGAGCAGGGAACAGCATCGATCGTCTATATTCACCGCTGGATTTTTATTTGGTTTAATTATTAAAATATTTTGTTCTACGGTGTGTGTGTTTTTTTTTTAAACAACTATTACTTACACTTCCTCCGTGAAATGGTAGGGGTACAGTGTACCCCATTACCATTTCACACAGGTGGGGCAGCATCTGGGGGTCTCCTTTGTTAAAGGGGTCTTCCAGATTCTGATAAGCCTCCCGTCTGCATACCCCCACAACCACCGGGCAAGGGTTGTGGGGATGAGACCCTTGTCCCCATCAACATGGGGACAAGGTGCTTTGGGGGGCACCCCAAAGCACCCTCCCAATGTTGAGGGCATGTGGCCTGGTCGGTTCAGGAGAGGGGGGGGCGCACTCTGTCCCCCCCTCTTTTCTGCGGCCAGCCAGGTCAACGTGCTCGGAAAAAGGGTCTGGTGTGGATTTTAGGGGGAACTCCACGCCATTTTTAAAAAAAAATTGGGGTGGAGTTCCCCTTAAAATCCACACCAGACCTGAAGGGTCTGGTTATGGATATTTGGGGGGAACCCCACGTCATTTTTTTTTTTCAATTGACGGCGGGGTTCCCCTTAATATCCATACCAGACCTAAAGGGTCTGGTTATTGAATTTGCGGGGACCTCCGCGCATTTTTTTTTCCCGAACTCCGAACCCAGACCCAAACTTTTACCAAATATTCGGTTTGGGTCCGGGTTCGGGAAAAACCCAAAGTCCGTATCGAACCCGAACTTTACAGTTCGGGTTCCCTCAACCCTATTAATGATTTATTAATTCATACATAGCTGCGTTCATTTGTGTATGTTATATCTTTCTGAATTTCAGCCTTAATAAGCAATTCTGGCCTGACACAATCCTCAAATCCCCAGGCAAAGAACCAAAAGCTTTATGAGTTATAGACCTGCTCAGTAATAAGCCAGTTTGAAGTAAATGTGTTTCTAGAGCATAATGTGCATTGTAGATATCCAGTACATTCTGTGCTGTGTCTGTTTACCTAAACCAATCCATCTCTTACATCTCTGTGTCATCTGTGCTCTAAATGGCTTCTAGGGAGTCTTAATTTAAAAAATACAGTCTTAAAATGTTCTCAATGCTCTGTAGGTCAGAATGCTCTGCAAAACCAGTGTCATTGGTGCATCTGGTATTATATTTTTTATGAAAAAAACTGATACAAAACATTTGTTTCAAAACTTAACCACTAGACCTAGCCTGTTTTTCAGATTTGGCGTTTACAAGATTAAAACTTTTTTTTTTTGCTAGAAAATTACTTAAAACCCCCAAACATTATATATTTTTTTCTAACACCCTAGGGAATAAAATGGCGGTCATTGCAATACTTTTTGTCACACCGTATTTGCGCAGCGGTCTTACAAGTACACTTTTTTTTGAAAAAAAAAACACTTTTTTGTTTTTTGTATTAAAAAATAAGACAAAAGTAAAGTTAGCCCAATTTTTTTATATATTGTGAAAGATAATATTATGCCGAGTAAAATGATACCCAACATGTCACGCTTTAAAATTCCGCCCGCTCGTGGAATGGCGTCAAACCTTTTCCCATTAAAAATCTCCATAGGCGACGTTTAAAAAAATCTATAGGTTGTTTCTTTTGAGCTACATAGGAGATCTAAGACGAGAATTATTGCTCTCGTTCTAACGATCGTGATGATACCTCACTTGTGTGGTTTGAACACCGTTTTCATATGCGGGTGCTACTCACGTATGCGTTCGCTTCTGCGCGCAAGCTCGTCGGGACGGGGCACTTTAAAAAAAAATCTTATTTATTTTTTATTTTTTTTCTACATTTTTACAAAAAACAAATAGATCACTTTTATTCCTATTACAAGGAATGTAAACATCCCTTGTAATAGAAAAAAGCATGACAGGTCCTCTTAAAAATTAGATCTGGGGTCAACAAGACCTCAGATCTCATATTTAGACTAAAATGCAAAAAATAAAATAAAAAATGTTTTCATTTGAAAAAATGACAAGAAAATATTGCTTTAAGAAGCATGGGCGGAAGTGAAGTTTTGACGTCACTTCCGCCCTGCTATGCTATGGGGACAGGTGGGGGCCATCTTGCCCTCACTTGTATCCCAGCCAAGCAGGGGAGAGGACCAATCGCCTCTGCCACTGCCAACGGCTCCAGTAAGCGGCAGAGGGCGCGGGAGAGTGGCGGGAGGGGGGCCCTTCCCCGCGGCCGATAACGGTGATCTTTCGGCAAATATGCCGCGGAGACCACGGTCATCGCTGACAGGGCCGCTCACTGAAAAGATGGATGTCTTGGTTGTGGCAGCAGCTGCTATCGTTCCCGAGATATCCATATTTAACCACTTCCTTACTGGGCATGTAAACCCCCTTCCTGACCAGGTGAAATTTCAGCTTGTGGCACTGCGTCACTTTAACTGACAATTGCGCGGTCGTGCGATATGGCTCCCAAACAAAATTGGCGTCCTTTTTTCCCCATAAGTAGAGCTTTCTTTTGGTGGTATTTGGTCACCTCTGCGGTTTTTATTTTTTGCGCTATAAACAAAAAAGTACGACAATTTTGAAAAAAAATACAATATTTTTTACTTGTTGCTATAAAAAATAGCCCAATTTAAAAAAAAAAATCAGTTTAGGCCGATACGTATTCTTCTACATATTTTTGGTAAAAAAAAAAAAAAAATCGCAATAAGCGACTGGTTTGCGCAAAAGTTATAGCGCCTACAAAATAAGGGACAGAATTATTATTTTTTATTATTTATTTTTTTACTAGTAATGGCGGCGATCTGCGATTTTTATTGCGACTGCGACATCATGGCGGACACATCGGACACTTTTGACACATTTTTGGCACCATTCACATTTATACTGCAATCAGTGCTATAAATATGCACTAATTACTGTATAAATGTGACTGGCAGGGAAGGGGCTAACACTAGGGGGTGAGGAAGGGGTTAATGTGTATCCTGTATAGTGTTCTAACTGTGTGGGGAGGGGGGGTGACTGGGGGGGTGACCGATCTGTGTCCCTATGTACTAGGAACACAGATCGGTCTGCTCTCTCTATGACAGGACGCTGTCATTGTGAGAGCCGGCAATGAGAAATGAGCTCATATGTTTACATATGAGATCATCTCTCATTCGCTGCACAGATCGCATCGCAAACGGCCACTCTGATTGGCCGTTCACGGCGATCTGTGATTGGCTGTGTCCAAGGGACACGGCCAGTACACAAGTTCCCCGCTGCGCGCTCTGGAGCGCGCGCTGGGAACACAGAAAGAGGCTGCCGTGAAAACACGGCAGCCCAGAGATTTAGAACCACCCTGCGGCCGCATATAGTCGTACGGCCGTAGGGAAGTGGTTAAAAAAATGACGTATATATACAGTGAGCGGTCCTTAAGTGGTTAACAAAATAAAGAATTATAATAATAAAGAATTAAACCATTATAGCATATATATAACATAACATATTTAGTTTCTCTAGGTAAGGGCTGCTCATGGGTGTGAGATACCCCATAGATAGGGCCGTCTTTAGTATTAATTGGACCCTGGGCAAAAAAAATCTTCCTCCATGCAGTTTCGCTCTCAACCTGCTCTGAGACATACAATAAATAGCAGCTAGACAAAAATCCGTTTACTGAATCAGATCAGGCAGCGATTGGTTGTAAGAGGTTACAATGTATCATTACTGTTTACTGACTGGTTGCTAGAGGTTACAGCACACATTACGGCTCACTGATTAGTTGCTAGAGGTTACAGAAAAATATTTCTGCTTGTTGATGTGTTGCTAGAGATTACTGTACATCAATACAGCTCACTGATTGGTTGCTAGTGGGTATTGCACATCATCACTGCTTACTGATTGGTTGCTAGAGGTTACAGCACATCATCTCCTCACTGCCTGTACACCATGGACTGGGGAGGTGAGGGGACCCATTAATAGACAGAAAACTCCTGGGGATCCTAGGACTTTTGGGATCAGTGGTAGTGCTGGTGGGGGGGGGGAGTGGAATGGGGATGCTGATTTTTTTTTTTTTTTTTTTTGTAATAAAGGAGGAGTTTAAAGGGCCACCAATGACATAGGTTTACACTGAGTGAGGAGAAAGGGTTGTGATACGATTGTATCGGTAGTGGGGGATGCCGAGTATGGTACTGGTACTCGAAGGGGACTATACTAGGATGAAAAAATAGAACCCGAAATCCTCCCCGCCGTCGCAAAGCCGCCGCCGCATACCGCCACGATAATCCCCGTGCAATACAGCGGGCATTACAAGTTTTCGTTTGTATACTTGTAATGCCATTCCCCTTCTCTGGATTGGACGGATCTGTCCAATCGCGAGCAAGGGGAGTGTCTATGCACGGATCCGTGTATAGACACTCCCCCTTGCTCGCGATTGGACAGGTACATCCAATCCAGAGAAGGGGGAGTGTCTATAGATGGCGTGGCCTGTAATGCCCGCTGTATTTTGCACTGGGATTAACCCGCAGCAGAATATGACACTGCACCGGCAGCAGCGGCGGTGGTGCCAGTTATGAGGGACATGGCTGCAATGTGTGGGGGCACAGGACATGGCTGCAATGTGTAGGGGCACAGGACATGGCTGCAATGTGTGGGGGCACAGGACATGGCTGCAATGTGTGGGGGCACAGGACATGGCTGCAATGTGTGGGGGCACAGGACATGGCTGCAATATGTGGGGGGGACATGGCTGCAATATGTGGGGGGGACATGGCTGCAATATCTGTGGGGGGGACATGGCTGCAATATTTGTGGGGGGACATGGCTGCAATATCTGTGGGGGGACATGGCTGCATCTGTGGGGGACATGGCTGCATCTGTGGGGGGACATGGCTGCATTTGGGGACACGTTTAAAAAAAAGTATCGGTATTCGGTATCGGCGAGTACATAAAAAAAAAGTATCGGTACTTGTACTCGGTCCTAAAAAGTGGTATCGGGACAACCCTAATTAGAAGTATTCACAGTAACCACCAATGTAAAGAGGGATTTCCAGTGACCACCAATGTGCGGGTTTCCGGCATTATCCCATTGATAAAACCAGCACACTCAGTGCAGTGCTTTCTGCAAATATCTCCTATCTCTGTGGCCGCGTACACACGGCAGAGAACCTCGACGGGCAGAACACATCGTTCCGCCCGTCGAGGTTCCCTGCCGGCCGTCGAAATCGGCGACCCCGCCCGTCAGGAATGGCAACCAGCCATTCATCCAGGCGGGCCGTCGAGCAAATAGAGAGCGTGCTCTCTATTTCTGCTCGACGGGCTTCCCGACGGGAAGCTCGCCGAGAGCGTACACACGGCCGAGGTCCTCGCTGGAATGCAGCTTCCAGCGAGGTTCTCGCTGGTTTCCAGCGAGAACCTCGGTCGTGTGTACACGGCCTGTGAGTTAAGGAGATATTTCTTGCACCTACAGGTAAGCCTTAATCTAGGCTTACCTGCAGGTGCAAGTTGTCTAGTTGGGTTTACAACCTTTTTAAGGGCGGGCTTATATAGTCCAGCAGTCCCACATAAGGTGTAGCTTCATTGTCAGTTAGTACTTTGGCTGGGAGACACCCGCTGGTGGCCACCAGAACTGCACTCTTTGGTGCTGAATGCAACAGTGCCACCAGCAGGTGAATCAAGCAATGACACAGTTCCTGACAGTTAAAAAAAAGGTTTTTAGCAGAAAACATTTACTAAAAATAATTAATTTCCATGCTCTGTGTACTGTGGGAAATCATATATAGTGAATGCAGGGTCCTGGGTTTAGTAACACTTTAAAGAGGTTGTAAAACTGAGAACCCCCCCCCCAAAAAAAAAAAAAAAAAATACAAGACAAAGGCATACTAGCTCTTTATGAAATACTTACCTTAAAGCGGGGGTTCACCCAAAAAATGTTTTTTAACATTACATTCAGGCGAGTTGTTATAATTACAGTCGGCTCTTTTTTTTTAAATCCTTGCCGTACATGTCGTTTTAGATGTATATGTTCACCGCGGCTTCCAGGTATAATCTTTGGTACTGGGCATTACTAGTTGATTGACAGGCTTCCCGACGGGCGCATACAGCGCGTCACGAGTTGCCGAAAGAAGCCGGACTGCGAGTCGGCTCTATACGGCGCCTGCGCACCAACGTTCGGCTTCTTTTGGCAACTCGTGACACGCTGTATGTGCCAGTCGGAAGCCTGTCAATCAACTAGTAACGCCCAGTTCCAAAGATTATACCCGGAAGCCGCGGTGAACATATACATCTAAAACGGTATGTACGGCAAGGGTTTAAAAAAAAAAAAAAATGTGCCTGAATGTAATGTTAAAAATATTTTTTGGGTGAACCCCCCGCTTTAAAAAAAAGCTGTTGCAGCGGTCCCTGCATACTGCTGGCATGGCTGAATTCTTTCCCGGAGCTTCATCTGAGTTTGCAGGATCCAGCTCTGTGATTGGCCAGAGCCACCGTTCACGGGATGGGCTCGGAAGGAGCGGCACCCGTGGGCTGTTCCTTCAGAGTGCTTGCGCCAGTGATGTCACTGGTTGCATGCACTAAAAATATCTCCTACCGTACAGGTTTAGGAGATACCTATAGGTAAGCCTTAATATAGGTACATGTCTGCAGAGGAAGTTTACTTCCTCTTTAAAGCTGAAAAAAAAAATTAAAAGCCAGGAAATACAAATACTGCAGCTGCTGACTTTTAATATTAGGACACTTACCTGTCCTGGAGTCAGCGCCGTCCGCAGCAGAAAACGAGCGATTGCTCGTCACTCTGCTGCTCCCCCCCTCCATCCACGGTGAGGGAACCAGGAAGTGAAGCGCTCCAGCATTACTGTCCGGCTCCCTACGGCGCATGCGCGAGTCACGCTGTGCCTGCCGATTGGCTCCCGCTGTGTACTGGGAGCCGAGTGTTCCCAGCACACAACGAGGGGGGGGGGGGCGGTGACGTCATGCCCGCAGTCTGCCTGAGACTGTTGTGGCCGGAAGTGGGTGCAAATACCTGTCTTTAGACAGGTATCTGCACCCCACTCCCTCTGAAAGGTGGGAGGGTTCCGATCAGTGTGATCAGCGTGAGTTCCACTTTAGGGTGGAGATCCGCTTTAAGCTCCTTGAGGGCAGGGACTGATGTAAATGTACAATAAATATATACAGCACTGAATAAATTGTTGTCTCACTATATAAATACCTTAATAAATAAATATTCTCAATGTTTGGAACACTGTGCAATCACATTAAAGTGCATCCAGTAGTGCCACAATTCCTTGATGTGTGGCTATCATTAAAATTGATTTAGGTGCTCACAAATGATTTTAATTAGCCTGAAAATTGTAGCAAGTAGGCTATGGTGCGACTCACATATTTTGAATTTAAAGAGTGTAGTTCACCATTATATTTATTTATTTTTCAGCCCCTAAATACCAGATCTCTGCCTCTAATTTCCTCGTTGACATTATCTGCTGGTAAGAGGAAGATTAAAGGCTTAATTTTTCATTACCCAGTGCTTATATTGTGTGTGGATGAAAGCTCTGTTTACCACATCACCCAATCACCGTCTCAAGAGGAAAAGGATCAGAATATATAAAGGTAACAAACGTCAGCGTGTTAATTAAATTTCTCTCTTACTGTGAGCTTGTTATTCAATATCTATAAGTGTGCACTCAGAAGCATGTTAGAAATGTACACAGCAGGGGGTGGAATGAGAGGTAGCAGTGTGGGCAGAACTGACATAGTAACTGACCATAAAGTTCTGTATATGTGATATAAAGTATGTTGCCACTTTGACCAGATTTCTGTTCATTTAATATATAAAAAATCTCCATTTTTTATATTTGTGCTTTCCGAAAGAGCTGTATGTAACCCCTAACAACGAACCTCTCTTATTTTCTTCCTTTTGGTCTGTTTATGATAGGAAGCATTTTGTTATATCTGTGCATAAGTGCAAAAAAAACTTTTGATCTTGTCAGAAATTCATGCCGCGTACACACGATCACTTTTTGTGATGTAAAAAAACTTTGTTTTATCTCACGAAACAAAACAACGTTTTTCAAACTTCATTTTAAAAAACGACGTTGCCTACACACCATCATTTTCTGAAAATGCTCTTGCAAATCGCGGTTACGTACAACACGTACGGCGGCACTCTGTTCCATTGAAGCTCCCGTCTCATAACTTGCTTCGGGTTTAAAAACGTCGGTTTTGCCCACACACGATCATTTTAAATGACACAAAAAACGACATTCTGAAAAACGACATAAAAAATTGAAGCATGTTCGAATTTTTTTTGGTCGTTTTTCAGGAGACATAAAACAACGTTTTGCCCACACACAACCATTTTAAATGACGTTTTTTAAAACGTAGTTTTATTCCATCACAAAAAACGACCGGTGTGTACACAGTCCCTGTGTTATTGCAAGGAGTCTTCCAAGTTCTTATATTGGAATGCAGAATGATTAGCCTTAATGTTTTAGATTTCTTAGGCCGCGTACACACGAGGAGACATGTCCGCTGAAACTGGTCCGCAGACATGTCCGATCGTGTGTACGGCCTAGCGGACAGGTTTCCAGCGGACAAATGTTTCTAAACATGCCTAGAAACTTGTCCGCTGGAAACCTGTCCCTCGGACATGTCCGACGGTTAGTACGCCCAACCATCGGACCGAAATCCCGCGCATGCGTCGAATTTATTCGACGCATGCGTGGAAGCATTGAACTTCCTTGTTTGAGCACGTCGGTGTGTTATACGTCACCGCGTTCTCTGTCCGCAGGGATTTTGGTCTGATGGTGTGTACACACATCAGACCAAAAGATCCCTTCAGACATGTCCGATGAAAACGGTCCGTCGGACCTGTCTCATCGGACATGTCTCCTCGTGTGTACGCGGCCTTAGAGTGATGCCGCGTACACATGATCATTTTTCAGCATGAAAAAAAACTTACTTTTTCAAAAATTTAATTTAAAATGATCAGGTTCTGAAAAACGACCAAAAAATTTTTTCGAGCAGCATGCTGCATTTTTTAACGTTGTTTTAAACGATGTCGTTTTTCGGGTTGTAAAAAATGGTCGTGTGTGGGCTAAAACGACGTAAAAAATGAATGTGTGTACGCGGCATTAGTGTGGTTGAGAAGTTTAGCAAAATTCAATGGGCAGGGCTAATACCAATCAGTCTGCAGAAATCAGCACACAACAGAATTTAGGAGCTGAGTGCATTTATGGCAGATCAACATACATTCATCTGTACTTCATCTTTAACAACTTGTCTATAGGACACTTTCACCCCCTTCCTGCCCAGGCCAATTTTAAGCTTTCAGCGCTGTTGCACTTTGAATGGCAATTGCACGGTCATGCAACACTGTACCTATCAAAATATTTATATATTTTTTTTAAACAGATACAGCTTTATTTTGGTGGTATTTATTCATCACTGGATTTTTTTTTCTAAACAAATGAAAAAAAATACCAAATATTTTGAAAATAACGTTTTACTTCGTTTTTGTCATAAAATGTTGTAAAAAAAATTGTTTTTCTCATTCACTGATGTGCTCTACTGAGGCTACACTGATGGGCACTTAAAGACTGCACTGATGGGCACTGATGAGGCAGCACTGATATGCAACATTGATGAGAACTGATAGGTGGCACTAATAGGCAGCACTGATGGGCACTGATAGGCAGCACTTATGGACACTGATAGGTGGCATTGATAGGCAGATATTATGGGCACTGATAGGTGACACTGATGGGCAGCACTGATAGGCCGTTTTAATCAGAAAAAAACAATTGTGTGTGGGCCCCATCAGTTTTTTTTACCATCGGTACCTGTGGCGGATGGTGGTATATTTTTTGAGGGGGCAGCGACCCGGCTGCCACCAACCTCCCCTCCCTTGTGGTCGGTTGAGTCTATCGCAACCCCTGGCCTCTAGGTCGTTGGCATGCCTCTGAATGAATGAATGAATGAATGAATGACTTGTATAGCGCAACGCATGCGAACTGAATCTGGGCGGTGGATCTCTGTTTCTCCTCCTTCCTGGCTTCATGGCGGCGCAACTTCCCCTGCGACTCCTCCCTCCTCCTCAGTGGACAATAGGATCGCTTCTCCCCTCGGCCAGTTGAGTCTCAGGACCTGCTTCCTGAGCCATGATTGGCCGGGAGGTGAAGCAGGAAGACAATAGCAAATATTAATTTACTATTATCATAGAAGTGGGTGGGCTCAGGATGCAGGGCTCTGCGCCCCGAGCACACCCTTTTTTTGAAGCCAATTAAAGCCTCAGGCTCTAATCATGTGCTTCAAAAAAAATACTCCCATTAGAATCCATGTGTCCAGTGCCCTGGGCGGGCACTGACATTTGGCACTGATAAAGAGGCACTGATGGGCGCTGAAAGTCTTTGCTAATAGGCACTGGCAGGCAGCACTGGTCTTTACAGATTGGCAGCACTGGCAGGCACTGACAGGCAGCACTGGTGAGCACTGTTGGGGTTGCTTTGATCAGCAGGACACTGATAATCAATGCCCTGATTGTCAGTGCAGATGTCCACACTTAGGAACGCCGCATAACAGCTCTCCTCCCCTCATGTGCTGTCAGCGTGAGAAGAGACATGCTGATGACCAGCATCATTTCCGGTTTACACTGTGATCAGCTGTGATTGGACACAGCTGATCACATGGTAAAGACCCTACGTCATAGGCTCTTTACCACAATCAGTGATGCGCTGTGTCCCAGGGACATGGCACACCACCATTGATTACCTCAATGTGCACCTCCACGGGAGCGCATGCACGACAAGAATAGAGGGTGAGGGGGTGACTTCTCCCCAGAACCAGAGTGTTCCCAGTCATCCCACATTTCACAGACAAAATATGGAGAAATGTGCATGCAATGCAAAGGTGTACTTTACAGTATTTTGTATTGCTTTCACATACACATTAACGTGTATGGAAATCTTAACAATAAATGTTTTGTTTTTGCTCACTTTTGGACTATTAAATATACTATTATTAAATCTCCAAATATTTAGGAATGAAAACCTGTTGATCATGTGAGTTATATCTTCATGTGCTCTCTTGTAAATCCAATAACAATTGTATTGTAATATCACATACTGCAGCTGCTGGCTTTTAATAATAGGACACTTACCTGTCCTGGAGTCCAGCAATGTCGGCACCGCAGCAGATGTTTCCATCAGCTGTCGGGTGCTGCCGCTGCCATTGCGGGTAAGGGGTCCCTTACGGCTTCAAACCAGGAATGAGGCTAATAAAACAAGAATTTGGAACTCCACATTATCTTAAAGGGTTAGTAGAGGTATTTACAAATAACAAACATGTGATACTTACCTCCACTGTGCAGTTCGTTTTGCACAGAGTGGCCTTCTGGGGTCCCTCGGCGGCTGTCTCTGTCCTCCTCATAATTACTGACCACAGTCATGCGAGACATGGTGGATGGTGGTAAATAATTGCGGGTGCGATCCCGTGATACAGCGAGCGGCAATATCCACTCACTGTATCACTCGGCTCCGCCCCTCGGCGCGCCGTATCACTGTATGTGATTGACAGCAGCACCAGACAATGGCTGCGTTGCTCTCAATCCATCAGCTCTAGCCAATCAGCGGCAGGCTGAGCGGCGAAGAGGACCTCGGGACCGCGCAGGACTTTTGAGGGGTCAGGTAAGTATAATGGGGCTCGGGGGGCATCCAATGTTTTTTTCACCTTAATGCATGGATTGCATTAAGGTGATTTTTTTTTCTTTACAACTCCTTTAATGTCATCTTTATTGTCAAAGGGGTCAGACAAATACAGGCAATTGTAGACGTGTTTCACAAATGATTGCTTGCTTGTTCACACAGACCCGTGAGGCTCCGCTCCTCTCTTCTACTTGCCGGGCAGCAGGGGAAGGAGGAGGGAGGAGCCGAGTAGTGACGTCAACAGATGCGGTCAAAGACAGGTGTCCTATACCCCCTCCCCCGAAAGATGCCAAATGTGGCACCAGAGGGAGGGGAGACAAATTAGTGGAATTTCCACTTTTGGATGGAGCTTCACTTTAAGATTGCCCCTTTAAAAAACAAACAAACATGGACCCCTTCAAATAAAGTTTTTATTTGGTTCTCCCAGTTTTTCTTTAAACTGCTTGTCTATTTATTAATAAACATTTACAATATGTAAGTAAAAAATCATTAAATAAACGTTGTATAATATAAAAAAAAAGGAATATATTTTATACAAATGTTTTTTATCTCACAGAAAACAAAAGATTGCAAGATGTTATATGTTATACAATATACCATAATGACAAGTCATTTGCTACAAATTAAAGGTGAATAGTATTGGAAAACAATTATACTGACCTTTTAGCCTG